>VDFB02353493.1:388426751-388482698 GCA_007258455.2 Sequoia sempervirens | reverse complement strand
CTGTTTGGCAACCTCATTTTGAAGAATCGAATATTTTAAGGAGGCTGCAACATAACCAGGTTCCATTGTCTATTTGACCTGTTAGATTTGCATATAATAAGATTTGCATATAATATCATTTTTCAAAAATCTGCTGTAGATGCATGTTTATGACAGTCAATAAGTGCCAAGAGTCTTGGCCATTCTATAAGGCATTGTAATAGTCTTCCATTTTGCTGTTAAGGAGGAATAAGCAGTTGACTTCATTGTATTAGCTTTTGAACTTGATATGAGGCTATGGCAAAATGCTGATAGGCTGTAGATGCAATACTTTCATTTAGATTCTCATTTGAATGCATACTAAATTGCAAAGAACCATTGTATTTCAATTAGAAGCTTGCATAGTAGTGGTAGAAGTAGGTTTAATCATTCAAAAATCATTTGGCATTTCATCTTGCAAACTGAAACAACATATCAGTTACATTACACATTGCTTTCAAGTGTTTGAAGAAATCACAAGTCTGCAAATTGGGGCAAATTATAGTCAGTTTGAGCAAGGCTCATTACATCTTGGGTGCCAGACACAGGCATGTCTTAGATATATTCCAATTATTAGAAATACAAGTATGGAGTGCTAGCAAATTAGCATCTTCAATCGATAATACAGCTCCTTTGACTACAGATCTTCAAATTCTACTGATGACAAGGCATCCCACTTATCATATCGTTATTGATGTGTTCTCTCTTAGTACAGCTATTGCTTTCGCTATAACTCTAACTTACAAGTGTTGCTAAAATTTGATTCTCCTGGATAATCTACTGTTTGTCTCTTTGTATTCCTCATCATTTGCACTTCCTCCTATCTTTGTAGTTGTACTTTGTTGTACCCATATGAAACTTCGTACTGTGTCATATTTTCATTTATCTACCCTTTACATTTTTTGAAATCTTGTCTGTCGTGCACTGTCCTGTTGATTATTTTCTTACTCTCACAAGATCATGAAACAATCATCAAAGATTGTAACTCCAACTGTATAAATAAGTCAAAGTTTTGAACAATTTGGAGTCAAAGAGTAGAGGTGTACAAGGGAGACAACGCACACCATTCCAAAGAAGAAAGATTAAAAATGTGGGCATCAACATATAGGCACACATCGATACAAAGAGGGTGAAGTTTGAATTTCTAAAAATCTAGCATAATGGTGCGATTGAACAAATCTTCTCTATTTAGACATGCCTGAAAGAAGATAAACACAGCTATTCAAAAAGGCTACTTTCATCTTTTTGAGTGGCTTCTCCAAACTCATTCAGGATGGTGCACAAACACACTAATATAAAAAGCTCCTTTCAATCAAATTTTCTACCCAAGGAAAAATATAATGATAGACAAAAATTTTACAAAAAAATTTTCGAGGTGCATAAAGAAGGAAAGCCAAATGCATCAGGTTCAGAACTTGAACTCGGTGTATAGGTGCACACCAAGGATTAGACGCATGCCTCAAAAAAGAATATCATTTTTCCTTTCACCAAAGGAAGATTCATCAACATGAACTTAAGGAATCAAACCCACTTTCGCAAAGGAGTCAATTCATTGGCATGCACCAAGACTCTAACATGCACCAATACATAAAGAATCTCATTCAAAAAGTTGAAAATGTTTTTATAGTGTATTGGCACACGCCAAGAGACTAGCACACCAATACAACATGGGTTCAGTTAATTTTCCCTTCAGTGTATAGGCACTCGCCAATATAAAGGTGGTGGATTTTTTAAAATTTCAAGTCTAGTAGACGGGCATGCGCCTAGACAATGGTGCACACCAATACAAAGGAGGAGGAAATTTTATTGTGAGCGTGCCTAGTGTTCAAAATCACGTCTAAGCTTACGAGCATGTCTAATCTTGCTCATAAGCATAGGTACTAGCCAATACAAAGCAAGAAAAAATTGCCAACACATATCCAAGCGTGCCTAGATAAGGGCAATATTGTACCCCAAATTAAAAATTTTGTTACACTTAGGCATTTTGAAGAAATGGTCAAAAATCTTGTTAAAATTGTCAAAAAAGATCAAATTTGGGAATTTGCATGTCTTGCATGAGGGTCAAAATCTCAAAATTTTCAAAATCTAATGATCTAGGTCTGCTCAAAGCGACAGAGTCTACAAAACCCAGATCTCAATTTTTTGGCCCTAAATTTTAGGAAAATTTCTATTTTTAGAAACTTTCTAAAAATAGAACTTTTTTTCTGGGTTTTTCTAGGTTTCTTCTCAAATGGATGCTGGCAAAATTTTCTAAAAATAGAAAGTTTGGCTTCCAAGGTTCAAACTAACTTTGATTGGCTTAAAATACTTCCTCATCAAGTTGGTCCAGTAAGAATCGTCAAAAGCTCAGTTTTGCCCTAGTGGGTCTATTCTACTTTTTCAATAGCTGTTTCAAGAGCTCCAAGGTCATTAATGGAGGATGCTCAACTGCTAGGTGTTAGATTCAGAGTCTCAAGCACTGTATAGATCAAGAAGCAACAAAAGACGATCGAGGAACGAAGAACAAAAAAATGGAGGTTGGTAATTCATGAAAATTGCAAAATTTTGACTAAGTCTAGAGAGTTCAAGCGCCCCAACTCAGTCTAGGCGCCCATGATTTTGTGCCTTAGTCATTTTTCCATCCCGACAATTGAAGCATGAATTGAGGAACGAGGAATGAGGGAGAAAGTGAAAAAAGCAAAATAAAAACTATCTCTAGAAATTATGTCAAGGTATCAAATAATGGAGTTAGGGTTTTTGCATTCAAGATGTTTTGTTCACAATTCTTTTGGCTCCGCAACGAATCTAGCAACAGGTTCATCAAATCAACCAATCAGCCTGAATCTCAGATTGATCGGAGAAGTCTTGACGAAGTGGCAAATTGCAAACCATGAAAATATCAAAAAATAAACTAAGTCTAGGAACTTTGGGCACCCCAGGTAGCCAAGAGCGTCGAGCCTTTTGGAAGACCTAATGCAAGGTTAGGGTTTGCAAATATGTTCATTGTCTTCGGAATCTTGTCAACTATCCAGTCTATATCTCAACCTGATCGTCGGATTCGTTTGTCACCAGCAATTGCAAATCAAACAGAGGGCAAAGAATGGAGGATCAAAGTCTGAAAGTTGAAAATTAAGAAAAAAATCTGAGTATAGAGATGTTGGACGCCCCAAGTAGCCAGGGGCGCCCAAGCTATTGAGGGCCTAAAAGTGCACATTAGGGTTTCTTACCTCCAGCAGCTTTTCTTTAGATTCAGTCCAACTCTTCAACGGATTCAATGGTGAGCTCGTTAGATTTATCAAGCACCAATTATGTCAGATTGAACGAGGGATGAAATTGTGCAAAATGGAAAAAGCCAAAAGCAAAGATGAAAATCTCAAGAAATATTCTAACATTGGGAGACTTGGGCGCCCCAACTAGCCAGGGGCACCCAAGGATTTGAGGCTCTAAAATCAATTTTCAAGAGATATCACTTCCAAAAGACCCCCCTCAGAATTCTCTAAGCTATCCGACGAGTCCAGCCATCAATTCATCTGACTTCCTAATCATCCAAAAACAAGAATTCATCTGAAGATCAAAGAAAACAAAGAAACTGAAGAATGTCAAAAAATGGCTGACACTGGGAACTCTAGGCGCCTCAAGTAGCCAAGGGTGTCGAGCATTTTGAGGGATCAAACGATGTTTTTATCCAAAATTGCCTCCAAGACAATCTCGTCAAATTCAATCAGGCTCTGCAACGAGATCATCAGCCAATTCACGAGATCAATCTGACATCCAGAAATAAAGATCAAACTGGGGTCAAAACTCAAGTTGAAGTTGAAATTTCAAGAAAATTGGCTAAGTCTGCTAGCCAAAGGCGTCCAAAGTTCCATGCCTTAGTCAAATTTTCCAAATTTCAATTTTCAACATCAAAAGTGTCCAAATTCAATGCACCTACTCAGGATTGGCTTCAAGAAGTTTTAAAGTTGGAAAATAAAACAGTTTTCAACCTAAAAACTTATTTAAGATGGCTTTGTGCATTCATTCTTCACAATTTTTGTAGGTGGCGTCCAAAAGCAGGAGAGGAGGAACATAAAATTTTATCCATTTCAAGATTCGAAGGCTAAAACTTGGTGATTTTTCAGAATTCTTCATATTTACCTGATCAGCTCACACAAAGGCTTCCTTTTTCATGCTTTATTTTTCCAAGGCATCAATTTTCAAAAGAAGGGGGTCATCTTTTTCAATTTTCAGCAATCTGGCTCAAGCTTGGTTCATGATTCTCAACAACTTTGGAAAAAAATTCAACTTTCAAGAACCTGCTTTTTTCACACATGTCCAAGAAATCTTTAGTATTTTCAAAATCTGATCAACTAGGTTCATCCAAAACGTGACTCTACACAAAACCCAGCTCTCAACTTTTTTCAGAAAAAATTCAAAAATTAGGGTTTCTGCTTTTTCAACCAGCCATCAACAATTTTCAAAAACGAACAATCTGGGTCTTCTTGCAACAAGATTCTCTACAAAACCCATATCTCAAATTATTTTTGAAAAATTTGCTCGTTTGAAGAAGAAAAATTAGAAAGCTAAATTTAGGGTTTGTGCAGAACTTGCCCGAGAATAGTCAAGTTTACAATCAAAATTCAAGTTTTTCAATATGGAGCACTCTCCCATCGAATTCAAGACCAAATCAGCACTATATCATGATTTCATCAAAACTTGTGAAACTAACTTGCATCATGTCAAACCAGTGTTCAATTTGCGTGCTTTGGAAGACACAGACAATGTTGCAATCAGACACCTTGGTCATTCTGGATTACTTGCAGCAGCATCAATTCCTGTCTCAGTGCAAAGTCTAGAGTTCGTGATTGCTTGTATCAAGCATTACAACCCCGCAACATGAGAAATTCAAGCAGCAGATGGAAGAGTTGTTTGCAACCTCAAGCTGGACATGATTGAAAAGTACTTTTCAATACCACCTTGGTTTGAAAATTTTGTCCATTGAAGAATGTGACAAGACATGCACAAAAATGGTTGAAGGAGAAACATAACACTTTGCCTAAGAACATTAGGCGTGGAGAATTGAAGGAGGAGTTTGCAATAATGATTACTATGCTCAACCAAGTCCCTAGTCAATCAAAAGCTACAAAATTCCAGCCTTGGATGTTCTATATCATATCTCACATTATTAATAAATCAGAGCTTTATGATTGGCCAACTTTGATCGGTGATAATCTTCACCATCAAATGACTGAAAATTTCAAAATCCATGAGTTTCACATGATTTCATATCTAGTCTACCTAGTGGCCTTTCAAGGCAAATTCAAAGGGTTGAATACTATGGGTACTTTGGATGTACAGCATGTTTATAATCATTACCCTCAGCTAGAGTTTTCAGAGTCAGCACATCACTACAAAAGAGTAAATGAGGCGTTCTTGATGCACACGTTGAGAGACTTGGACAATGAGTTGCATGTACGGATTTCATCAATTGCCAGGGCAGCAATGGTGGAGTGGGCTGATTGGGTCATCCAGTTTCCTACATTCTCCTACATCATAGTGTACAGCTTCTCAAGTAGTCCAATCACGTTGCCAAGATATCCTTCAGATGAGGTGGTTTTCATGGAGTTCCTGAGGCAAGTGTATGAAGTTCACACTTTCTTGCGGAATCGAAAGAAGGCTGCTTTCAGTTTTCCATTTGAGTTGGGAATCTACAGATGTAGATCGTCGGCGGATGCTAAGTTAATGGGTGATGAGTTGTCTAAATTTGGTCTCAAGCCATTCAGCAAGAGACGATCATACAATCCTCATGGTGTCTTCGCATCCCGTCTTGGTCAAAATTATGCTCATGTGCCTGCAGTTGAAGATTTATGGGCTAATTGCAAAGATGAGTTCGAAGTACGGTAGCACAGTAACAGCAGGTTCACACTCCACCAAATGAAAGATTGCTTGTCAAAAGATATTGAAGGATTGTCCGATAATGATGGAGAAGTACTTCTTCCTATGTACACTCGAAACCAAATTGAGCAGCAACCACTCCCACAAGTCAATTGGTCCAACAAAGAGTGCACCTTAGTTGAAGAAAGAACGAGTCGAGTTATTAAGAACAGCATGATTTTCTTAGGCCTCAAGAGGAATCGAAAGCAAGTTATTCCGGTCGCAGAGCCGCCAATAGTGCAATCATCTCTTCCTTCTTCTTCCTAACCACAACCAAAATTGAAGGCTATGAGTCATCCTCGAGAAGGTGTAAAGGGTATCAGAACAACAAAGAGTGTAAAGAGAAGGTTGGACTTTTCCAATATAGTTCTACAAGAGCAGCCAGCAATTGTAGCAGAAGTTCCACCTGAAGAGATCGTGCCACATGCAAAAGATGCACTTGTGATTCCTAATTCTCCACCATCACCGAGGTCTTTTCCGATCCATATTGATTTAGAAGATGAAGAAGTTGATGAAGCTGCAATTGACCCTCCCATGGAAGTTATTAAAGACAGCTCGTCTTGACTTGAGAACATCCTGGGAAGGAAGAGGAGGAGGCCTTCATATCAGCTAAACTTTGCAGAACTTGACAACATTTACCAAGATGCACCTGTAAAGAAGCCTAAGAGACAAGTACACATGGAAAGGAATCCAGATAGTGAAATTATCATTGAGACTGCTACGCCTCCAGAAGATAAAAATATTGATGAAGTGGAGGTTGATGATTTCACAATTGTTAAGGCCAATTTTGGCAAAAGCACTAGGCACACAAATGTAAATCTCTTCGAGGTTGCAGCAAAAAATCTTAAGGATAGAGTGCTAAAAGATGAAGAGGATAAGGAAGCCCTCAAGGCTGAAAATCAGCAACTCAAGCAATATATTTCTAAATTTCTTCACAGTACTTCACAAGCTACTCAGTTGCTGCCCCAGATTCTATCGACATCAATTAAGATAGTTGGTTGTATATGGGAAGCATATGCGGGATTGGATTGAGGATTGAGGAATTCATCACCAAAGGCAAAGTTGTTCTTGCAGAAATATATCAGCTAAGATATAATGCCCATGATCTACGCCAAGGGATTCAAGGGTTTGAGCAGTGCATAACGGAGGTGAAACCAATACACGAGATTATCATTGCAGATCTGAAGACCACATATGATTCAGTAGTTTCAAGAGAACATAAGAGACAAATCCTTGCATGGAGAGAACATTACCTCTTCAAGATGAAAACTTATGAGAAAATATCTAAAGAATTAGCTGTACACAGACAAAGGGTTGTTGATGTTCTCCAGTTCATAAGTGAATTTGTTTCAGAGATCCCTTGTTGGTATTGTCATGATGATGGTTCTTTCATTGAACTTGATCAAGTACAAGCAAAGTTCTAGAACATTGTTCGTGGTAGTGTTAGCAGTGATCTTGTTGCTAGAAGGATGAGTCAAATTGCAGCGATGTCAACAAGATTCGATAAAGCAGCTGAAGATGTGAAAGATTCTCTAAGTTCAATTGCAAAAGGTGAAGATATCCTAGAAAAGCAGAATTTTGCTATAGATAGTATTGATGCTACTGATAGAGATACAGTTTCCAACTTTTTGGCGGATGTGGTTGAGATTTAAAGCTACAACTTTCTCCCAACTTTCTTTCCATTCTTATCTCATACTTTCTTTCTATTCTTGGCTAATGCTTATCCATTCGTTGAAGGAGAAAGAAAACAAATTGTAATAGTTGGCACTTTCCCTGTTTTTATGCTTTCATAGGTTGTTAGATGCTTATCTTGTTTTAGTTTTAGAAATAAAGCTTGCATGTTGGCAAGTCTTAGTTGTAAAAGCAAGGAGATTTTAGGGTTCCCTACTTCTCTGCTTGTGTATAAATAAGGGCAGCCTTGCCCATTTTTCTTTAACCGTGCTTGTGATAACAAAACGCTGAGCCTACTAGTGCCTTCTAATTGTTATTCAGTATTGTTCACTTAGTGTTAGAGCAAGTTTGCAAGCCTCTTTTAGCTGCAAGTTATTGTTCAGTTCCTGTGTCTTGTGTCAATGTATTCTGGTTTGATGGCTAAACTATAAGCCTGTTATTGCTACAATCCTGCTGTCCCAGAAGTGTAATCTTTGTTACTTGAAATTTGAGAAAATAAAATCTTATGCCTACTTTGCTGCTTTGATCTACTGTCTCAGATTTTCGTTTTATGTGTTATGCTTATATGATCCTTATTTCAACTTGCATTGAAAGTACAGTAGATGTGCATTGGAAGAAAGTTTGTTGAAGTATTTGTGTCAAAGAATCATTCCTTGTTCATTTCTAACTCTCAAGCTCTGAGTTTACTTGAGTGGTTAGAAACGCCATTAGAGTAGGCTTAGTCGTAGTTGAAGTTCAAAAGAGAAAATCTCAGCTACATCGCTAGAGTTCTATAACCTTGTACTCTTAGCTGAACAAAAAGATAGGCAAATTAGTTTAGTTTACTTTCTTTAAGCAACATCAACAAAGAGGGAGCTTCCCCTCCTAATTCGAAGAACAGTTTATCTGTGCATAGCTGTGCGAATTGAAACGCCAGCAAGCACGCTTATACAAAAGGATGAATGAGTAGATTTTCAAGGTTTTGCAAAGGATTAGCAATGATCAGAAAAAAAGTTGAAGAATCGTTGAAATCATCTAGAGCCATCTAACAAAAAAGTCTATTTTTAGCCATTACCATTTTCAAATAACATATCTAGGGATTTATTATTTTTAGTCAGAGCTATTTGTAGCCCATGCTATTTTTAGCAATCCCTATTTGTAGCACAAGGAGTCCATGCTATGTTTAGAATTTGTTATTTATAGCTCAAAGTTAGCTATTTTTAAATCATCTACCTCATCATGTGAGAGACGAGAGATTTTAAGGGATAATAGCAATATTTTGATTGTCAATTCAACTCACAATCGCATGATTGTGTCAATAGTAGTTAGGTAGAAGAGTAGTTAGGTAGAAGTGCAGTTAGTTTAATTTATTTTTATGCAACTATTTATAATCAATATAAATAAGTGCTTTCTTGCACTTAGAGAAAAAAGATCAATTAATGGTAACTCCTATACCTACATATTACTGAAATTGCTCTTTAGTGTTATTGTCAATCTAGAATTTGTTACTCGTTCAATAGAATTTGATAAGCCTATCTTGCTTTTAATTACGATTGAATGATTTTTTCATATGTGAAGTAGATTAAATTGCTTAAGCCTATCTTGCAAGCTTTGCATTGCAAATCTATTCGAAGTTGGAAATTGTGGCTTTGTACCAAATCCTTCAGTTAATTTACCAAAGCATTTGTGTTGTTATGTTTAGAACCTATTCATTCCTTGTATTCTTGAATTGACAAGTCTCTGATTTTAGCTTAACAAGGGAAGCATCTAGTTGTAGGGGTTTTTTTTGTCAAAAATATAAAAATCGTTTGCCTTGATTGAATGACCATCTTAGCCTTTTACCCTAGGAAAAAACTAAAAAAGCTATGCATTTACATTTTATTCAGCAAAAATGTGAACCACCCCAAAAATTGTTGTAAAAATTGTAAAATACAAGTACATATTGTTCAGTTTTAGGTCAATTATTACTTTACAGGGAGCTTCCGCTTCTAATTCAAAAAACAGTTTTACTGTACGTCTATTCCACTTTGTGTCACACTAAAAGGTGTGAATTGAAATGCCGACGTACCTCTAGTCCCAATAACATTTTTGGTTATTTATTGGCATTAGCATCATATCATTTCATTTCCAGACATGAAATTCTTGCATCTTGGAAAGCTTGCAAACTCAAAAGAGATCATATGCAATCGCAAAAAAATGTAAAATACAATGTCACTTTGCAAATTGTGAAAAGGTGTTGATGGCTTTAACAATTCTTAACAATCAATTCCTTATGAATTTGTTGACAATACATGTAACATTGAAAAAACTAATTGTTTTTGACCCTCTGCTTATTAGTACATGAAAGCATATTTTAAACTCTGTGACACTGCATCAAACTTATTTGATTTGCTATGTAATATTAGAGTTTGATTGATAAAGCATGTAGATTTGACACCTACAGGAACTATCATTTTCATTGCTGCCAATTGACTTCTAAATGTACTTGATTTTCACTCTGACAGTGCTTTAAAATAGTCAGATAGCAGAGCAAAACTTAAGACTTTCTTGCCAATGCATATTTATAGGCCAATATTAATAATTTTTAATTTTGCCTACAACCATTCAGGCCAAGTAAAATAATCTTCTGTATTTGCACACATTTGAAGGGCTAACATAAATAATTTTAATGTTTTCCTAGAGACAATTTATGCCAAGTTAAAAATTCCAGTGTTTGCACACATTTAGTCGGTATGCTTCACAATATCTGTTGTATTTGCAGTCATTCATATTTTTAAAAACAAATATTTCTACTTGAACTACAGTATTATATAAGGCTTGCCATCATCACAGGATAAATTGTGACAGATATCTGTCACAACCTGATATCATCTTTAGACAATTTATGAGCAACTCCAACTAGACCAATCCAAAATACAAAAAACATAAACAATAAAGCAGCAATTAACTAATATTTGATAATATTTACCTGAAAAAGCATCAAATAATTTTAGTTTTGTTCAGCAAGCCTTTAAAGACAGTAATTTAAAGCTCCCAAATATTGATTAACCTTCTCCATATGAAATACATAAAATTAAAGCAGTGTTCTTCTGTAAATTAGAGATTTTCTGAAGATAAAATACCTAGGATTTTACTGATATTTGATGGTATTTACATAAAAATCTGTCACAGTGTATTCAGTTTTCTGGATTGGGATCCTGTACCAGTAGCTTAAAGCACCAAAATGCTAATTGACCTTCGAAACATAATATACTTCAAATAAAGAGCATATTTTCCTAATATTTTGTTACCAAAAAGTTCTTCAAGACCTTTAATTTTGTGTATCAGCTTTTTGTATAGCCACAAAACCAAATTAAAGTTCCAAAAAGCTTATCAGTATTTGAATACAATAAAAAATCCTCTTTAAAATACAAAATCAAATATACCTTTGTTATCTGCAAAATTGGAGTGATAATGTAAGCGATTGGCCTCCAGCATCTTAGACACTTCCTGGCCACTCTCAGAAGCCTTAAGAAATTGATCATCAATCTCCTGCAAAACCTGCAGAAGATCCTTTCCAGTCTTGTTGTTCATTACGGTCAATGATGTTTGCATCTCCTCCTTTCTCACAACTGACTCAGCTACCTTATTACTGTAACTCTTCTGTATAATCTTCTCTGGTGTCTTTGCAGGTGAATCATGGGCATCTGCAACATCAAGAAAACAAATTTTTAAGGGGTGGAGAATCTTTTACAAGTACCGCATGTAAAATATTTCTGAATATACTTGCATGAATGTGTGTGCTTCAGAATAAAAATATTGTGGGTTTTATCAAGTTATATCTTACACAATAAATGTGTCATACAAAAAATAATACCAACTTTTCAAGTAAAGAGTAGTTGGCTAACCTTTCAAGTTCAAAACCAAGAAACTTATGTATTGTTCAGTAATTCTGACACAAAAAAACATGGAGATCATAATGGCAAAGTGACTCTAGAAAACCAAATATCCAAAATATCTGCTTCTGGAAACTTGTAAAACCTAAGAATTTAAATATGTGTAGAGAACTTGTAGCAGTAGAGTGGTCACTGAAAAGAAAAACTGATTGGCTGAACTAGTTTCAAAAGTTCAGTTGAATTATTGAATTGGCCAAGAGTAGCCCCTAGAAAACACCAGCATTCATCCGGAAATTTAATTTTCAAGAATCACTATGCCGTTTTCTTTTTAGTGTTTTAATACCAAATCATTGGTAATAAAGAAAAATGAGACAGCAATTATAGAAAATCAACCATCTAAAAAGTCTTAGTGCAGAAATTTGGGAAGCTCAAATAATATATGTACATTTTATAGAAAAATTGTGTGGTGTCTATGAAAATTTTGCTTACTGGCTGATCCAATTTTTTTAAAATTGGTCACAAAATTAGCTAATTGGCCAAAAATACCTATGATAAATTAGACAATCCATCAATACTCAAAAAACAGCCCATGAAAATTTACCATGTCATAGAAAATTCAGACAGATTTTTTTAGGGGAATATTGCTTCAAAATGAAACATACCTCTGTCATGTCCCCTTAATAAACAGCAATGGTTTTTTTTTAAAACTCATTTGTAAATAAAGATAGCAGCTCAATTAATTCTGGATACAATAATTTATTATGAAACTCTTACTCTTCTTTCAAAATGGAAACTTGTTGCAAGTCTGACTATAGAGGAAGGCTAACTGCTTGATCAATTATTAAAATTACTGCTGGGTGGTCAGGTGTCAAACGCTGTAATGATGTTTCATTTTTTTATTGGATTGACATTGTTCTTACAAGAGACTTAACTGCTGCTCTTAAGCTGGGTCTACAAGTTTATGACAGGCTTGCTGCTATGGTCTGATGGAGATCTTTGCATGCCAAGACTTCTGAAGCCCTAGGTCGGCAGCTGCTGAAACCTTCACCTTGCAAGCCTTCTGTTCTGGAGACTACCTGGAAATACTGCTGATCTATCCTGCTATCTGCAGTCTGTTCACTCACACCCAGAAAGCTCTTTTAGAAACTATGTTGAACTAGAAGGTGCTGAAACCGACTGTTAAACTGAACTGCTGTACTGAAACTGGGAAACTGCTGAAACTGACTGCTAAACTGACACTGCTACACTGAAGCCAGAAAATTTTTGAAACTAACTGTTACACTAAAGCTAGGAAAGTGCTGAAGCTAACTATTAAACTGGAACTGCTACGGTGAAATCTTTAAGTCTGTGTAATCCTGAACTGGAATCATAAACTGGAAGCCTAAGGGTTTTCATCCCTGATCTTTGTTTGAGATGCTCAAGGGTTTCCATCCTTGTACCTCAGGCAATACTTAAGGTTTTTGTCCTTTGGATTGAGTGAACACCAGTACTCAAAATGACGGTTCTAAAGATGAAAGATATCCCTTGTTTGCTGCTTCCACTTGCTTTATAATCTCTCCTCTCCCTAGAGCAGTGCCTTCTAACCTTGGACAGTAGCTTCCAGGGTGGCAATCTCACTCTTTTTTTTCATTTTTTTACTTTTTTAAAAGTTCAAAAAAAAAAAACTTATACACTTCAAGTGGCAGTCACTTTTTTGGGGTAAATACAATATTTACAATACTTTAGTATTATTTCCAACTCATTGAGAAGGGGAACATGAAAGAAAGAGAAAAGTTATGTCATATAAAAATTTTGCTTACTGGCTGATTCAATTTTTAAAAAATTGGTCACAAAATAAGCTAATTGGCCAAAAATACCTATGATGAATTAGACAATCGATCAATAGGCAAAGAAGCAGCCCATGAAAAATTACCATGTGATAGAAAATTCAGATAGATTTTTTGGGGGAATATTGCTTCAAAATGAAATATACCTTTGAAAGAATAATATAATAATCACAAAGAAACACAAAGGATTTACTATCAATGAGAATAGCTCAGCAAATGTTTATTTCTGACAAATCAAATGAATCTAAGAATACTTCGATGGATTTTTAAAAATATTAATTGGCAATTTTAACTTTTTAAATGTATTGCCAAATTCTAAGGCTGGTTCTGAGTATAAAATAGAGCTTATTATTTATACACGTATATTTTTTGCCAATCTGACATATTTAGTAGGAAAACTTGACTGGTTGTTATAAGATCTATTATAAAATTAAGATTTGTTATATTATAAAAAATGCATGCAGCATGGACTGATACTGCTAGAATTTACCACTAGTATATAAATATTTTTTTGTGGGTCGGGAAATTTTAAAATAGAGCTTTTAAAACTATTTTAAAAATATGTAATCTTAAGACTAACTCTGAAGAAGATTCATACAATTTAGTATTATACCTGGCAAAATAATAGAAAATGTTTACAGCTGAATTTTGAAAATTTTGCTATATTTTTTTTATTCGATAAAGTTTAAGGAAGACATGTGAATTGCAATGATGCCTACTGAATTGATATAACACTTAAGGAATGATTTTTTTAATCTTGCAATATTTTTTCTTAACAGATAATTTGAGGGCTTGAGAATAATTAAACTGTCACTAAAAGCACCTAGAAACCAACGTAACTGTTGCCCAAGAGGTCCAACTTTTTTACTTTTTACTTTCAAAAGCTCTTTCCAAACTCTACATATTAGGATATATTGTTTTGTCTGATTGTTATCGAACTTCTTTTTTTTAACCGAGAGGAATCAAGAGTTTAGTTCAGCAACCTGGAGCTTAGCTCTTTAAAAGGCAAGCCCCCCTTATAACCTCTTGAGTGATGTGCAACAGACCCTCATCCACACCACAGGCAAATCAGGAGTTGAACCCATGACCTTGGCTACCTAAAGGATTGTTATCAAATTTCTTGCAATTTCACTTTGAATCTCATAGTTGCTTTCATTGTCATAGGATCAGGCCTTTGTTTTTGCCTTGAATGTCTTTTTCCAACTTAGACATAAAAATTGTATAATTGCACTAACATCAAGTGTCATATTGTGTTTGCTAGAGGAGATTTTTGGTGCAAAATTCAGTTTAACAGAGGTTTGCAAGGCACAATTTCATGTACTTCCTTTTTGAGGAGAAAGGCTTCACGAAAGCTTAGATTTTGGTTGCTTCACTTCAGGAGGTGATATCTTGGCCATCTTGTGCTCTTTTTTCAAGAATTTTTTTCAAAAAAGTGAGCAAATTTTCTCTGTGCTTCACAATGGTGTAGACAATTTTTGCAGATCACAACCCAATTTTCTAAAATTGGTAGCTTCTTGCCTAATTTTCTGACTAATTCCTGTTTATGAACCTTTCAAAGGCCATTACTTTAGATTGGTAATTTGGATTTGTTTGCCATTCTTTTTGAAAGCATGTAGTTTATCACGCTCTTAACGACAATTTATCCTTTTATTCTGATTTTGTCTCAGATTTGTAGTTTCTAGCATAATGACCATTTTGTAAACTATAAATCATATTGTTTTAGACATTTGTAGTTTTCAGCATGACTATTTTGTAAACTATAGATCATACTGTTTTATGGACTACTATAAATCATATTGTTTTATGCACTAAGTATAAGTGCATCCTCACTATTAAAAGAGAATCACTTTGAAGTGCTTTATATAGATTCTAGGTGGGTTTTTTGGGATGTATATTGTAAACAAACTGATTTTTGAAGTATCATGGGGGGTTTCTTCTGTTTTGATCACAGCCTTCATGCATGCGTGCCTTGCTAATGCACATTCTTTTTCACTTACATTTACAATTTCATGTTATTTTTATCACATTGTTAACATTTTTTAGGCATAGTTGCATACATTTTGATGCCATAGCTCTCCCTACACAACACTATCAGGGCTGTTGTGCTATTTATAATATGGCTAATGCTTCTTTTGTTTCATTTCAATCTACCTAGTCTTTGTTCCTATATACTAGGCAAATGTATCAGCTAAATACACATGCATACTAGTGAGATGAAACATGTATCAAATAGACACTCACTGTATTCCTTTTTATGGAAGCCATACTTGGTTTCCTAGCTGTAGAAGTTGCCTTCTTCAGTTATAGACACTTTTAGATATTTGTTTACAATAGCATTTATGAGACTATTGGCATTGTGTCACCTGCATCTTCGACATCCTCCAAATTTTTGGTTACTCAAATAGTGTTGCTTTGTCTCACTCATACAGATTTGTATCTCTTAATCCTGATCTTTGATCCAGACTTCTTTGGATTCCTGTCTCTGTTTGATCGTGATTAGATTTGGAAGCTTCTTTGATCGTGATTTCATCAATGGATCTTTGGTTCTACAATGTTGCAATGTTCTTTGGCAGATGCTTTTACAACTTCTTTGTACATGATACCATATTTCATTGAGCAAGATCTTCTTAAAATCTTATTCTTTTCTCTCATTTAGGGAGGATTTTTTTCTATGATTTTTCTTCCTTTCTCTACTTTTGATAGAACTGTGTACATGGTACCTAACAGGACCTAGTTGTCAGGACCCATCATCATCACTACATACCAACGTTGTGTTTATTGAGGGAGGAGAGTCAAGGGGAGAGCATGGGGGTGGCTGGGGGCTCAAGGGGAAGGGGGGGGGAGGGGAAGGTGGGGGGAAAGGTGTTAGAGTGCATTATATTCATGCATATTACATGATTATCTTGTTTACTATGCTTATAGGATAAAGTTGCTTAGGTGTTCTCCCACACATAGGTGTCATCTTGTTGAGAGCATCCTCTATCTTTAGCAAGGTTGCATAGAGAGGTGGAAGGGGGGCAAGGTGTTAGAGTGCATTATATTCATGTGCATTTATGTTATTATCATGTTTATTATGCTTCTAGGATAAAGTTGCTTAGGCGTTCTCCCACATATAGGTGTCATCTTGTCATGTCCCCCAATTTGGGACCTATTTCCAACTGGCGGGGGAAAGCATTTTTAAATGCTAATTTAAAATAATATTAAATAATAATTAATTAATTTAAATTATTGTTTATTATTCTGGGCCAACCCCTTGGAAGGCTTCAAAATAATATTTGAATTTCGGTTTCTCTGCTAGCCGACTTCTTCTAGTTGGCATCGATGTTTAGTATTTATTTGGGGTCGTTGTTCATTGATGGACATCAGATATCACGATTTGAATTGGAGCGTAGCATCTGGGCTTTCAGGGACATAGTCTCCTATCAGTCGACCTAGTAATCCATGACTTTCTTCTTTGCAAATACTCCCACACAGCATCTGAGATTTGACATTTCACACGCCCTATTCCAAAATCATCGCATCAGGGTGTGATTGCAGATTGTATTGGCATCTCAGGGGCTACCATAGGCGATTATTGGTCGAGCTTCACTTTGGCCATACTCTGGCTACATCCATCACCATCTGCCGCTGCTCAAGGGTACAACGATCACCATCCTGGAGCGAGAGCATTAGGAATAACCGGTATCTGGAGGGACACCATACTAAGGTGCGCATGGAGCTAGCATCATAGAGGAATTCTCTTGATTGCGACTCCCAGGTGCGAGTAATCTCCAGTGGCGTGTTCACGAGAAGCCTTCATTCGACAAATAGTTGAGGACTCTTGAGGCGACTTCAGACCAGAATCACCTCAAGAGACACTCATCGAATCATCACGGGCTTGTTATTGCGTGACTCGTCATTCCCAGAACGGATTGCTAGTGATGATCGATTGATATTCCTCAAGTTTGTTGGACAGTATAAAGGCGCACAAGTCCCTTTCTAGCATCACCCCAAATCGACAATCATCCTGTGAAGTATCTAACTCTGTTCACAGAACGATATATATGTGTATGCGCTATCCATCTGTAAGCTGTGATCTAGCTCACATTCATATGTGGTCGATCTTCATGGTACAATGAGATATTTGTTGGTTGTGAGTCTAATGGTGGAATGTCTGATTCCTAAACTGTTGGTGACTGCATTTTCCTGTTAATAAGCGAAGAACATATTTCTGTTCTTTAATTTCAGTATTGTCATTATCTTTTGAATACATGAGGGCATATTTCTATGTTCAGTTATTGGCTGGGTGTCTTCAATGTTTTCTGTGATTCATTATTGGCGGAGCATCTCACAGTGATTTCTTGAGTATATTGTGCCAATTGCTATTATAGACTTGATTTCTGCTGTTAGAGAATGCTGTTGTAACGAGTGATTGAGATATCTCTGTTATATCAATTTGATCTCTATTATTGTTTCCTGCTGTGCAAACTAAACATTAGATGTTACAGATCTGTCATTGATTTTACTGTGCAAATTAGGCTTTGGGACATCACACATCTTGTTGAGAGCATCCTCTATCTTTAGCAAGACGTAGTTTATTTTGTCTTCTCACATAGTGACTCAGTCATACTAATGAGCTAGGACTCCTTGATCTTTGATGTTATCATGCAACTCTTTGCTTGCACATTCCTTCTTTGCACATTTCTATTTGTTGCTATACATTGCTGATTGCTCTTATTGGTGGATCTTCTTTGTTGAGCACATACTTGTGGATAGTAGTTGGTTTTTTGAGGTTTCTTGAATCTGCTCCTGTGAATGCACACTTAATCTACCTCTACATGGTTGCATGCATCTTTCCAACTAAAATTGCATGTCATAAATTATACATATGACCGAAAACAACCACTAAAAATACATGATTTAAATTAGCTAATCAATAATAAGAATAACCATCAAAATACCTAAGCTATAGAAATATTAGACAAAAGTGTTTGAGAGGTCAAATTCTGAGGATAAACTAGTGGATTAATTTTAATACATATAATATTAATGGGAATCTGAATGAATCTAATCAAATTTTGTTGACTAGTTACAAAGAAAAAACATTACATTTCCTATTATTAAGTCTTTTGATGACTAATTTTGAAGAAAAAAAATAAGCCAACTTTATCTCTATCAATTATAAAGGACTATGGAAGGGTCAAATCTGTAGAAAGATTTACCATCAATACACACATTTAACTTTAATGACCAATTCTGCGGGGGAGAAAGCAAATGTCCAATATTCTGTCTCAATTGTAACGGATTGTGTAAACATCAAATCTCTGATATGATTTATGACTAAGTAATCCACAATTTTATTTTGCTGTGGGAAATTTGTTAAACGGAAAATTAAAAAAAAATGAAAAACTTGTCGAGTAGTTGGTCTCAGAACAAACTCACTAGGAATCAATTTAAACTTAATATAGAGATCCTGTGCCTTGTAAGATGAGATCGAGATTGAAATCAAGACCAAAACAATTTGTCACAACCAAAAAAATAATATCCAAAGAAGATGAATAGTCCCTGATGTTAAAAATATTTCAATAAAAATTAAAAATTAAATGTTCATTCTATCTCAATTTATTGACAAAAAAAGTGAAACTTTCATTCTATCTAAAATTAGTTGCGGCGAAATTAGTCAGTTGGTTATATGGGATGAGGTCAGGAAATAATCGTTAGATTTCAAAATATATACATGTATATGTGTATAGTATCACCTCTATACATGTATAGATATATAAATGTAGAGATGATCCATGTATCCGTGCGTATATCTACATATGTGTACATGTATATATCTATAAATTATAGATAATGTATGCATATATACATGTACAGATATATACTCGTCCACGAAAACTAAACCATAGGATGCCTCATGCACGAATTTTCCAATTAAAAAAAAAGCCAATTGGTAAAAGGTAAGGTAATCCTTTAAAAAAAATACCTGTGTCATCATCCTTATGCTCATCATCCTCCACATCGCCATCCGCAGCAACCTCCTCCTCACTGATCTGCTTGATCTCCTTATGCATTGCATCTCCCTCTGCCTCCACCTCCTCCACCTCCTCTATAATAGTCTCATTGTGACCCGAATTGTACGTGTTAGCAAACACGTTATAATCTGAAAAGAAATCCCATGTCCTATCCTGTGCCGGTGGAGGAGGCGGCGGGGGATTGGACTCCATTGGCAGAGGAGGAGGAGGGCGCGCTGCCGCTGTCTCAACAGTCTGCCTCTCCCTCTCAACCTCCTCCCCCTCTGCGTCCGCGTCCTCCCTAATAGTAGACTTCCGTGGAGGACTACTATTCATCTTCGCCGCCGCCGCCGCCGCCTCCACCGCCTTCTGCAGTGCAATGGGCGGCAGGCTCATCGACCTTTTAATCGGCGCCTCATCCAGAAACCGCGACGGCGAGGGAAACGGAAGCGGCGGCGGAGCAAGCGGCGGGTCGAGTATCTGAGGGTGCGCGGGAATCCCCGGAACTCTTATATCCGTCGTTTCCCCCTGCCCGTAATCATTCAACGCCGCTCCCGTGTTCTTCAGCAGCGTTATGTAAGCGGAATGGGCAGCGGCAAAGGCGTTGCGCGCGGTGACTGCTTCTTTCATGGTCTGCTTCCGCTGCTTGCACCTGAACACAGACTCTTCATTATCTATCTTAGACTGCGTGCACCCCATCAAAATCACAGGAAAAACCCTGATCTTCTCCCGTCTGCACTGTAAACACTAATACTTCTCTCTCCTGTGCTATAAACACTAATTTTCCTGTCTTATTTTCTGTAACCCTCGTTTTTCTTTCACAATGTAAACCCTTGATTTCTTCCCTCCCTTCTGACCTATGAGCTGCCCTTCTAATTTCTCTTTTTCAGATTTCTTCTCCTTTATTTTTCCTGCTGTGTAGATTTTAAAATTTGCCGAAAGCTCGTGGCACAAAAGCGCAACGGACATAAACGGACAATTATTGCCCTGTTACCTGGCATTTTACTGGTACACTGTACAGGCTTTCTTTGTTTTAATGCGCATATGCGACTCTTCGCCAAAATAAAGTATAAGAAACATGGGTCAATGAGTTTGACTCGAAACTACACGGTTGAATCCTGATAGCAATATCATAATGAAAAAGAAGGTGATAAAAGTGTCTCCTACATTGACCACCCAAGGGAATAAAATCTTTTACATAAATTTAGATTAATTAAATAAATACTTAAATAATTAGCTTATTTATCTCGAAAACTGCAGATGTTTCTGAAAAAAAATTTCATGAATATTTCAGATCATGTTCTATGATCCATCATAAAGATGATAAGCAAATCAAGAGAAGACATTTTTTTTAATCAAAATTTCAAATCATGCTCCATACTCTATCATCACGATGTTGATGAAAAAAATTAGACACAGTTTTAATCCAAAAACAACTACATTATTTATTTAATCTGGATTGTGGAAATTTATGACTTTTAACTTATTTATTTTATTAAATAATCTATGATTGTGGAAATTTATGACTTTTAACTTATTTATTTTATTAAATAATCTATATAATTGATTTTGATAATAATCAATTATTATAATACTAATTAAATATATATTAGATTTAAAGAAAACATAGTTATTTTAATTGTTGAGAGTCATGTGTTACGGGAAGAGGTCCATAAGGATATAATAAGATCTAGATTTCCCACTGACATATTTGTGGGAAATGCAGTAATAGATATGTATTTCAAATGTGGGGGTGTAGAAGATGCACGTCATATGTTTGACAAAATGCTTGGACGAAATGTGGTCACATGGAATGTTATAATTGCAGGGTTTGCAAAGAATGGAGAAGTTGAGGAAGCAATGAAGCTTTTCCATCAAATGTCAGAATGAGTTGTGATCTCATGGAATGTACTCATTTCAAGATTTGAACGTAAAGGATTCATTAATGAAGCTCTTGATCTCTTTCAGAAGATGCATGAACAAAATATAATCTCATGGAATTCAATGATTGCAAGGTGTGTACAACATGGGCATTCTGATAAAGCCCTATAACTGTTTGAGGAAATGCAAGTGACAGGTTTGAAACTAGATGTGGAAACCTTTTCTTCTCTATTATCGGCATGTTCTAACTTAGCGGCTTTGTAGCATGGCAAGATGGCCAATGAAGATGTAATTGGCAGTGAGCTACAGTTTGACAGCCTTGTAGAAAGTGCTCTTATTGACATGTACTCTAAATATGGTTGTATAATGCAAGCTCAAAAATTGTTTAATAAAATTCCTAAAAGAGATGTAGTATCATGGAGTGTGATGATTACAGATTATGCCATGAATGGTTGTGTTAAGGAGGCGTTGCTTCTCTTTGAAGAAATGCAACAATCGGATATGAAGCCAGACCATGTAACCTTCACTGGTGTTCTGTCATCTCGCAGCCATGCAGGTCTGATGGATGTTGGGTGGCTATATTTCAATTGGATTGTTCGCTATTATCACATCAAACCAACATTGGATCATTATTGTTGCATGGTTGATCTTCTTAGGCAAGTTGAATCCTTGAATGAATAAATTAATTTTATAAAGAGAATGTCAATCAAACCTAATGCTACAATTAATTTTTGAAAACTTTGGAAAAGGTTCTATTTATTCAAGAAGAATATTTGGAAGAATAAGTTAATAGAAGCATCAAGAAATTAAGTGAAGACGAAGTAGGAAAAGAAGAGGAGATTAGATGTAAGTTGGACAAAGAATTATGTTCATTAACAAATGGAATGTTGTTAACAAATAAGAAGGTGAAGAGACATCTCGAAGAGTCATGACCCTCAGACTAGGACCCCATCCCCTAAGCCATATAAAAGTAGATTTTTTTTTAAAGAAGAGGCACTACAAAGCAAAGAAATAAGAGAAAAGAAGGAAAATAAGTAGATTGGGAAGAAATACTTGGAAGAGATTTAAGCTTATTACTTTACTTAAAGAATATAAAGATGTGTTGCATGGTGTTATTATGATCTCGAGGATTTCATGGATGGTGAGTTCAAGCGCCATATTTCTCTAGAACACGGAGCCACTCCTTAAAAACAAAAAAAAAAGACAATTTAATCCAAAGGTGGCAGATGTTATTTTTGCAAAAGTAGATAAGATGTTGAAAACAAAGATTATTTATCCTATCCATCATTCTACATGGATTTCCAATATTGTTCTTGTAAGGGAAAAGAAGGGTGAGATTAGAATTTGTGTTTATTTTTGTAATTTGAATCATGCATCCCTTAAATATAATTATCTGCTTCCAAATATGGATCACATTCTACAGATGGTCTCGGTCTCTAACGTAACATTCCAATTGTTCACGCAAGTAAACTTCCTAAGTTTTTACTTTCAAGTAAATAAATTGTGTTTCATAACCATTGCTATAAAAAAATATTTTCCAAAAGAGAACAAATGAGAATAAATGACATAACATATTCCAAGCATGGATTTTATTTCCAATATAATATTCCACATATTACAATAATTCCAAAGATTGTATTCAAAATACATACATAGCTCAACCGAGCTTCAAAGCAATAGATGCATAGATGGTCCAAGAATCTCCTTTCAAATCTTGGTCACCAACTAAGGAGGAGAAGCATCACTCAAGCGCTTTTCCACCAACCACAGACTCAAATGTGATCCCTCGCACATTTACCACATATGGTAAGATGGCCCTACCCTTCGACGAAGAGATTGGTGGAGTAACCTCATAACGATAACCACTCTGAGCTTAAAGTTGTGGCCTACATAACTAGAACCTAATCATAAGATAGCTACACCTACGAGTATGAAAATCCCAAACTAGAATGCATAAAAGGAACACGGTGAATTAACAGTGGAACCAAAGGCGATCACACTACTTTGGCCAAAGTATTCTCACTCAGTATCTCGAGTGACAGTCATCCTATCCACATACACTACTCTAGCTCAATTTGACTTTAGGCCATTATAATCTATGCATAGGTAATTTCTTTCAATAGGTGATCATTAACCTCATAAATAACCTATTCCCCTTTTTCCCAAAACACAATGGTATCTCTACCAATAAAGCATAAGCATAAGTTACCCTCTTCAATGGATAATCTAATCCCATGTATAACATATGAGATTTCGAGCATAATTTACCCCCTTCAATGGATATTCTATTATAGGTAGAGCTTTCTAAGTCTACAAATTATCTTTGCATAAAATAACTTAACAAGCTATTATTGTTCCATCAATTCTTAGTATGTAATACTAATGACAATAAACAATCACTCCTTAATATGGAATAAGTGCAAACACTTACAAGGAAATCATATCAATTGGAATTTTCCTTTCTTATAAGCAAATAGACTATTACTCTTTTTCAAGCAATCAAATGCAATTCCAAATTAAACACACAAGTCATTCAATCTTTCAGAAAAATAGATAAACATAAAGAGAATAGAATCTCATACCTGATATTCGCTTTAATCCAATGACTCGTTGGATCTCAAGCTTGGCCCCCTCTTAAATCCAACTTAGCAATAAACCTTCTCAATTCCCTTCACTAAAGTTTCCTCACAAATTACTTCTCAATGGAAAATAAGAATCTCTCAATAAAAAGGCAGCAACATAATTTTGCATAGAAGAAGTGTATCCAAATGAGGTGAGAATGCCTCTTATAATTTATACACAAAAACCAGCATTTATAGCCTACAATCAAGGCTTATTGAATGACACTTCTCAGCCAAATTCCATCAACTCAACTTGATAACAAAAAGGTGGCGAATATCTATCTCAATACTCACCCAAACAACATAGCAGATCGACTCAATGTTTGCCAACAACAGTTTGACTAGTTCATAAAGCACATGTGTTTCATTCTGGAAATCGACTTACAGGCTAAAAAGACTTCTAAAAGAAACACAAAATTCATAATATGGTGCCAACTATTCATCACATTCTCTATTCCCAAGCTTGTTGTTTAAACAGAGGATTTAGTCAGACTTTACTTGGCCGCATTTCACATAGTCAACTTGGTCCAAGCTAAAGCATTAGACACATTTCAATGAGTCGACTTCCTTCAATATAGCACGGCTTTATAATACTTAGCTTATCATTTATATTATGTGCAACATTTATCATTTATGTTTATTAAACTTTACACAATAGATTTAGACTTGTGTATTTTCATCGCCTTTTATCAATGATGATATATGCGACTTAAATACTTAGCATTGCACCATTATATGTAGTGCTATAATCTCATTATATCGGCCATGCCATATATTCAATAAATCGGCCAATATATATACATATATATATATATATATGTGTGTGTATATATACATATACATATACATATACATATATACATATACATATATACATATATACATGTATATGTATATGTATATGTATATATGTATACATATATACATATATACATATACATATATACGTATACATATATACATATGTATATATACATATATAGATATATTTATATATGCATATACATATACATATACATATACATATATATATATATATGTATACATGTATATATAAATATATGTATATATGTATATAGATATGTATATATAAATATGTATATATATATACATATATATAAAACATTATTTATTTATATATATTCTTTGACAAATAAGTTTGTCTACACAATCCACTTGATATTCGAATGAAAGAGATCAAGTTATCATTTCATATACAATATTGTTTGTATATATATATATATATTCATGTATATATACATATACATATATCAACATACTCGTATGGACATTCCCATTTGTCAGCACATACACATATATCAACATGTGTATATATATATGCATATATATCATATATATACATTCAATTAAACAATCAATCACATAAACAATTGCTATCTTATTTAGGTATATATATTTAGGATGTATATACATATATTTACATACATGTCTCATTGTCCTTTTGATATCACCGTGCCCATGAGCAATCCATCCATGAGTGTGCTTAGGTATGTCTACCTACGTATTCTCATGTATGTATTATCTCACGTGTATGAATTATTGTTGACATGCACATGTATACATATATATACATTCTATGTATATATATCTCAACAATCAAGTATAGTAGTATAAAGAAGAACTCACATGCACCAAGCACTAAACATAAACCAAGAATGCTCTTAACAAAAATCAAGATCCTTCCTAATGCAAACACATCATATTAAAGGATGACTTACCATTCCTCAAAACTATGACTTGACTCAACCATTCTATAAGTGAGTGTGTGTAAGCTCAGATAGATTTCGTTACAGGTTACTCGACCAAGTTCTTCCCCTGAGTGATACTTGCCCTCGCTCCCAAAGGATTGAATCTGAATCTGCATCCAACTTAACACACACACACACACACACATATATATTCCAATCAGAATTCCAAATACATTCACATATGCAATAATTTGCCCTAACATAGTAATAGTAAATAGGTAAACGCACAACAGGGTGTAATATCTAAGATGATTTCAATGTTAGATGGCTTCTCGGGTTATAACCAAGTCAGTGTAGCTCTTTAGGATTATCATAAAACATTCACCACAACGTGGGGTACGTTCTCCTACAACAAAATGCATTTCAGATTGATGAACGTTGATGCAAATTTTTAGAGGGTGATGGATTTTCTTTCAGGGATTTGTAAAATAATATCATTGTTATCTATTTAGATGACTTGATGGTCTTTTCAAGGAAATGTGAAGATAACACTTACCATTTAGAATGTGTGTTACAGAGATGTAGGTGTTAGGGTATTTCTCTAAATTCAAAGAAGTCCATTTTTGGTGCCATTGAAGGTAAACAACTCGAACACATTGTGTCCAAATAAGGGATTCACATAATTGATCCAAAATAGGTTAAGGTGATACAATAGTTATCACTACCTTCTAGCAAGTTCGGTGCAAGGTCATTCTTGGCCAAATACATTTTTTAAGAAAATTTGTGCCTGACTTTTTAGAGAAAAAAGTCCATTATTGACATGATGAAAGGTAATGTTGTCTTTAAATGGACAGATAAAGGCAATAAAATGTTCAATAAGATAAAATCCATGATAGTAGATGCCTTGATGTTGTCTTATCCAGAATTTTCTAAGGAATTTCATATATTATTATGCTTCTAAAACCATGTTATCTTTTATCTTAATGTAATATAATGAAGAGAAAGTGGAAGCGCCTATCACTTTTATGAGCGTTGCTTTGAAGAAGCACAAATTGAAGTATCCTTCTATAGAAAAATACACATATTCCATCGTCAGAGTGATGAAGCAATCTAGAATTTATATCTTGAATGCTCATTCCATCGTCTATGTGTCTGATATAGCCGTGAAAACTATTCTCAAGCAACAAGAGATCAAAATGAACAAAAGAACCTCATGGATTACCAAGGTGAAAGAGTATGACATCGATATTAAGCCTACCAAGTTGGTGAGAGGAATAGGTTTGTGCAAATTGATTGCGAAGAATGAGCCAGACACACAAGAGGAAGAAAACCCTGAATTACCCCTCATCCTTTTTGTCAAGGTATTAGATGAATGGTTCTAGAACATAGCATATTTTCACATATGGAGATTGTCCCAAGCGTTTGTCTTTTAAATAGAAACATACAATCAAATTAAAAGCAACCGACTATATCACCTGGGGGGATACTAATGCAAGAGCATTTGTGGTTGACCAACAATCTTGAATCAACCAAAAATTATATTTTAATTTATTTTCCTAAGGTTGGTAGGTGATTTATTTGATAGGATAATTTTCAAGGCTACAATAAAATGTTTATTAAATGAATGCCTTTGTCATTTTCTAGCAAGATATTGGTGTAGAGATAAATTAGAGGGGAAATTTTGGAAATTATTTAATATTTAAAATTTGGCAATAAATATTTTTGGGTGTGGGTCTTGGAGGGAATATGATTTTGAAAATTCATTTAGAACTTTCTAAAATCATGCATAAAAAAAGTGGGCACCCAAGGTGAGTTGGCAAGAGTTACATTAGAAACTGTTCTAAAATCTAGGAATGGACTCCAATTTTGGCAATTTTGGTGGGAGTGGGTTTATGAAAGCATTTTTAATATTATGGAAGGTTTTTGGGAGGATTTTTGGAGGTTTCTTTCCAACTTGGTAGTAAATTTTTGCTAGAGAAGTTTTTGGAGCTTGTTTTTTAAGATTACAAACAATTTGGGTTATGTTTTGGTAGCCATTCTTGGCTACAATTTGAAGGTGGTTGTTGCAGCCATAGTTCTTTTGGTGGGAGGGTTTTGGACATTGTTATTATAGGTTTATTGCAGGTTTTGAAGGTCTTGGTGACAACAAATGAAAATAAGATTCAATTATTGAAGGTTGGAATAGTTGCACATTGAAGATTGCAAGTGGGGGAGTGCATATTTGAGTTGCATTTGAAAGAGAAAGAATTATTTGTTGTTGTTTTAATATTTTATGTTATAAATTTGATTAGAAACCATTTTATTTGTTGTTCATCATTCCTTGGGGTTGTATATTACGATATAAAATCAAATTTGTTGAAGATTTTAATCATTTGTAGAAGTTTGGAATATAATATTGCAATATAGTTGTTGATTTTTCTTTCAATATCTATTGGCTAAATTTATGAGTTTGTGGGAGAGGGATTTGTGTTGAAACCTCTCTATGTTACTGGTATTACACCATGTTGAGCCTATTGCATTAGTGGTATCAGAGCTAGTGTTCCTGAGTGTGTAGGTAGAAGTGTCGATTAGAGTCAATTTGCATCAAGACCTATGGTGGTGTGTGTGATTTGCGTGAAACAGATCACTAAATGTGAGGCAGTTTGCATGAGAAGAACTTGAGGATTTGAAGATTTGTATTGAGGCTTTGTGAGGCCTTGAAAATGCCAAAGAAGAAAGGCAAGAAGTTTGTCATAGTTGTGTATGCAAGTGAACAAGAAGGAAAAAATATTGCAAAAGTATGCTTTGAGGATAGTGTGAAGGAAGATGGTGAGATTGTAGTGGAGGATGAGAAGAAAAAGAAAGTGCAACAATCCAAGAAAAAATTGATGTTATAGAGGTATGCTTGGGTATGAGTATGGAAGAAAATGAGAAAAGTGAAGAAGATATTTTCTTTGCAGAATTGGTTGAAGATGGAGGAGTTCTAGAAGTGAGCATTGAGGAGATTGTTGTGAGTAAAGTTGCAGCAGTTGAGGATGAAGAAGATAATGTTGGGGTAGCAAAGAAGATTGTGGATGATTAGGTAGGGGAAAATTGGTGGAGGTGGTTGGTTTGTGGTGGGTTGAATCCCACAAGAGAAGAGAGGAGAATGCATGGTATTGGGAGGAGGGGGATGGTACATGGTGGATAGAAGTCCATAAGAGGAGAGAAGAATGGAGTGCAAAGTTGTCAAAGGAGGAGGTTGCTTGTTCCAACTAAGTGTTGAAAGAGAAGAAAGAAGAATCAATTGTAGGTTCCAAATTCAATTATGGAGTTTGTTGAGGATTTCTCACAATCCTAAAGGTTGGTACTAAGTCACTCAACTCCATTTTGTGAATCCCTATTCACAAAACTTTTCCTACCCCGGGTGTTTGATGCAGGAGCATCCGTGGTTGACCAACAATTTGCATCAACCAAAAATTATATTTTAATTTATTTTCCTAAGGTTGGTAGGTGATTTATTTGATAGGGTAATTTGCAAGGTTAGAGTAAAATATTTATAAAATAAATTCCTTTGTCATTTTGTGGCAAGATATTGGTGTGGAGATAAATTAGGGGGCAAATTTTGGAAATTATTTAATATTTAAAAATTGGCAATAAATATTCTTGGATGTGAGTCTTGGAGGGAATATGAGTTTGAAAATTCATTTATAACTTTTTAAAATCATGCATAAAAAAGTGGGCACCCAAGGTGAGTTGGTAGGAGTTATATTAGAAATTGCCCTAAAATCTAGGAATAGACTCCAATTTTGGCAATTTTGGTGGGAGTGGGTTTATGAAAGCATTTTTAATATTATGGAAGGTTTTTGGGATAGATTTTTGGATGTTTCTTCTCACCTTGGTCGTGAATTTTTGCTGGAGAAGTTTCTAGAGCTTGTTTTTGAAGATTACAAGAAATTTGGGTTATGTTTTGGTAGCCATTATCGGCTAGAATTTGAAGTTGGTTGTTGTAGCCATAGTTCTTTTGGTGGGAGAGTGCATATTTGAGTTGCATTTGAAAGAGAAAGAATTATTTGTTGTTGTTTTAATATTTTCTATTATAAATTAGATTGAAACCATTGTATTTGTTGTTCATTAGTCCTTGGGGTTGTATAATCAAATATAAAATAAGATTTGTTAAAGATTGTAATCATTTGAAGAAGTTTGGAATATAATATTGCAATATAGTTATTGATTTTTCTTTCAATAACTATTGGCTGAATTTGTGAGTTTGTGGGAGAGGGACTTCTGTTGAAACCTCTCTACATTAGTGGTATCATACCATGTTGAGCCTACTTCATCAAATACACTTTACAAAAAGGGAATTGATGGTGCCTTCCTCAGGTGTCATCATAGCTCATGTGTCTGACTATTATCCTGAAGGAAATGACCAAGAAAGGGCTAGAAATAAGAATATTGTTGCAATTATTCATAAGATGGTTGATGAAAATAATATAAATTAGCATAAAAAAACTATATGATGCATCGCAGGTTGACAAGACAACTAGAAAGAGGGTGATTGGAATGTCTCCATTCAATTGGTTTTTGAAGCAGAGGCTAAGCTTCCTATCTCATTAGAGATTGCTTCTCTACATCTTCAAAATGCACTAAAGGACTATTAATTCAAGGATGCACTAGAAAATAGAATCTCGTATTTGTTCAAGATGGAGGAAGAACGAGAGCTTGTCATGGAAAGAATAGAGGAACATTGATTTTGAGTGAATAAATTACTTGAAAAAAGGACCATATTAAGGCAATTCCAAGTTGGTGATTTAAATTACTATGAGATAAACGTAAGAACCAAAAGAGATGCACAAAAAATTGATTCCTTATCGAGGACCATTCTAGATCAAACAAGCGTGTGGGAAAGACTCATTCTGTTTAGCCTATCTAGATGGTGCACATTTGTCACTTCCTTATAGTGGCCAACATTTGAAAGTATATCATTACTGAAACAAGTGTTCCTCGTCTTTCTATATAATTTATTTAGGAGTTTTGATGTGTTTTAATTCTAGTTTAGTTTGTGTGTCATTTTATTTTTGATATTTCTACTTATATAGTTCCTTTCCAAATCCCTTTTCCAAATCCCTTTTCATTTGTGACTCTATTGCCATGTGGATAACGCAATGATCTTTAAATCAAGATTCTAGGTGGATTCATCTTATGCCCTTTGTAGTCCTTGTCCCCAGTTAGAGCCAGTTGTTGTCCTAGTTTTTGTTTTCATTCACTTAGAAATCAAATCTTCTAAAATGATGTATTAAGTCTTCCTCAAGTGTTCACCATGTAAATCGCGTTCCTAATCAAATTATGAATCTTGTTCTCTTACCAATGTTAGTTTATATAATCACATCATTTTTAAAAATTAATTTGATATTTATTTTCAAGATAAAATCAATTTCACCTAGTTCAATAAAGCAACTCATTGGTTCAAGTTCAAAATCAGGTGTAGTGTCGAAAAGTTGTGAAATTCATAAAAATAATCAAATTTGAAAATTGGTCTAAGCTGGTGTGAATCCCTTCAATGGGGATATTTTTGGTGGTATTTTGGTCAATGTTCAAAAGTTTTTTGAGTCATGAAAATTTACAGATTGAGAGATTTTAATGCTTTAATTTTTCTTTGCAAGATTACAAAAACAATTAAATTTATGCTTTTGGAAGAGATAGGAAAATTTCACTCACTAGGTTTCTTCATATTTGTGTTTTGGATAATCTAGTAAAAAAATAGTTGAAATTTTTAAGCCAATAAAAAGTTACGCTAAATTCTTTTTTGGTGGGCTCGTGAGGTAAACTGGCTTCTAGTAGATGCACCAATGGTTTTTCAAATCTTCCTAGATTCAATATTTTTGAATTATGAAATAATGTTTTGTTGATGCTCAATAATACAGGAGGTGCACAAATACAATGGCATAATTCAAACTCTACGTTTGAGTTTAAATGTAACAAAATAAGTAATTAAAAGGACAAAGTGGTAAAATGAAAGTTAAGTCGTGGAATTTCACAACATAAATCCAAAATTTAGACAATGTGTTTGTGAATTTTCGAAAACCACTACAAGACGAAAATAGATTGTGAAAATTCACAACTAAAACTCTTAAGTTAGAAAATAGGGTTGTAGATTTTCACAACCCAATTTCAATTATTTCTATCCTATTTTAAAAGAAAAACAATTAATAGTTTTAAAAGATAGAAAATATGCATGAATAAAAACTCATGCATTGCCTCTTTACCTCTCTTTATGACTCCACATTGGTAAGAACTAGAGTTGCAGGCAGTTGAAGTTTAGTTCTAACCTTTGTATTCTCATTCACCACTAACAAAAGACACATTTTGGAGTATTAGAAGGCATGAAGGATTAGTGGAAGATACTTATGAGAAAATAAAGCTCACACCATGTAAAGAAAAATGTAAATGCAATGGTAGATATGCATGCAAAATGTAAATTAGAATGTGGAAGGTATGAAGCTGAATGTAAGAACCCTTTGCAAGTTGTTTCATAACTTTCTTGACTACACCATCATGGAAGAATATGCATGAATAAATCAATAAAGGTTTGTGAAACATTTATCAACCATGCTTTTGTTCCCTCAAGTTTGCAAATCAAAAGTGTAATATGAGTTGATGAGTCATAGGTTCCTCTCGCATGCACATGAATTTATGAAAGTGTTGAGTTTCATGCAATACCATGATTCCAAAAATTTGGTGCAATGTTAATTTGTTGTATAAATTGTAGAAGAAGATCTTTGTGTTTGCAAGTTAAAAGTGTGGGAATAGATGTGTTTTAAAGGATAAATCTAAGAGTGAAAGTTGTGAATAATTCCATGAAGTCTTCCATAGAAAATTTTGGTCTCAATACATCAATGAACCTACACTAGAATGGGAATTGTGGGATAGGGAGGATGTTCATCAAAGCAAATCACAATGTGCAAAATAAATACACATGTAATGGTGGATATGCATATAAATATGATGGCATAGATAGGGCGTGTGAATTTTTTGACATTAATAAACTTCAAGTAAATGCAACTTACAGATGCAAAACTCACACAACCTCAAAGATATCATTTCATAGAATGCATAGATTGGAGGCTCTTCTCAAAATGGATATCTTGAAAAAGCTTTAGAAACTTTTGAACCATTACAATTTGCATGCGCAACTCCTCACTTCATCCTTCCTGCATAACCTCATAGAGACTTCATCTCATAGAAATGCATTAATAGTAGGATATATATCATATGATTTGCTATTAAAGCTTTAGAAACCTCAAGAAAATGCAATTAGTAAGGAAATATAGGCAAAATGGTCTATTAAAGGGACTACAGAAACTCCTAGAAAATATAACATGCAAGTGTAAGCCCACGACCTTACGAAGATCTTATATCTTGGAATGAATGATCACAGGGCACACCAAATAGTTTGTTGAAAAGGCTTTTAGATTTTCTAAGTGAAATGCAACCTACAGATGTAAAGCCACACAACTGTAAGGGAATATACATTGAAATGGTTTGAAAATGTGTTAGAAACTTCAAGCGAATGAAGCTTGTAGAGGATACCCAGTCCAAATAAATGCAACATGCAAGATTAAAGAGGGTGTGAGTTATTGATGGAATATCTCATAGAAATTAAGTCTCATGGCACCATGAAGCATGCACCAATATTCAAGCTTTAAAGAAGGCAACCATCGAAACATAAAAGGATGTAAAAAGATTTTGATAGAAGTTTGCAGGTGTTGTAGTCTTGAATTCCTTGGGGGACATGCAAGCGAAATGTGGAAGCACAAATAGAACATGTAAACTGTTCGACATGATTCCTCATAGAGATTTCATCTCGTGGAATGAATGATTATAGTATATACACAAAATGGATTTAGTAAAAATGTCTTAGAAACTTTCAAGCTAGTGCATTGGATAGAGTTGAAGATAAAATCTATAATGTTCATGCTTGTGTCAAGGTGAATTTTTTTGAAACCACGTGTAGTCATTCACCAAAGTGAAGCACATAGAATAATTTTTTCAAGGGTTTTAGTTACAAACATTTTGCAAGTGCATGCAATTTGGGAGCACAAACAAAGCACGTGGGTTCTTCCAAAAAATCATCAAAAAAAGGTATGAGCACTCATCTAAGTATCATTTGACATGATATTAAACATTCTAAGTGAAGAACATCAATCATACTTGCAAGAAAATCATGAAAATGCATGCGAAATAACCTAAAACTACCTAACTGCAGGTCAAATAAGATGTCCATTCATGGAATGTTACAATTGAAAATTGGCATATGTTAGCTTTATGTTTGGATTTAGGATTTTTTCAAGAAGCTACAATTGAAATTCTTGAAGCCAGGTGTTCATGAATTGTTCCAGTAATCCATGTTGCTTGCGCCTAAAATAGTAATATTTTGCTCATATTGATGATGTACATCATGAAATTCAAATTGTGAATGAAATGGTTGCATAATGTTCATAAAGGTGAAAGTTCTTTACAAGTGAATTGATCAAGTGACATCAATATATTTCATAATTATGAAGTATAGATATCAAGGGCACGAGTTTAGATCGGTCTTAAAAAGCACTCTTCCTAAGATTACAAATATGAAGTTGGGTCGTATCAGTTTGTAGGGTTTATGGAAAACCATGGAAAAGGGGAAGAGATCCCCTATGTCTCAGAGAGTCTTTGAAAATGGACTAGCTCATGTCGTTGGCTTCCCAATATCATCTCAATGCTCATACTAGGTTTTAGAATGTACGAATGGTTACAATCTAGAAATAAGGGAGATTAAGACTGTTGATGATAAGCTTGTGTCTAAGTTGGACAATGTTTCGATCGAGATTATTCTCAGGCTACCTCTCAGGGACTAGTTTTCCAATATAGACAAATGGATTTCAAAAGCACACTTCACAAGAGGAAAGATGAATATCTCAATACCATATGGAGGAATTGGTTATAGGTTTTGAAAGGGGGGAATTCCCAATTACCCGAGGTTCTACAATGATTGACCTTCGTCAACGAATTTTCAAATATCATTATTTTTCTTCATAGGTTGATGGGGAACAAAGACTCAAAATATTTTGAAAGATGGACATTCTTGTTCATAATCATCATAGGGAACCAGTTTATCGATTGGGGATGGATTATTAGTGGTAATCTTCATAATCAATTGACTTGCTTTGAAGATAATCAATATTACTATATGACATCATATCTCTTCTATGAAATCACCCACATGAAGACATGGCCAGGTCTTGACACCAAAGGAATATTCAACTATACCACTCAAATTTATTACTATTATACATAGCTCCAGTTGGATCAAATTCATAAACATTTCAAGAGAGTGAATGATGCATTCACTATGCTGTCATTTAGAACACTTCAAGGGAATATGGGACTCAAGATCTCATCGGAAGCAATCATTCTCATCAAGAAATATGGTAACTACTTCATCTAGTTCCCAAAGTTCACTTACATTTATGTAGGAGGATTTGATGGATTTCCTTACAAAATGCTTAGATATGTGGATGATAAGCTCATTTTGATCGATATTTGTAGGCAAATAGGAGCAATCAACAAAAGGTGCAAAGAGATGAGGAAATCAAGAATTTTGGTTCCTATTGGCCTTGAGCATTATCAATGTAGATCTTCTAGTGATGATTAAAACATTGATTGATCAATGGTGAAGGTAAACATGTATTTTTACACATCAAGAGCCTCATTCGATTGTAAAAACTATGTTAGAGACAACTTAGACTTTCGTCCATGTATTTATCATTTTCTCAAAATTGAATATTTTTGGGAAAATTACAAGGATGATTATGAAGTTCGCTAGAGAGACTAGATGAGATTTACTTTGAGTAGATCGAGGATTTTAGGTTTTATTGGAATTTGGAAGGGATTGGAGATGATAATTTTTTTTATTAATCCCATATACTTTGAAAAGATTCAGGTGTAACCTCTACCATCTATTGCTTGGGTAGGATAAGAAGTCATGTACATTGAAGACAAAACTGCTCATATCCTCAGGAGATCGAAAGATTGGTTTAGGAAAAATTTCATCGAAGTCACAACTATGAGTCCTTCAAGAAAAGATGATTCATCGAGGAGAAAAAGTGGCAAACAAGAAGCTTCTTCTTCTCCTCCTTATTCATCTTCTTCTCTTTCCCAACCTTCCACTATGATCTCTAGCTCTCAAAAAAGCATGTCAGGAGGCAGTGATGATGAGGATTCTTCTAGGAAGATCAATCTCAAAAGCACATGTGGGGATGATCTAACAATTAGAAATAAAATATCAAATCCATAAGAAATGACATTGAATCCTGTACATGAAGAAATTGAAGAGGAAGAACCTATGGATCCTCAAGCTTATCTTGGTGGCGAAGATCAAAACATAATTGTTTCTATTTCTATTCTTATTGTTTCTCCACACCATGATGAATCTAATTCTCCCATCATAAAAACTTCAACCTTGCCAATTGTCGAGGTAATTATGGGAGATACTTCTTTTCTAGTTATCTCCAATCTTCATGCATTTGTTGATCTATTGGTTTCAAGTATCCCAAACTTTTTATAGGGTCCTACTCCTTCATAGCTACAATAGAGCTTAGAAAATAAGAGAAGTTTTTCTTAGTTAGTAATTCAAGAGTTTGATACTATTAGTAATCTAATTTAGAGTTCTACCAAAGCAAGAAAGACTAAATTCACATTGAGATTGGCAATTGATTCCTCTTCTGCAAATATGTGCATTGAAGTGACACAACCAATTTTAGAAAAAAGTGTGGATGAAGCTAATGAAAGTGATTTTAATATCACTAAGGTATATCTTGGCCCTTCAACACATGTAGATGATATTCACAATTTTTAGATGTTCACAACCAATTTGATTCAAAGGACAAAAAATCAAAAGCAAACGAAAGATTAGATCAAGCAACAGGTGTAAATTTTGACCTCATATCTTAGGTCCATTATGGATACATCCACCTTTCCCATATATTTGACCCCCACTTTTGCAATTCCTATTTCTAAAGGAACCATAGAGGGTGTGCAAAAGTATTAATCATATGGGAAGATAATTGAAAGGTGGTTAGACCATATGAAGAAAAATATTTGGACTTCATCGAGAAGACTAAAGAGGTTGTTGATAAAGCAAGTGTTTAGAAGGAAGAGATCCCAAAGAACTAAAAATAATGAGAGAGGAAGAGGCAATATGGAGGGGAACTCTGAAAGATCTCCAGGAGATGAATTAGATGAGTGTTGGTGACTTGATCACTGAAAGGATTTTCTCAAATATTGAGGAGAATAGATCTATCATGTGGTTTCAAAGTGTGGAATGGAAACTTATAACAATTAGTCAGATTCTAATAGAGCGGAAAAATATTTTAGCAACTTGTGAACATATAAAGATAAAGGCTCAAAATGACCTCCTATCACTCAACATTGATACAATAGAAGAATGTGGAATTCGAGATCTAGATATTTAGATGATCAAGTATAAATTTGAAGATATGATAAATGTTGAAATATTCAATAGACAAGATTTCAGTGTAGAGGAGATGAAGAAATTAAGTAGCATTTATGCCACTCTTAGTATGTGTGATGGTGACCCACTTGATTATTTCCATAATTTCAAGGAGATTTAGAAAAGTCATGAGAACTAGAAATTTACAATGAGGATTATGATCATTCCTAGGAACAAGCTTCTAGCCCAAGATGTCAAAGTTTTTAGAATACTAAGAGCAAATTCTTCCCATTAGAAGCAACTTGCAACCCACAAGACTTCTATAGAAGGCATCATATCTGATGTAGATGAAAGAGGAGTTTCTCAATAACTCTAATTGCAAGTGTGCCTATACTTTTCTAAGTGTTTAGTCGCTTATTATATTTTAATATTATATTTTTATAAAAGTGACGTTTGTATCTCATAATTATGAAAGGTTAGAAAACAATCCTTTTTGCATGAAAATTGAGAAATTTCTAACTTAATAAAGTTATTTTTATTTCTCTCAAATATTGTGAAAAGGTAGTTAATCGGGTAGTTATAAGTTGGTTATGAGTTAGTTACTAGGTAAAGCCTATATATACAAGGCTTATGTTTTTGATTAACTAAGTAGGGAAGGGCACTGATCCTGTGGTTACATAGGCAAAACAACAGAAAGGAAGCAGGTTGGGAAGAACAACACCAACCAACAACAAAAAAATGCAACAGACAAGAACCAGAAACCAAGATGGCTCGCAGACTGAGTATCCAAAATTGTAACCACAAAACCATGATAAACTTAATAAAAAATAGGATACCCCTACTAATCCAACTAATAATACATAGATGATTAATAAGGTCAACCAAAGTCTAGCAAAAGATTAACCATAACAAAGCTATAATATAATAACAGTCTGGGATTATAAATCAAAGAGCCAAAACATGCAGAGCATCCATAAAAAACAAAGAGAAATAATGCCATTACTTGTAATTGGCTATCAGGTCCTAGTACTTGCCAATTTAGGAGAAAAACTCCCTCCAATCAGGTCCCTCTTCTTCTGCCTGGTCCTTTTCTTTGCTCTTCCCCATCTTCTTGAGCATTTTCCTTATCTTGGTTTGACCCAAAATAACACCCACCATGGCCCTATGCATGAGACCGTTGGTTACCCTCATCCAGGTGATGATAGCTTTCTCCATATCATCCATCTGTACCTGCATATTGTAAGAATTGGCTATGAAGGTGGCCACCCAAGATCTAGAGGCCTAATAGAAAGCACAAGCATAAGAGAGATAGAAACAATATGACAAGAATAAACTGTAGTTTGCCAATGATGCAAATAGAATGAGCAAAAGTACATAGGAGACCCCTTGGTTATATAGCCAAGGTGAGAACATAGAAGGGCATAAGATTATGACAAGTGTCGTAATCTTATGACATGAGACAATTGTGAAAAGCTTTCACTCCACCTAAAGTGAAAAAGTGATAATGTGATAATCACCATAAACGATGGATCACCCACAAAAGGTGGAGAGATAATCACATGATATGTCCACGAAAGGTGGATGTGATAAAGTAATAACACAACAAGTCCACCAAAAGTGGAAATGCTCCAACTACCTCCTATGTGGTCCCTAAGTAAACTTAACTAAGGTGTAATTATGACCTAGGACAAGGTACAACACTTTTAATTACACCAACACCCCTCCTTAAGTGCAACTTAGGGAGAATGTACACAAAAGAAAACAATGCAAGATGGGTCCTGGCTACTAGGCCATGTTACGTACCCATGTAAAAATGCAATGCAATCTCTCATAAAGTGGAGAAAAGGAGAAAACCACGTGGGAAAAAACTCCCTCCCAAAAGAGAGATGAAAAACAAGAGAAAAAAGCTCTCGAATGTATGAGAAGGACAAAACCCCTATAAGAGGAAAAAGCCCCCCCCATAAGATAGAATGAAGAAGTCATGAGACCTCCTTAGATGAAACATCCTGCACCCCCAAGAGAGCTCTCAAATGATGATATATACTCTCAGTGAAGGATTTGGTGAAGATATCTGCAACTTGTTGTGCTGTAGGACAATACTGCAAATCAATGACCTACTCCTGTATCAGCTCCCTGATGTAGTGCATATGGATCTCAATGTGTTTGGTCCGCTGATGGTGAACCAAATTATTCGAGATCTGGATGGCACTTTGTGTTGGTGTGAATAAGTCTTGTACCTAGTTTATTCCTTTACTAGGGACTTAGGGGACTTAATTCACATGTTAAGTTTACTTAGGATATTAGTTTTCTTATCTAGATAAGCATTAGTTGTCTCATCTAGAAGTTACACTTTCCTAGGAAGTTATGAGTTAGTTGTCTCATGTGATAGGATTAAGACACTTTTCATCATCTTGTCTTATCCTATCTCTCATCCTTGCCTTTATAAGCAAGGCATCTCTAGCATATTTTGCATAGCATTGTATAGTATCAAGCATTGATCATATTGTATCATATTGCAATCCTTGTTTGGTGGAATAACATCTTCCATTGTTGCTTCTCTCTATCTCTTGTGGAGGTTCTTTGGTTTTACAGATTGAAGATCTTGGGTTGATCACTTCAACATGGTATCAGAGCTTTGAATCTGGAAAGCCCCTTCCATTTCTTTATTAGAGAGTTTCCATCAAGTTTTCTATTGTGATTTGAGTTTCTTGTATCCTATACTGCATGTATGCATTTTTGGTGAGATTTGGTGATTGTAGCGCTTCTAGCTATAGTGGCAGTATTTTAGGCTATCCCATTGCATCTAGGAGGCTCAAAAAAGTCAGATTTGGCTTTTGTTTCACTTAATTTCGTCACCATTTGCAACTTTGGCAAAGAAGGGTTTGGAGCTTAGATCTAGTGAACAACTTTTAACAGGAGCACTTTGGAAAAAAATTAAGCCTTCCATTGCGTCCGGGTGGCCATTTCTGAGTTTTTTGATATATAATTTGCCTATATTCGACAAAAGTTGTTTTTCGGGCAAAAAAATTTTAGCAGAGGAGGTCGTACGGCTCCCCCTGCGCAGGTATGCGTCGTCGTCAAAATAAAAAAATTAAATTCCTACATTTTTTTTTAATTTGTGGCGGTATTTTATTTTTTAGAAAAAAATTCAAAAAAAGAAAAAGAAAAAGCACTTGTAGTGTTATTCATAATAATTGTTGTCGGCTTTTATTAAGCCGTAGACTTTAATAGTCTGCAGACTGTTAGCTCAAGCCGCTAAGCAGAATTTCATTTAAACCGCCGCCCGTAGCCTTAACCATTAGGAGGGCGGTTGGACAAACAACTAGTGAGCGGTCTATAAACCACCAGAAACCTGCCAGGTGGGCAGAGGAATAAGCAGATCGCCAGCCATAATCGCGACATGTGACCGAGACAGTTCAAGCGACTAGCGGTTTGATAACCGGCGGGATTTTTTTCTGCAGCCAGCATATGCGGTCATATTGGAGACTGACGGCTAGCCCTTGAGGGCTTAAATTTTGTGCCTAGTTAGTGTTACTTTTTGCTCCTATTTAGTCTTCAAAGTGCCTAAAATAAGCCTTTTTAAAAATTTTGCATAACTTTTCGCCATGGCGTCACATTTTCGAAAACGAGATATCATCGGAAAACTGGTTTGACGAACTTCGCAGTGGTGTAGGTGAGTTTTCCAAATTTTGACATTTTTTTCCATTTTTTCAGCTTGAAGGTACAAGTGCATTTATTGCTTGTTCTTGGCATAACTTTTGCAAACGAAGTCAAAATTTGGCAAACTTTTTTTTGAAATTGCTCAAAAAATCGCAAGGAATCTGTTTGTAACCCTAGTTTCTAGTTTTGGCAAGCCCTTTTTTCTAAAAATTGTAAAAATCACCATGTGTTATAAACGGTTGATTTGAGCTTGTCACTTGTAAAAATTGCAAAATTTCTTCATTGTAATTTGCTGGGGGGGTTGCAAAATCAGTTTTAATACATTTTGGGGGGGTGAAAGGCACAATTTAAGTGCCACATTGTCTTATTTATTTTGGTGTTCATGGCGGATTTAAGGCAAATTGAACCACTCACTCCACACAATTATCATGCATGGAAGCTAAAAATGACTCAATTGTTACAATCTAAGGGTCTATGGCCAATGTTAGATGCAAAACAACCTGAATTCACAAGGGATTATGAAAAGTTTGTCCATAGATGTAAAATGGATGAAGCAAAAGGGCTCATTGGCTTACATGTATCTGATAATTTATTGTTTCATATTTCAGAGTGTAAAACACCTAAGAATGTTTGGGATAAACTTGAAGAATTGTATGGAAAATCAAATCAGTTATGAGTTTTGCAACTTCAAACAGATCTACAATCACTCTCTCCAGATGCATTTCCTTCAATTCAAGATTTCCTTGCACAATTCAAGTTGATTTTGTCACAATTGAAAGGATGTGGGCAAGATAAATCTAGTGATGAATGTATCTTCTTGATTCTGTCTAAGTTAAAGGGCCCTTATCAAGTGTTTTCTTCTACTTTCTATTCAACTATGGATGCAATGGGGAAAGATTACAAAATTCCTACATTTGAATTGTTTTGTGAGCGTCTTACTAGGGAGGACGCCAAGTTGATTCAGTTGGATGCCTTACCTAATTCTAAGAATCATGCTCTAATGGCTCAATCATCCAAGGGTAAAGGAAACAATAAGAAGAAGACCAAAGCATAATCATCTTTAGGTAGTGAGAATCCCTCCAAACCGAAGCTAGTACAATTAGAAATCCACTCAATCTCCTTCTTCTTCTACCTCTGGAGATTCTTCTTCCAAGTCTAAGAAAAAGAAAGGAGATCCTTGTTCATTTTGTGGAAAAATTGGGCATGATGCAACTCACTGCTTTAAGAGATTAGAGGCCTTGGAGGAAGCTATGAAGAAGCACAACATTTTAGTGTCTAAGCCTTCTTCCATTGGAAAAGGGCAAGCTCTTTTAGCACGGTCCATTCATTCATCTTCAGACAGTTGGATTCTTGATTCAGATGCTTCACATCACATGACCAATTCATGTGATCTTCTTGATTCCATTGTTCATACTTCTACTTCTTAGATTGCAATTGGGAACTCTTCACAGATTCTAGTTTTGGGGATAGGCTCCGTTCAGATGCTAGATGGGTGCATTGAGGATGTTCTTCTTGTTCCTGATATTTCAGTGAATCTACTTTCCATATATCAGATTTTTCATTCTGGAGATGGGAAGATAGTTGAGTTTACTCCATAGAATGTGACTATTAGACAGTTGCAGGATCCTGAGAAGGTTGTTGCTACAGGGATAGTTGATCATGAGATCCATTTGTATCAATTTGATGGATTTGAGTCTTCATCGATTTCATGTTTTGTTGCTCATGTTGATTCAATGAGTAAGCTTTGGCATGAAATATTTGGGCACTTGAACTATAGATATCTTCAACAGATGCAAGCACATAACTTAGTGGTTGGTCTTCAAAAGATCACTTGTACAGATGGTGTTTGTCAAGGTTATGTTCTTGGAAAGCAACATCAAGATCCTTTTCCTAAGGGTCAAGCTACACGTGCAACCACACCCCTTTAGTTGGTTCATAGTGATCTCATGACATTCCCAACTCCTTCTTTTTCAAGGGTTAAGTATGTGCTAACATTCATTGATGATTTTTCCCACCGGACATGGGTTTATTTTTTGAAGCTCAAGAGTGAAGTCCTCACCAATTTCAAGACCTTCAAAACATTTGTGGAGAAGCAGTCAGGTTTTTCTCTTCGACAGATACGCACAGATAATGGGGGGAGTATGTCAATTAGGTATTTTAGGATTTTTGTAGTGAGCATGGTATTCTTCATCAGCACACAGTTCCTTACACTTCTCAACAAAATGGTGTGGCGGAGAGAAAGAACAGGACTCTCAGGGAAATGGCTAATCGTATGATTCAGTCTAGGTCCATGGCACCAACTTTTTGGGCCAAAGCTTTCAATTGTGCCAACTATATTCAGAACCATATGCCCCACAAGGCAGTGCGAAATATGACCCCCGAGGAGGCTTGGTCTCATCGCAAGCCTAATGTAGCCTTCTTCAGAGTATTTGGTAGTGAGGCTTGGGCATTCATTCTGAATGGTTAGCATAAATCCATGGAGAAGAAGAGTCAATGGTACATGTTTGTTGGCTATTGTGAGGATGTGAAGGCATATAGATTGTTTGATATTAACACATATGAGGTTCATTTCCAACGTGATGTTCAGTTTGTTGAGACCTTCACCCACTCAAATCCTCCCTTGACTTCTTCGTCACAACCTACTCAGTATTCTTCAGTTGATGATGCTTTGCTACTTGAGGAAGATTTTGATGATGGTCTTGATGCACCTCCTCCTCAATCACCTACTAGGCCACGATGGGCTCGAGTTACTCTCAAGGAGGCTGGTCCTCTTGTTGGTGATCCCACAGACACTCGCTGCACTCATTCTCAGAATTCCAGAATCAGTCTTTTGAGTCATGTAGTTTCAGATGATCCTCAAAAGTTTTTAGATGCTTCAGGTATTCCAGAGTGGGATAGTGCTATGGCTAATGAGTATTCTTCTTTGATGAAGAATCATACTTGGGATCTTGTGCCTCTTCCTAAGGGAAGAAACTTGGTTTAGTGCAAGTGGGTGTATCGTACCAAGTATGCAATAGATGGTTCCATTGACAAGTACAAGGATCATCTTGTTGCAAAGGGGTTTTCTCAGGTTGAAGGAATTGACTACTCCGAGATGTTTGCTCATGTTACGAAGTTGGATTCTATTCTCCTTGTCCTTGCTATAGATGCATCACAGGGATGGTCAGTATATCAGATGGATGTGATGAGTGCCCTCTTGCATGGGGATCTTCATGAGGAGATCTATATGGAGCAATCACCAGGTTTTGTGCAGGACCCTTCACTTGTTTGTAGGCTTCGACATTCATTGTATGGTCTGAAATAGGCCCCTCGGGCTTGGTATGAAAAGATGGATAGTTTCTTGCTTGCTTCTGGCTACACTCGCTACCATTTCAATCCCACAGTTTATACTTAGAGACATGGAGAGGATCTACTGATACTTATGCTCTACGTGGATGATTTGATTCTCACAAGGAGTTCTACTTCCATGCTTCAGAGTACACAACGAGCATTGATGGAGCGATTTGATATGACCAACCTTGGTCTTTTGCATTACTTCCTTGGTCTTCAGGTTCATCAGACTTCTAAGGGGATCTTCATTTTCCAACAGAATTATGCTCTTGATTTGCTTCAGATATTTGGCATGGTTGATTGCAAGTCTACCCCTACTCCATTCAAGTCAGGTGTTGTACTGTTTACCAGTTGCACTACTCCTACAGTTGATCCTACCTTGTATCAGCAGTTGGTTGGCAGTCTTTTGTACTTGACACATAGTTGTCCTGATATTTCCTTTACAATTGGACTTGTCTCTCGCTTCTCACAGGAGCCTCATGAGAGTCATTAGAAGGTCACCAAGCCTATCTTGAGATACATTTAGGGCACTACTCATTTTGGCATTCACTATACTTCAGGTGCATCTCAGATAGTGGGCTTCACTGACTCAGATTGGGCTAGTGATGTCAATGATCAAAAGTCTACTTTTGGCTTTGTATTTTTCCTTGGTATTGGTCTGATTGCATGGTCATGCAAGAAGCAGACTGCTATTGCATTATCATTGATTGAGGCTGAGTATCGAGGTGCAGTGTTGGCTAGTCAGGAGGTTTTGTGTCTTCGTCAGTTGATGACTAAGTTTGGATTCCCTTCCACTCAACCCAATACTCTTTGGTGTGACAGTCAGAGTGCCATACATATCTCTCACAACCCAGTGGAGCATCAGTGAACTAAGCATATTGAGATCCACATGCACTTCATTAGGCGGCTCATCTAGGATGGCGTTCTCAACTTAGAGTATTTGCCTACAGATCAGCAGGTTGCAGACATCTTCACTAAACCTATGGCATCACCTCATTATCTTCAGTTGCGATCAATGCTCGAGGTGAAGGAAGTTGTCCTTGGGGGCTCTTGAGGAGTCCTCCTTCCTTCATTATTTTATAGCTTTCTTTGTAGCTTTTTCTCTCTTTTGGAGAGGAGTTTTCTCCCACAGGGTTTTTCTCCTTTTCTCCGCTTATGAAAGTTTTTTTGTTTTGTACATGGGTACCTCATAAGGCCTAGTTGTCAGGACCCATCTTTTTCATTCTGCATTGGTTTTTTCCTCCCTAAGTTGCACTTAAGGGGGGGTGTTGGTGTGAATAAGTCTTGTACCTAGTTTATTCCTTTACTAGGGACTTAGGGGACTTAATTCACATGTTAAGTTTACTTAGGATATTAGTTGTCTTATCTAGATAAGCATTAGTTGTCTCATCTAGAAGTTACACTTTCCTAGGTAGTTATGAGTTAGTTGTCTCATGTGATAGGATTAAGACACTTGTCATCATCTTGTCTTATCCTATCTCTCATCCTTGCCTTTATAAGCAAGGCATCTCTAGCATATTTTGCATAGCATTGTATAGCATTGCATTGATCATATTGTATCATATTGCAATCCTTGTTTGGTGGAATAGCATCTTCCATTGTTGCTTCTCTCTATCTCTTGTGGAGGTTCTTTGGTTTTGCAGATTGAAGATCTTGGGTTGATCACTTCAACACTTTGATTGTCACAATGAATGACTATAGGACATGGAATAGTGAAGCCAAACTCAATGAGAATATTCTGAAGCCAAATAACCTCAGTAGTGACATTAACAACCCCTCGATACTCAACCTCAATAGAAGAAAGAGCAATAGCATGCTGCTTCTTACTCTGCCAAGACATGGGGCCAGAACCAAGATGTAAGTTGTAGCCAAAAGTGAACTTACGATTATCAAGATCGCTAGCCCAATCATAATCTGTATATCCCACCAAGGTAAGTCTTGTACCTACTGTTGGCATATGGCTTCTGGTGTTGTCATTGATGGCAACCTAAGTCATTGATCCAGTCCGCTCTGTAGTATCTGACCATACCGGAAGACAAAGTAAAGAATAGGGTATCCGACTGAAGTTGAATCTATCAAGTGGTTTGCATTACCAGTTTATTAGTTTGGTTTGTGGATATCAGGGAAGGTCGATGGGTATATGAAATGTCTTATTCTCAAGTTTTGTGCTGTCACATCAAGTGGTGTACGAGTTAGGAGATCCAGTCATTTGATTTTCTGTTCAACAATGTTAAAAGGCCGACTAAGTGAGTGTGGGATGTTGCGGATGTTCAAGGCAAATTATTTGGAGTATTTTCATATTGAAGATTTTGTTTTGGGTCCTCACTATGCTATGGCCAACTTTGGTGGATGCACATTAAATGTTGTTTATGATTTGAGCCAAAAATTGGTAAATATTTCTTATTTTATTGAAGTCGACATGAAGCGATTAAATCCTTGGTAGCATATATACATAAGAGATTGGTTATTTCATTTTGGTGTGTGTGTGTGTGTGTGATGTGTTGATGTGTGTTGAAAATTTTAGAAGAGTAGTTGAGCATTTATGCACAGTTTCACTTGTGCAATAGAGGATTTTGTGAAGTGAATTAAGACAAAACAGAGCGAAGTGTAGAATCAGATAGAAGGTCCATAATATGATCTATGAGCCTAACCAGAATTGTAATCAGGCATTTGTAGATGCTACTTTCTCAATTCAACCTTTTGATGTAATCCAAATCTATGTAAGGCAGTGAACCTTCTTGATTTAGAGTAGCGAGCTCTAGGCAGTGTGCCTGAATGGAAGTGCATTCCCATTTTGTAAATCACTTATATTTGAGTACTCAAATGGATTGAACTCCACTGTGGTTTTTCCCCTAATAGGGTTTCCACGTAAAAATACTTGTGTTACGGTGTTGTGGCTTATTGTTTCATGTTCATGCATCTTTCTTTTGATTGAATGTTGTAGACACTTGAGAGATCAGATTAATAAAGTTAAAAATTGCACAACACTGATTCACCCACCACTTCTTAGTGTTGCTTGATTCCAACAATTGGTATCAAAGCAATATGGTCACATTGCAAGATTCTACAGAAACAAAAATATGGATAGAAGAGGTCTGACATACAAAGGAAAAAATATGCAGAAAGATGATAAAGGAAAAGGGAAAGTGAATGTGGATGAAATAAGAGATCAGATGAAGAAGACATGGGTGAAGAAGAGTCCCTCTGTTGCAAGAAATGAGCCAGCACCAGAACTTGCTTCTAGTAATTGTTATCAATAGTTTTGCACCCTACTGAATGCAGTATTCAGCAAACTACTGAAACATGGAAACCTCTTTCAGATGTGGGTGATCTACGCGAAAGAGGAATCTCCAGAGTGAGCTGGTTCTCCGAATGATGAATTCTATTCTAAAACAGCTTCTGAGGAAAGGGATGAAGAATAACTGAACATAAAAACTTATTTCTAAAAGATGATTCACCAAACTTGTAAGAATTCAGACCTAACCACTCATAACAACTTCTCTATTGCAGTAATCCTCATAATCTCATTGGCACATATCCCATCAATGATTTGCATGAAGATCTGGAAAACAAATACAACATGCAACCTGAAACATATAATTCTGAAACACAACCTATAACAGGAAGACATAAAAGGATTCCAATTTGAAAACACAAGTATATCAGATTTCCATTACAAAATTTGAGACAAAAAATAAGGAGAAATTTGTTGCTCTATTAAAACTAGAAGAGTGTCAATCTGTCAAAACTGAGTATCAAAAGGTTTACAAGCTCCCCAAAATGAGTAAGGGCAAGAAAATTTGATCTGAACTGTTGAGACTGGAGAGTTGAAAGACTAAATCTATCAAAAGAACTCTCAAGGAAACCCTAATCCGAGCTCAAAAAAAGCTCAAGGAAAAAAGGCTTCAAACAAACTCAAAAAACTGCTTAAAAGTAGAAAAAAGTACAATGCTTTTATGATGAACCTGTCAAGCCTCTAAAAATAGGCTAAATCTGCTTTAAAAGCACAAAACACCTTATCTCTCCAAGACAAGTTTGAAATCCGACCAAGAAGAAAAGTCAGTCAAAGATCTGCTAAAAATAGCAAGAAAACATAAAGCAACTTATAGAATATCGCTTTTATGCTTCTGCTTTTACAAGATGTAGATTTTTACAATTTGCCTTATTTTTTGCAATTTAAAGATTGGAAATCTTTTGCAAAAAGAAATAATCACCCTTATTTCTCCATTACAATAATTGATTTTTCTCAAAAAATCATAAAAACACATTACATAATCTTCTTCTTATCCAAACTTCTCATTGATTTCTCATTAAACCAATTAAAATGAGAAACCCTAAAAATATGGCACTAAGCATAAGGCATTCATAAATCTCCCCTAATTGCCTCTTCATTTAAAACAATACCCTAAGGCATAAACCCATACTTCTCCAAGGCAAAACAATAAGTCTTAAATACTTAAGACATCACCCTAGCATAGAATTTCGGCCTTACATGAATATTAGTTTAGACTTAGGTTTAAATAAATCATAAGGAATGCATTATGGGCTTCAACCACCATTTGATATTTGACATATGCTTAAAATCGAACATTCTGGATGATGATGATGATATTCGAATTAGGCATGAGGAAATAGGGTCAAACCCTAATTATCATTCATTTCACCCGTGACTTGAGAAGAAGGAAACTCTGTCTGCATGAACAACGCCGCTATGATGGTGTTGGATTTGAGCCCGTGACTTGAGAAGAAGGAAACTCTGCTCTCTAGTTGACCAAGAATTCCAGTGGGTAAGTCTGACTTTGAAGTATGATAGTCGTTCTACTTCATTATTTCAAATATCAAAAACCCTAAGGGCATGGCCTATGTGAGTTTTCTTTTTGATTCTATTCTTTCTTGACTCCTTCATGCCACCATGAGTTAGAGCTCAACTTCTACAGTCCACTTCATGAAATCTCGACTTGTATTCTTATTCTCCTTCACTGTGCAGAGGTAAGCTTTGTGTTCTTAGACTTTATGGTTTCGTATTCTGCTCATTTCGGCCTCAAAGCCGTGGCTAACACACTCTAATGTCATCACTTCTCTACTTTTCTGTGTTCACATCTATCATTGTAGCACTCTATTCTTCTGTGAGAGCTCGGTCATTACTTGAGAACTCAAACCCCTGCATTTGGAAGCCGTCTGCAACTTTAGCTGCGGCTAGAAAGCTCCATTAGAAATACAAACCGGTAACTCTCTTTGCTTTGTAGAAACCCTAAAAAGCTCTCTTTATTCCATGAACTTCGGGCCATGTTCAGGCCGTGCCAAAAGAGCACTATAATGAAACAATTTCTTGACCTTTGGGCTCGACCCAGAACATAAAACTTACTATTATGTCTTTTTGATACTATTTCTACACATGGGTATTTCTGTAGATATCCTTTTTGTATTTTGAGGTTAAACTGAAGATGGGTACTCGAAATTTTTAAATGAAACTGCATTTTCTGTATTTCATGCTAAACTAGAAATGGGTCTTTTGAATTATTGAAGGAAAATGCATTTGCTTCTCTTCTGAACTCGACCCAACACAAAAATCTTCATTGTTTTTCCCCTGCTATCTCTTTTGTGGCTATTATGAAAATCATATGAAAATTGTATTCTTCTTACTCTGAGGCTCGAATCAATACAGAGATTTGCATATTTTGTATTTAAACAGCTGTTTAAAATAAAACCCATATGGGTATTGTAGATTATTACATGTTTTATGTCCTTCTGAAGCTCGACCATCAATTTGAGAGCTTCTGTCTTGCCGAAAACTCATGCTTTCACTCCTGTCGCCAAGACATACTACTTCGAGGATACCTCTTGTAGAGAGCCTGTGTCTTGCCGAACCTCTTCATGCTTCCTAGTCGCCAAGACAATGTGTTTTCGGCAAGACCTCTTGTAGAGAAAAAGGCTATACCGAAAATCTTTATTATTGTTCTTTCTGCACTTTTGAAACAAAATTCACATGTGGGTATTTAAAATTAGAAACTGTAAATTCATTTATGGATATAAACTCTATCCAGAACCAAAATCTTATCCTGAACTTCTGAAACAAAATACTATCATGGGTTTGGAGATTTTCAAAACAAAAGCAATATTCTTAATTTATGATAGAACTCGACCTCCCATACTTGCTTGAAATGGTACTAAAACTGCATATTTGCTTGCGTTTCCTCCAGGATTTTGGCTCAGAAAACCAGTGATATTTTGCATCTACTTCTGAAACAAAAGATGCCTTGGATATTTGTCTTTATTTTAACCTCCCTACATCTTGTGTGTCTCAAAAGAAAGCAACTCATTGCATCATTGTTGCCTGTTTAAATATGCCTTTAGAAGTATACAAGAACATGATGAAACAACAAGAATTTGTGTGTTTGTTCATACTCATTTGACTCATATACCCAGTTTTCATTTTGGCATTTTTGTACATCCTTTGATAGTCGTAACACCTGAGCTCAAATCACAAAACTGTCATCAACATAGAGTTGTAGACTATCCTTAAAATGAAAATCCAATACTCATTCTGAGAGTACTCTCCAGGTACTAAGAATCTGAAAGATCTTTCTTGGATGTACATTCTGGAACCTCATATACATATGAAGCTCGAAACTGAAAATTCCATTATGGTCTCCTACTGCATTCTGTGCTCATCTTGTAGATATGACAGAAACTTTACTTTACTGTTCTGTCAAGACCTTGACTGAGTAATTTGAAAACGATCACAATCCTGCACATTTGTTGTATCTAATTCATGGCTTGACCTATTACAAGTGATGTCTTACTTGACACTTGTATCTCACTGAAAACATAATGAAAGTATATCACATTTGACTGTTGTCCTCTACTAATCATAGATACACAAACCCGTTTGAGGCACCATCCCAAACCAGAATGAATTCACTGTCTTTGTTGTAGCTCCTAATAACCAGTACTAAACTCTAACACAACAGCTTTCATTTTCTACATTTGAATTATGTAGAGGCTTTACCTTTTTGCTTTCAGACTTCAACATTGTATCAGTACCACCTCCTTTACTCACTGATTCATATCTAACTGGTAACTCAGAATCATTTAATACTCAAATGCACTGTCTGTGTCTGTTCCTATGAGCAACATGGTACTCTTCATGCATTTTTATATTTCACTGCACAAACTGCTCTCAGAAACTGTTCTCTTTGATGATGAAAATTAGAACAAACATTAAGGAATATGTATGCCTGTTCACTATGCAAAAGAGAAATAATGAATTGAAACTCACATGACATATGATTATAATCAACACAAAAAATGAAGTAATTCAACAATTTCTGATGCAAATGCACTCTGTTAAATTCCTTAAGTGAACTAAACTCACTGTTCACCTGTAACCTTCAGAAAGAAATGTTGATCGTTATGAATGCATAGTTGGTTTCGTTACTTGATGGATAACTCTGTCTTACTCCTTCAGTTGTATTTCATTTTGTTTGATGTATATGATGAAATATCTTTCAAAATCAGCCCATTTAATGCATAGGGCAGCATGCCGGGCTCTACCCTTGTGGGAGCCCATTTTACTCCACATGCTTGGTCTTCGAATAATGTTCAACTTCATGACTTTACCTATACCTGCACAAGGAAACAAACAGTGTTAGCATAGAAAATAGAACGTGTTGATTATGATGTTGATACTTTTCCTTCATCTCACATCTTTCATACTGCATTTGATTGATTGTTTCAATGCATTGCTAATAGTATGTTGTACTATTGTCGGTGCATCATATAGGTTACATCATAGTCGGAACCACTGACACCCCTCTTTTCCTCTTACAGGTCGACGAAGCTCGAGATGACGAGGTGCACCATTCAACATCAAGCGTCGATAATCAGGCAATGACGACTATGTTGCCACTTATGTGTTTTTCCTTTCGCATCTTCAATGGTGCAACATGTTATTAGAAATGTGTTGTCACAGTCATAGTTACATCCACGGATTGTGTGGATCTTTGATTTCAATTCTGCTTTTCAGTTGAAAAGAAAATGCATTTTATGCAATGTTGTAATACTATTCTGATTGTGAAATCAAATGAAGCCTTGTAAAAATATGAGTTCTTTTTGAAATGAATAAAAGCATCTGAAATGTTATTTTGCACATGTACTCAATTATGTCTTTCTTTTAAAATTGTAACTTCTGAATGGCACTCTGCAACTCCACCTCACTAAAATGCATAACTGATATTCAATGCATAATGATAATGATGCAAAACCGCATTCGAACATGACACTGCAATTCTACTTAATGTTAAATAACAATCAGCCAGCTCCTCTATTTGAGCTGCGGCGAAAAATATGTAACAATAATTCCTCAGAGAATTAATTTTAGGCCTTTGGCTTAGGGGGAGCTGTCAAGAAAATCCTTCAAACCCCCTGCCAGTAATTAACTTCGGGATGTGGATGAGTACAGTGTTTGCACTGATGATCTATAGATGCTATTGAAATAGTTGGAAAGGATATTATGCTAAGTTGAAGGTCTGCAAAAGTTTTTGTTTGATGACTGAGAAAATAGGGTATCTAGATAAGTTAGGGAAAAAGCATTTATTACAACAAAAGTTAAGTGTGTGAGTTATAAAAAGAAAGTTGAAACCCTTATTTTCCACTTTGTATCGAAGAAAAAAAGGAGAGCACTCTGCATCAAAATTTCAAAAGAATATTCGGTGGCGAAACCCTAATCCATCAGGTACTTCTGTTATATTGAGAAATTTCAATCTAATTTGGTGTGCAGTTGAAGAACTTATTTTCAAGACATGTGTCTGGAAGGTAAAATGGAGAAAATGAAAGAAATGATAAAACTAGATGAGTATAGCAGTGAGAAGATTAGAGCTGAAAGAAACATGTTGTCACACGATCAATTGAAATGGCTGAAAGAAGCAAAACACAAAAGCTTGGCTAGTTGGAGTGAATTTCCCTATTTCGTAAATGTAGAAATCATTTAGTTTATTCTGGACAGATTGAGTGACGATATTCTAACTCTAGATAAACCTTACCACATCTTGAAAGAAGTGATTGGAATTGTAACTGGGTTATGCAAAGTTGGGGATGTGCCAAGGAAGAAATTAATTTGAAATAAAGAAGTTGAAACCCTAACTAGAGTAATTGGAGATCAAAAGGCATTGATAATCTCCACAATTAGAGATTTAGTGACAAGGGACATTGCACATGGAATATCCTACAAAATCTTTTTTAGAAACAGAGAAGGTGCAACTTCGGCAGGTGTTGCTTACATTTCACACAAGATGATAATGGAAGATCAGGACTTTGACCTTTGCAGATTATTGAAAGATCAACTGATGGAGAACGTGTAATTGACAAAGAAGGCAGATTACCCTTTCAGATTTGGTACTTTGGTTATATGCCTTGTGATGTATTTTTTGAATTGCTCACCCTTGAACAACAACGTAATATGGGAAGAGAGTGAACCAGTTTGCAAGTAGATTTACATATACTCTAACAATTTGGCAAACTGTGATCAAGTATATGAAAAATTCTTTAAGGCTTTGCTAAGGAATTTTGGGTCAATTGGTATTCCCATTCTGATAAGGGCACTTGAAGTTGGTTCCTCCTCCGGTGAGATTGAGAGAAAGAATAAAAGAGCAAAAGAAATTGTTGTCTATACTCCACTAGCATGCAAGACTCCAAGAGTTTTAGGGAAAGGAAAAGAACAAGTGATCATGGACATACCAGATGAGGAATCTAATAAGGAAACTAAGGATGCCCTAAGAAAGGAACTGGAACCAATTGAACCAAAACAAGAAAAGGGAATGACAAAAGAAAGTGAAGGAGAAAGTGATTTAACCAAAGAAGAGCTAATACAGCTTATTCATGAGGAAGATGGAATGCAAAAAATTGGGAACATATGGTCTATCAAACCTTCATATGAGCAGGACATGATCTTAAGTGTACTAAGTGCTCATCTTGTGGACAACCATATCAAATTAGAGAGTTTGCAGAATACGTTGCCAAAAAAGATGATTGAATGCATCAAGGAAATCATGGACTTTGGGTTTCAAAACAAGAAAGAAGAAGAAGTGATCCTACACCTGAAGCAATAGTACAGATTGTCACTTACCAAGATGAAAAATTACATGAATCAATTAAGGCAATGCATAAGCGCAACAAACAACATCTATAACTACTGTCTTTGATGGCCTCATGCAATGAACAAGTACAAAGAAAAGCTGGAACAAATTGAAATAGAGCTTAACAGTATTGGACAAAATTTTAACATGTTTCAAGATCAAGATGGTGTAGTTAAGAAAAGGATTCAGGAATTGCATTCAGAGCATACAAAAGTTCAAATCACCAGAGACTAGATTATTGACACCTTTTGGAAAGTGAGGGACATAACATAATGCAGGTTGGAACAATTGATTGAGATACTAAGGAAAGGAGAAATATTAGAAGAAGGCATCACCATTCCAAAATCCCTCATCAAGATTATCAACCGGACATCTGAAAACAACAACATGATCATAATCATTGGGATTGCAGTGGAAGCTTGGAAGAAGTTTCTTTCGGATATGAAAGAAAAATTCAAAATAATCTTCTAACCAAATAACGGTTGTATGTCTTCAAAATTTTGAATCAGTTTTTGCATTAGTAAGTTTTTGGTTACACTTCATAGGGGGAGAAAGAAAATATTTTATTGTCTTTTTTTCATTGATGTCAAAGGGGGAGAGAGAGTAGTGAAAAATGCCTTATCAGACTCAGGGGGAGTTTTGTCAAGTTTTGTCAGCTATGGATTTTTGAAGGTTCTGACACTTAGTCATTTTTCACTAAGTGTTGCCAACAATTCCAAAGGGGGAGATTGTTGGCATATGGCTTTTGGTGTTTTCATTGATGGCAACCTAAGTCATTGATCTGGTCCGCACTGTAGTATTTGACCATACTGGAAGACAAAGTAAAGAACAGGGTATCCAACTGAAGTTGAATCTGTCAAGTGGTTTGCATTACCAGTTTATCATTTTGGTTTGTGGATCTCAGGGAAGGTCGATGGGTATATGAAATTTCTTATTCTTGAGTTTTGTGCCATCGCATCGAGTGGTGTACCAGTTAGGAGATCCAATTGTTCGATTTTCAATTCAACAATGTTAGAAGGACAACTAAGTGAATGTGGGATGTTGTGGATGTTCAAGGTGAAATTATTTGGAGTATTTTCGTATTGAAGATTTTGTTTTGGGTCCTCACTATGCTATGGCCGACTTTGGTGGATGTACATTAAATGTTGTTTATGATTTGAGCCGATAGTTGGTAAATATTTCTTATTTTATTGAAGTCAACACGAAGCAATTAAATCCTTGGTAGAGGATATATATAAGAGATTGGTTATTTCATTTTGGTGTGTGTGTGTGTGTGATGTGTGTTGCGAATGTCAGAAGAGTAGTTGAGCGTTTATGCACAGTTTCACTTGTGCAGTAGAGGATTTTGTGAAGCGAATTAAGACAGAACAAAGCGAAGTGCAAAATCAAACAGAAGGTCCTGAATCTTATCTATGAGCCTAACCAGAACTATAATCAGGAATTTGTAGATGCTACTTTCTCATTTCAACATTTTAATGTAATCCAAATCTATGTAAGGCAGTGAGCCTTCCCAATTTTGAGCAATGAGCTCTAGGCAGTGTGCCTGAATGCAAGTGCATTCCCATTTTGTAAATCACTTATATTTGAGTTCTCAAATTGTAGATTGACCTCCACCGTGGTTTTTCCCTTAACAAGGTTTCCATGTAAAAATCCTTGTGTTATGGTGTTGTGGCTTATTATTTCATGTTCATGCATCTTTCTTTTGATTGAATGTTATAGACACTTAAGAGATCAGATTAATAAAGTTAAAAACTGCACAACATTGACTCACCCCCCTCTCAGTGTTGCTTGATTCCAACACCTACTGCATAATGAATCTCGTGATGATGTTTACTATGTATGTAATGCAAGATGCATTTGGCTGCTTTCCAATGAAGCTCATGTGGTTCCTGCATAAAGCGTGAAACCAT
>VDFB02353493.1:388380313-388426651 GCA_007258455.2 Sequoia sempervirens | reverse complement strand
CTAGTTATTAGTTGTACAATGTAGAAAGTAATGCTTTCAATTTGAAAGATGTGCAATGCAATGCAATGTAATCAATGATATGAATTTAAACTACACAAATCTATTAAGTACAATTCATTAGTTAAACTCTTTATTCTATTACCTGCATGAAGGTTTGTACAACTCCACAGGCACTGGGAGGTGTTCTTGTGAAACCTCCAATATTAGCCTATTCAACATCCAAAATTATATATTAGAATATCATTCATATAACAATGTTATTCACACGTAATATTTATAAATGTTTACTAGTTACATACCTTAGTGGTAGATGCAGTGGAGTAATAAACAAATGGAGGGCCAGTGTATCCAATATCAACACTGTGACCCTAAAATTTTATTACAATCATTAAACTAAATTAGTTAATCTTGCATTTTAAAAATGAAATTTAATAAATTAAATTCAATGAACATGCCAACATTTACCTGAGTATTGATGCCCAAAGCCTCATTCAAAATGTCATTTGCCATCGTCATCTCCGTAGTTGCAGATGTATCCTACGCACTAGCCTCCTAAGTGCTTGTGGAGTCATATGTACAAGCCAACCCGCAAACCTAACAAGAAGTGGAATCCTACCCCTCGAAGTCTCCCCTAGATGGTGCTGGACTATAGGATTGGCATGTTGGATGATACTTTGGGTCAAAGAGCTGATAAACTGCAAAGTGTCCACCTCAACACTCTCCTTTGTGATAGAAGGGATAACGACGTGCTCATGAGCCAGCCTAGTGAGAGCTCATCTTGCTTGCCACTGAGGATCCTGTTGTGCACCCGATCTATCATGTGCCGACCCTCCACCTCTCCCTTGAAAATCCCTCATATCAAAATAGTTGGGGATTTTGTTGAGGATGAACTCACGATAGAGTTTCCTCAAGAAATATTGGGGGACTTCGCAATTGTTGCATGGTGGATAGTCAAAAACCATGTACCACCTATCCCAAAAATTATTCCTAATCCCTTGGTGGTGGCACCAATGGATAGGAAACCACTTGGCATTAAGGTCAAGATTTTGATTTGTGCGTGGGTCAGTGAATAATGAGCACAAATCATATTTTGTAATTTTTTCATCTTTTACTTCTTTATATGATAATTTACCTGCATAAAAATTCCTCACGCCTACCTCCTATCTGCCCAACCACTTAGTTGTTTGTTGATTGCATCTACATGTTTTAACATGTCTTTAAGTGAACTCGCAAGTTTTCTTCTTTCCACGGTTGAACTTACAGGATCGTTCAACCTCATGATTAACTCCTCAATCTATTTTTTGTTGTTTTCAATTACCCCCATTAAATTTTACTGAGTACCATGAGGATGTTGAGGAATTGGAGGAGGAGTTTGTTGTTGTGGTTGTTGAGGATTTTGTTCGTCTACTTATTGTTGTGGTTGTTGAGGATTTTGAGGTTGATTAACATATCCTACAAATTAAAGAAATAAATATTAAAAAACAACCTAAAATTACTTATTTAACAAAAAAAAAACAATGCTTACTTATTTGACCTCCCTGTTGATGTGGCGGCATCCTGGTGACGAAATTGCAACAATTCGATGAAGAAATTGCAAATTTTTCTCCTTCCAAAATGTGAGCACACAAATGCAGGGTTTTTTGGCCATGGGCAACAAAAAACACAATGAAAATGAAATGATGTGGTTTGCTTCTTTTTTTAATAAGTTGTAACACACTCACGTTATAACATGAGCGTGTTATGGGCTCGATGTGACCGAGCCTTATGCTCAGTCACACCAAGCCATAATGTGAGCACATTATAACGCACTCACGTTATAGCCTTTCAAATTATTTTTGAAATTTTGGCCATAATTTGGCCCCCCATATTTTTGCACCCGCCCCTGGGTATGTTTAAAAACTGATGCTCGGTATTTTTTTATTGGATGTTTGGGTATTTCGATGTTGGGTTTTCACTTGAAATGGGTATTTAAAAAAAATGGCATTGGATATTTTTCACTATCAAGATAATGTTTTTTTATAGAAACAAATGAGGTCTCAACCTTTTTTGGTATTACACACAATTTTCTAAATTTTAATTTTGTTATCATTTTTCCCAGGCATTAAAAAAATTGATGTTTGGTGAACCCTTTGTTATTGACTATCTTGGTATTTAAAAAAATGATGTTGGGCATTTTTCTCTATATGGTTATTTAAAAAAGCTGGTATTGGGTATTTTTTTTGCTGTCAAATTAAAATTATTCTGATAAACGGACAATGTCTCAATCTTTCTGGTATTGGAACCTTACTAATCCACTAGAGTTGTGGTTTATGTTTCTATGGAGGCCTAGGGTTTGTACCCTAGTCATGCTCTTACCAATGCTTCTATTAGTATTAAAAAACAACCTTAAATCTTGGGTCAGAAAATTAGTTGTCTTGACAGGGTGCGGTATGATCTTGGATTGTATCCTAGAGTGTGTGGTAAGCTTTTGTTTGATCACTAAGGTATGTAAACCTGATCAAGGAAATGTATCCTATATAGCATGGGTCTTGCTTTAATACTTCCCATAATGGTTATTAGCAGATCACATTATTACAGTTTGTGGTAACCCAAGATTGCATTCAAGTATGTAACAAACTTGGTTTGTAGTTTAAGTTGTACACTTTTAAGTAACATTCATAAGGTTTAGAAAATCTCAATCACTCTCTAAAATAGCCCATTAAACATGAGTTATGATTGAATGCACTGCATAATTGATATAACACAACCATTCTACATATCAACTAGAATTATAGGCTCTTTATTGTAGGAAGATGTAATCACTCTTGGATCATGCTATCATTACATCATAACCTGTTAAACTTGAGTTAACTTGAATGCACCAAATGATGATTGAAACCTAATTGTGATGATAGTGATTTGTACATGAATTGTGCTCATATGACACTACAACAAAATAGGCAATTAGCGCCTAAAATAGCACCGGAATTTAGTGCATTTGAGTTCATGAATTGGACACTTTTGCCAGTGCAAAACTCAATGCTAAACTACATGTTCACTTCGGCGCTGTTTTTTGCGCCAGATTTTGTTGCTTCTAGTTTGGCTTCCAATTTTTATTTTGGTTTTGCTTCTTGTGTTGCTTCTAGGTTTGCTTCCAAATTTTCTTTTGATTTTGCTTCCAGGTTTGCTTCCGGTTTTGCTTTCAATTTTGCTTCCAATTTTGCTTTCAATATAATGTCGCTTTTTGCATCTAGCTTTGCTTCCATTTTTGCGTCTTTTATTGCTTCTAATATGGCTTCTATTATTGCATCTTTTGTTGCTTCTAAAATTGCTTCCATTATTACTTCTTTGTTTGCTACCTGAATTGCTTTTGTTTTTGCTTCCTAGATAACGCCAAGTTTTGCTTCCAAGATTACTTTTGGTTTGCTTCTAGTTTGGATTCCATTGTTTCTTCCTTTTTTGCTTCTAAAAATGCTTCTTGTTTTGCTTCCATTTATTAATTTCATATGTTTTATTTCAATTTAATTAGTTAAATATATCATGCCTCTTAAATAATTCATATGATTATAGAGTAAGTAAATTAAATAATATGTTTTATTTCAATTTAATTAGTTAAATATATTATGCCTCTTAAATAACTCATGATTATAGAGTAAGTAATTTAATTATTTAACTCATATGATTAAATAACAAGATAATTATTATAACATGATCATCATCTATAATTAAAACAAGTCAAATATCTATAATTTAATTGAATTTGACAACATCCATCTTGAGTAGTAAATTAAAATCATCATATGTAATAAATATCCATCCAAAAACCATCGACCACTTTCAATATATATAAATTGACAAGTCAATACTAATAAGATCATCATCATATATAACTAAAACAAGTGAAAGTCAAATATGCCAGTAGATCAATAACATGTCCAACAGTCGACATAAGTCAAAATGATACATGTAAAAATGATATAAGTAAAAATGATAAATTATGTAACTCAAAATGATACAAGTCAAGATGATACATGTCCAAATGATATAAGTCAAAATGATACATGTCAAAATGATACAACTCAATAATATGGTACTGCAGGCCATGAAAATGATACATATGATAGTAACCATGAAAAGAGGCATCATAACAATATATCAGCAATGATCCATGATGTAGTCTATATGATCATGAATGTCATTGGCTACTACCAACAACTTCCTCATCATCATCATCACCATCGTGATCACCATCATGATCATCATCGTCGTCATCATCATCATCATCGGCCTCGGTGTCTTTTGTATCTGCATCATCATCATCCTCTGCCATGTGATTTATACCAGAACCAACATATTCTGGATCTATATCATGAGGATCATCTTGATCTTCTGGAAGACTCGTGTTCTGCAAAAAAAAAAAACATTTAAAATGAAAAGTTATTATTTATTTCATGCAATAATTTATTTTGTTGTTATATATCTAATATTACAACATATGAAACGAAACCACAATCATATTACATCATATCAAAGTTCACATACCATAATAAAATTTCAAAAAAGTTACATCTAATATGTCATTCCAATTATGTAAAACATGCAACTATTCTAATAAACGTTAGTAAAATATGTCAGCATTTGGTGGAAGAGGAAGAAAGATGACTGGAACTTTGGAGGCCCACCATAATGGATTTTTGTATTCAACCATGAGAGCATAAGAGAGAGCTGATATCATGTATCAAAACATTAAGCATGCATTCTTCCAGCCAATGGAGAAGGAGATGATTACTTTGCTTCATTTTCATTTGCATAACCATATCATGGTGTGAACTAAGAAGAACAAGGATGTCCAGTTTTATGTGGAGGTAATGGATGTGGTCCAAACTTTAGGAGGGGAAAGAAGGTCAATGTATGATCCTAATGAAATTGAGGAAGAATGGCAAGAGAGGGACGGGAAAAATAAAATCAATGCAGAGTTTCAAGGATTTTTCAAGCGAGTAACAGAGCTATGGAAGCAGCCTCATCTAAAATATGTTGAACTAGATTTTGATATACCATTTAGAGAGCTTGGTTTTCATGGATTTCCTTTCAAAGCGTCTACTTTTATTATTCCTACGGTAAACTATTTGGTAGAGTTGGTGGAATTACCTTTCTTAGTAATCACTATTAGTGAGATTGAGATTGTTAACCTTTTGAGAGTAGGACATGGGCAAAAGGCATTTGATATGGCTATTGTTTTCAAAGACTTCAAGTGGGATGTACTCTGCACTGACAGCATTCCTCAATATTTGCTTGATGGCATCAAGGAATGGTTGAACTCCATGGATATAAAGTATTATGAAAGCAAAATGAACTTGAACTGGCGACCAATTTTGAAGACTATTATTGATGATCCAGATAAATTTATTGAAGATGGTGGTTGGAAATATTTGAATATGGAAGCTATTGATTCTGATTTTGATAATTCAGAAGAGTTAGATCAAGGATATGAACCCTCTGATGTAGAAGAGGAATCATAATCAAATGAGGAAGGTTCAAAAGATGAATCTCTTGTGGAGTCAGATGAAGATGAAGAAGAAGAAGAAGATTTTGAAGAGGAGGAAGGTAAAACATGGGATGAATTAGAAGTCGAAGCCAAAAATGTAGATAAGGGAAAAGGAGACGAGTTTGACAGTGAAGAGGAAAGGCGGCAACGAAAGGTAAAAGCTACAAGGAAGTCTAGGGAACCTGATATTAGAGATTCAAGAGGAATTCCTACCAAGAGGCATAAAGTCAGATGAATTGAGTTCATCTACATCCTTCTACTATTTATTCATGCACATAAATGGTTTAGTTGTTTATGAAAATGATGCATATATGTTAACTTGATCAGTGTTGTTACTTCGGTAGTTTGACTTCTATGACAACTAGCCATTAGGCCATTGTGTGCGGGAGCACGTTTGTGTTTTTAGTTATCTTTTTTGGATAGCTCTATTGGGTGTTGAGGACATTCCATTTATCTTTTGAATGTTAAGAAGTCTAGTATTACACACTTCTCTATGTTTATCAGATCAAGTTGCAGGTTTTTTACTGTTGATTTCTTTAATTATGGAGTTTTTTTAACTTGGAAGACAGGAATTTACTACCTTCTTTTAAATTAGATGGACAAATTAAGTAGTTGGTTAGCTACGCCAAGTGATGAGTTAGTATGCAATAGTAAGGGTTTTCTATATCAATTAATCTTTTGGTTGTTTGTAATAATTAAATAATGTGAATGTTCTATAAGGTCAGCTAACTCTATCAAAGCAACCACTTGGATTTTTACCTAAGTTTCATGACAAAATTAATGATATAATTAGGAGTGTATTTTGTTCTTTACAAATAGTTCAAAAATTTCATTCACCTCTTAAGCATTGGGGAAAAGATGTGTAAATTACTACCTGCATTTGCAACATTGTAAGAGAAGAATATTCAAATTGTATGGTTTTCCCTAACTTCTAATGTATTCCCTCAGATTTATGTATACTGGAAAAGTTAGTAAGAAAAGAGAACACGAGTAAATAACAGCCATTGAGAAATTTTAGTACAAAGACAACAAATGTTGAATAGTTTAAATGTTATGGCCTTTATTTTTTTACAATTCGACCTAATAATATTAGACTATCAAACCAAATTGACCTGGACCTTAGAGTCTCCTTCCAACTCATTATCACAGAAGGTTGTAATACGAAGCGAGCAAATTTTTAAATCCTAAATTGTATTTAAAAGAACTAAGCACTTCTTATTCATGTCTGACAAGAACCCCTAATAAATAAATAGGAAATACACATGTATTCTCTCAACAAATTCAATTATAGAGAATCTACCCCAATTTGCTCAATAAACATACTATTCTGAAATATAAAAGCTAGCAGGGCATATTCTCCAAAGATGATTCAATATATGAACCAGAAACAACATTTATCTCAATCTCAAATTCAAATACAAATTTCTACAGATTAAGTTTTCCACTCTACAATAATGACATAACTAAAATGCACATAACCAACTAAATTCTTACCAGATCCATATTTGTACCCATATGCAGAGACTTCTTTCAAAGATCATCTTGCTATAGAATATACTTCAAGATTCATAACATAGTTTACCTATTAATGTCGAGAGCTTAAAATAATTTTGATGAAACAAGGAATGACAAACGCTTGTTTGATAAAAATATAGGGACGTGATTTTCTCTTAATGAATTGATCTATATGAAGACTCTAAAGATTAATTGAGTATTAAAAGGAGTAGTGAAAATTAGCGAATGTAGAGAGAGAGAATTATCGATTGGAATCGAAAAGTGGGTTCCATAGAAAGGTCTACGTTTGCAGAGAAAAAGAGGAGAGGGTGATGATTAATATGGGTAAGCACCGCGTAGACTATTCTTCTACTGTTGAAGTCAGGGAAAACCATACAATTTGAATATTCTTCTCTTACAATTGGTGATGATTAACTTGTTTTAGTACAACAGAATCACTTGACTCAGGTTTATTTATTCCCCTCTATTTGATAGGTGTAGACATTGTCCTTCTACTATTGAAGTGGTTCCAATATCATATAAGTCTACTTTCCAATTTACTTCTGAAACCATAAGGACAATGCATTTTTTAGCTCCTTTTATAAGAGTTCAAAGGAAAATGCATAAGGACAACAAATAAAAACTTTTCCCTTGATTAAAAGAACAAAATCATGGCTTCAGGGATCAATAATTGGTCAGAACTCAGTCATACCTCCAAATGCTTCTTGAGATAGTGTTCCCCATTGGATATTGTGGCTGTGTTGCTGATATTTGGTTGTCATTGATGTCAACACTATTAGAATTAATTCATTAGAAGTTGTATATGTCGAGGATATTGAGAAAATTGTAATGATATGAGTTGCAGGTTGTCAGTGGTGAAGTGAAGTTTTGTACATTGATGATCAGAGGTTGTGGACTAAAGGGTTTGTCGTTGAGTGTATCTAGTTTATCCACGTCAAGTTTCAGAGATTCGCATGAATATTTGATTGAGTTATGAAGATTTATATTCTAACAGTTTTTCTGTTGCTTCAGTTTGTGTTCCTAATTGAAGATGATGTGATTTCAATTAGTTCAGTTGTTGTAGATGCTTCTAGATCATGCTCTATCTTTGTTGCACATTTTCATTGATCGTTGTGCTTGTGGTTGGCGATTTTCTCTTGCGTGTTCATGTTTTTCTTGTTCTTGGCCGACATGGTGGTTTTAGTGTGTTGTGGATCTTTGAGGAGTAATTAATTGAAGTGTTTTCACATTGGAGATGTTGATTTGGGTCTTCACTAAGTTGTGGCCGACCTTGGTTGATTCACATTAATAATCTTTAGTATTTTGGGCCGACAATTTATATTCATTTTATTATTTTGTTGAAGCCGACATGTAGGGATGAAATTTCTTGTTGCAAATATATAAGAGCAATTGCTTATTCGAATTGAGGTGTACTTTTGTGTGTATATGTGTGAATATTGATCTAAATCATTCAAAGGCAGAGTAGAGTGTGAAGAAGAGTGAAGAAGATTAAAGAAGTGTTCATGCGCTTAACCGAAACTATGATAAGGCATTTGCAGATGCTATTCTATTAGTTAAAATCCCTACAGATGTAATCCAATTCTTTTTGTAAGATAGTGTGTCTTCCTTTGGGTGGTTAACCCTGTTGTAATTGAGCAATGAGCTCTAGGTAGTGTATCTAAATGCAAGTGCATTCCCCATATTTTCATTTCTTATACTTTTAACAGGGTATAATCTTGTGGACTAACCTCCACCATGGTTTTTCCCCTAACAGGGTTTCCACATAAAAAAATCTTGGTGTTATGTGTGTTTCTAATGTGTTGATGATTTATTCTTTCATGGTTATTAATCATATCAGAGAATAATGTTAATAAGTTGAATAAGTTATAAATTTTTGTGACAATTGATTCACCCCCCCTCTTAGTTGTCTTCCCTTGTGTTTCCAACAATTGGTATCAAAGCAGGTTCCTTGGAAGAATTTTAACAGCTTGAAGTGATATGGGATGGTGACTTACAAGAAAGATAGTCCAAGATTTGATGGAAAAAATTATTCTTTGTCGAAGACTCGAATGGAGTGTCATTTGAGATGCATTGGTGAACCCTTTTGGAACATTACATGTAATAGGTATGTTATTCCTTAGAATGGTCCTACTACTACTGCTGAGATTAGAGATGTTGAGTATAATATCAGGGCTAAGGAAGCATTGTTGAGTCCCTTGACTAATTCTAAGATGAAAAATGTTATGGATATGAAGACTACTTATGAGATCTGGAAAAAGTTGGAAACCTTGTATGAAGGTGATACTAATGTGAAGATTGCTAAGTTGCAAAGTCTGAAAGGAAAATATGAAAAGTTGAGAATGGGTGATGATGAGAACATTACTATTTTTATGCAAAGAGTGAATGAACTTGTGTGTGGTATCAAATGTGTTGGTGGAAAGATAGACGAATCAGAGATTGTTGCTAAAGTGCTTAGATACTTGCCTGATTCTTACAAAGTCAAAGCTAGTGCTATTGAAGAGCTCCAGACTATAGCAAATGTAACCAGAGACATGTTGGTTGGTAAGCTTACTGCTTTTGAGTTGAGTGAATTTGGTGATGCCCTTCCTAAGGTTGAATCTGCATTTAAGGCTACTACTTCCAGAAGAGATAGACACATATATGATTCGGGTGAGAGTTCATCTAGAAAGACATTCATGTATGAGGATGAAATCAGACAAATTAAAGAAGAAGAAAGAGAGCTGGAAGAGCTGGAAGCACTTATTTTCAAAAGAGTACCGAGAGGAAAAGGTAAGTATGAAGGAAAATTGCCTCTTAAATGTTTTTCTTGTAATAAGATAGGTCATTTTGCATCAAGGTGTTTGGAAAGAGCTCCTAAACCAAGACATAACAAGCCTAAATTTCAAAAAGAAGTGTTACCATGTTGTTGATGAAGGTGTGACAAATGATGAATCTGATAAAGGAAATAGAAGTGATGATGAATGGGTATTTATTGCTATCAAGGAAAATAATCCTACATCTACTGAATCCGCTAGTTGTACAAATATGGAGAAAGCCCTAGTTGCTCGAGTTGAAGAGAAATATGAATGGGTGATTGACAATGGATGTTCACATCATATGACAAGAGATAAAAGTAATTTTGTAAGCTTGGAAAAGTATGATGGTGGTGTTGTGAGATTTGGTGATAATACAGCCGGTGTGATCCATGGCAGAGGATGCATTTCTCTTGATGGTAAGCATAATAGTAATGATGTCCTATATGTGGAAGGCTTGAAGAATAATATTTTAAGTGTTGGTCAGATGGTTGATAAGGGATACAATCTTCAGTTCAAGGATGGAAAGTGTAGAATACTGAGTTTTAGAAATGTAATTGCATCAGGTACAAAAACAAAAGGTAATATCTTTCACTTGAGTTCTGCTAGTAAAAGTTGTTTGATTGCTCAAGTTGATGAAAGTTGGTTATGGCATAGGAGAATGTGTCATGTTAACTTTGATAATATTATCAAGATAAGTTCTACTAAGGCTATGAGAGATCTACCTAAGTTGGTGAAACCTACTAATGCCATATGCAAGGAATGTCAGCTAGGAAAGAAAACTAGAATTTCATTTTGAAGCAAACAACATTGTTTAAATGAATTGTTGGAACTTGTGCATACTGATCTGTGTGGTCCCTCTAAGGTTAGAAGTTTACAAGGTTACAGGTATTTCATGTTACTCATTGATGATTATTCAATAATGGTGTGGGTTACTTTCTTAAGGGAGAAATATGAAGCATTGGAAAAGTTCAAGACCTTTAAGGCTATGGTTCAGACAAAGACAGGTCTGAAGATTAAATGTCTGAGGTCAGATAGAGGTGGTGAATTCACTTCCGGTGAATTTAATTATTTTTGTGAAGAACATGGAATAAAGAGACAATTATCTGCACTGCGGACCCCTCAGCAAAATGGAGTTGTGGAAAGGAAGAACAAAACAATTGAAGATATTGCTAGAACTATGGTGCTAGAAGGAAATGTCCCTCATATCTACTAGAGAGAAGTTGTGAGTACTGTTGTGTACACACTCAACCGGGTACAAATCAAAGGTGATACTGGTAAGACCCCTTTTGAGCTATGGACTGGGCAAAATCCTACTGTTAAATATTTCAAGATATTTGGAAGCAAATGTTATATCAATAGAGATGAAGACATAGGAAAGTTTGATGCTAGGAGTGATGAAGGTATCTTTTTGGGTTATTCTACTAATAGCAAGGCCTACCGGTGTTACAATTAAAGATTGAGGAAAATGGTTGAAAGTGAAAATGTCAAGGTTGATGAAGACTTGGGTACACCATCTAGAACCTATGGATATGATTCTGATGATCAGAATGTCAATACAAATAAGGGAAAGCAATTTCAGACCACAAATCACGTACAAATCATTCTAGTGGATCAGGAAAATCAAGAGGAAGAAGAAACCAATGAAGTTATAGAAGAGAGAACACAAGAGCCTGAAGTTGAAGAACAACCTAAGAAGACTCTGAGTTATGTAATATTGAATCATTTAGAAGATTAGATTATAGGTGATAAGAAAAAAGGTGTCCAAACTAGGAGAAAGATTGCAGAAGAATATTGCTTGATTTCAAAGACTGAGCCTATTAGTGTGAATGAAGCATGTAAAGATGAGCATTGGGTTGAAGCTATGAAAGAGGAACTAAAACAGATTGAGAAGAATGATACTTGGATTCTTGTTCCTAGACCTAAGGATAAGAATGTCATTGGAACTAAATGGGTCTTTAGAAACAAATTGAATGAGCAAGGAGAAGTGGTTAGAAAAAAAGCAAGAATGGTATGCAAAGGATATTCATAGATGGAAGGAATTGATTTTGAAGAGATTGTATCCCCTATTGCTAGAATTGAAGTTGTAAGATTATTTCTTGTGTATGCTGCTTACAAGAACTACAAGGTTTATCAGATGGATGTCAAGTCAACTTTTCTAAATGGTGAATTGGAAGAAGAGGTGTATGTTGAGCAACCTAATGGATTTCAGTTGACTGATAAGGGAGATATAGTATGTCGGTTGAAGAAAGCATTGTATGGACTCAAGCAAGCCCCTAGAGCCTGGTATGCTAGATTGGACAAGTATTTGTTGAAGCTTGGATTTAACAAAGGTACTGTTGATAGTAATCTGTATTTCAAGAATGGTAATAAAGATTTGATTGTTGAAGTCTTTGTTGATGATATCATTTTTGGAGGAGATGATGGTTTGTGCATGAATTTTGCTAATGAGATGAAGAGTGGATTTGAAATGTCAATGATTGGTGAGATGAAATTCTTTTTGGGATTGCAAATTACTCAATTAGACAAAGGGATTTTTATATCTTAGTCCAAGTATGTGAAAGAATTGTTGAATAAGTTCGGTATGGAAGATTCAAAGCCAGTCGGTACACCCATGGTGACCAGATGCAAGTTGACAACAAAAGATGATTCTCCAAAGGAAAATTAGACTAGATATAGATCAATGATTGGTGGATTGTTGTATTTAACTCAAACTAGGCCCGATATCATGAATTTTGTATGTATTGTTGCAAGATTTCAAGCTGATCAGATACTTGAAGGGGACAGTTGACTTTGTCCTATGGTATCCTAAAGATGATGATCTTACTTTGAGTGCCTTTACTAATGTCGATTGGGGAGGAGATGTAAATGATAGGAAAAGTACTAGTGGTGGAGCATTTTTCTTGGGTAAGAAGCTGATTTCATGGTTAAGTAAGAAGTAGAATGCCATTTCCTCATCTACTGCAGAGGTCGAATACATTGTTGCTGCTAACAATTGTACTCAAGTCCTATGGATGAAACAGATGTTGAAGGATATCAGAGTTGTGTATAATGAGCCTATTGCTATTCTATGATAATTCAAGTGCTATTAACATTTCAAAGAATCTGGTGCTACATGCAAAGACAAAGCATATATCTATTAAGTTTCACTTTTTGAGAGAAAAGGTGAGTGAAAAGGAAGTCAGAATGGAGTATGTGCCTACTAAGGAGAAGATTGCAGACATCTTTACCAAGTTGTTGCCTAAGGATACTTTTGAGTATCTCAGAGGGAAGTTAGGGATGATTACCCCTCCTAATCAAAACTAAGGATGCATTGCATTGCATCATTCTGTGCATTTCAAAGTCATATCTTGATCTGGATTGATGTTGTGGTGGCTGCTACTCAGGGGGAGTAGTCAAATGATTCAGATGTTTAGATATGTGGTTCATAGCTTAGATATATTTGTCATTGATGTCAAAGGGGGAGAAGAGTAATGTGAAAAACTTTCTGGGGAGAAGAACCTTGTGAGGAGAAAAGTCATGTGCAAAAGTTGAGGAGAAAATGAGCCATAACGTAAGGGGGAGTAAGTGTCAAGAGTTAGTTGCATTGATGTTGTTTTTCACATTATGTGTTGCCATCAATTCCAAAGGGGGAGATTGTTGGATATTGTAGTTGTGTTGCTGATATGTGGTTGTCATTGATATCAACACTATTAGCATTAATTCATTAGAAGTTGTATATGTTGAGGATATTGAGAAAATTGTAATGAGATGAGTTGCAAGTTGTCAGTGGTGAAGTGAAGTTCAATATGTTGGTAAGTTCTTTACGTTGATGATCAAAGGTTGTGGACTAAAGGGTTTGTTGTTGAGTGTATCTAGTTTATCCACGTCAAGTTTTAGAAATCCGCATGAAGATTTATATTCTGACATTTTTTTGTTGCTTCTGTTTGTGTTCTTGATTGAAGTTGATGCGATTTCAGTTAGTTCAGTTGTTATGGAAGCTTCTTTGGTGATTCATGATGTTTGTGGATGCTTCTAGATCGTGCAATATCTTTGTTGCACGTCTGCATTGATCGTTGTGCTCGTGGTTGGCAATTTTCTCTTGCATGTTCATGTTTTTCTTATTCTTGGCTGATATGGTGGTTGTAGCATGTTGTGAATCTTTGAGGAGTAATTAATTGAAGTGTTTTCGTGTTGGAGATGTTGATTTGGGTCTTCACTAAGTTGTGGTCGACCTTGGTTAATTCACATTAATAATCTTTAGTATTTTGGGCCGACAGTTTATATTCATTTTATTATTTTGTTGAAGCCAACATGTAGGGATGAAATTTCTTGTTGCACATATATAAGAGCGATTGCTTATTTGAATTGAGGTGTTCTTTTGTGTGTATAGGTGCGAATATTGATCTAAATCATTTGAAGGTAGAGCAGAGTGTGAAGAAGAGTGAAGAAGAGTAAAGAAGTGTTCATGCACTTAACCGTGATCAAGCATTAGCAGATGTTATTCTATTAGTTCAAATCCCTGCGGATGTAATTTGATTATTTCTATAAGACAATGTGTCTTCCTTTGGGCGGTCAGGCCTGTTGTAATTGAGCAGTGAGCTCTAGGCAGTGTGCCTGAATGCAAGTGCATTCCTCATATTTTCATTTCTTATACTTTTAACAAGGTATAATCTTGTGGACTGACCTCCACCATGGTTTTTCCCCTAACAGGGTTTCCACATAAAAAATATTGGTGTTATCTGTGTTTCTGATGTGTTGATGATTTATGCTTTCATGGTTATTAATCAGATTAGAGAATAATGTTAATAAGTTGAATAAATTTTAAATTTTTGTGACAACTGATTCACCCCCCCTCTCAGTTGTCTTCCCTTGTGTTGCCAACATTCCCGAACTAAAACCCCTCTCCAATCATACTGGTGCTTAGTGTTGTTCCAGTATTTATCCACAAAAGGAGAAGAAAAAATGAACACACATTTTGTTCTTGCATAGAAATGTACTTACATGTCCACATTTATTTGTATTTAATTGAGAAAGAGAATCACTGTTTATATTTTATAAGAGCAGAAAAAATAACTAATCATTACAATACCATTTTGGTGAGTGAGTTCAAGGTACTTAAAGATGAACTTCCATAGTTAATAAATTGAATCATCCCAAGTCCAAAACCGAAGACATCAGAGACATTATGGGAACTAGGAATAAAATGTACAAAGCAATAGCTTGTATTTCAAGCTAGGTTCAAGGCACTTTTCCCAGGTTAAGTGTGAGGTTAAGACAACTTGATAACCTTATACTTAATGAATATGGTTTAGTCAATATGTCTATTCAATAAGAATAAATTCCTTTGTTACATCCTGCTATGTGTGAAGGATTTTGAGGTTAAACCTGTTGGAAAAACAAGGACAGAAAACTAAGAGGGGGGGGTGAATCAGTTGTCACAAAATATTTAAACTTTTCAAACTTAACTTTGCTTAATCTCATATTTGATGAATTAACAATTAACCACAGACAATCAGCACATCAGAAATACAAAGAACACCAAGATTTTTTTACGTGGAAACCCTGTTAGGGGAAAAACCACGATGGATGTTAGTCCACAATACTATACCCTGTTAAAAGTATAATGAAGATTAATGGGAATGCACATGCATTTAGGCACACTGCCTAGAGCTCACTGCTCAAATACAAGAGGGATCACTGCCCAAAGAAGACACACTGTCTTACAGAGATTCGGATTAGATCCGTAGGGTGTGAACTAAGAAAATAGCTTCTACAAAAGCCTGATTATAGTTCAGGTTAAGCACAAAAACACTCCTTCACACTTCACTCAAACTTCTTCACACTCTGCTTTGCAATCGAATGAATAGATCACTATTCGCACACTTGCTCTTCCTTTGGCACTTCTTTCCTTCTATGCACACTTCACTTTTCTCAAAAAATTGCTCTTATATATCCGCAACATGGATTTACATCAACAACTTCATCGGCCAAAATAAAATATAAAATATAAAACATATACACAATGTCGGCCCAAATTTATAAGTAAATTTTCAATGTGAATCAAACACCATTGGCCACAACATAATGAATACTTAAAACAACATCCTCGAGCACGCCAAACATTCAAATTTTAATCTCCAAGGATCCACAACACACTACAACCACCATGTTGGCCAAGAACAAAAAACCCAAACACACAAGAGAAAAATCACCGACCATGAGCACACTAATCAATGCAGACATGCAACAAAGATAGAGCATGATCTAGAAACATCCACAAGCATCACGAATCATTAGAGAAGCATCCACAACAAGAATCACATCAACTTCAATCAGGAACACTAACTGAAGCCACAGAAAATTTGTCTAAACACAACTGTTCATAACACAATTAAATCTTCATGCGGACCTCTGAAACTTTCAGTGGATAAACTAGATACACTCATCAATAAACCCTTTAGTCCACAATGATTGATAATCAATGTACTGAGCAAGACACCTTCATGACCTTCACTGTTCCACTGTCAACCTGCAACTCTTTCTTTAACAATTTTCTCAATATCCTCGACATATACAACCTTCAATACATCAATGCTAATAGTGTTGACATCAATGACGACCACATATCAGCAACACAACCACAACATCCAACAAAACCATTGATGACGTTGTTTCTAGGAACACACTACTTTGGCACAAAAATGCATCCTATGAAGTGGTGGGGACACCAAATTTAGTTGTACATGATGGTGGCAAACTTTGCATAAGAATAGAAGTCCTATAACAATTGCATCGAAAAGTGCGGTGTTTTAGAGCAGGGTTCAATTGTGCCAATGTATCTCCCCTATAGTTTTGGTTACCGAGTACTGTTCAACGACATCAAATCCAAATCCGAGTCATTCAATTTCATACTTAAATTGACTCAAAACAAAGTCTACATGCTTCAATATGAGTTTAAAGAGAGAAAACTACTAATAAACTATAAAGCCACCCAAAAACTTCTTTTCTTGATTATTTAACTCAACAAAATCAATAATAATTAGGGTACAAGGACTGTTTTGCAAAGGTCACTTAAAAATAGTATAATCAAATTACAAAATGTCTCAAAGAACTATTCTCTGTATGCTTCAATATGAGTTTAAAGAGAGAAAACTACCAATAAACTATAAATCCACCTAGAAACTTCTTATCTTGATTATTTAACTCAGCAAAATCAATAATAATCAGGGTACAAGGATTGTTTTGCAAAGGTCACTTAAAAATAGTATAATCAAAGTACAAAATATCCTGAAGAACTATTCTCTATATGCTCAAGTATTGTTGCATGTCATAGCTTGCTTACAAATAGAAAACTAAACCATAAATGTAAAACAGAGTTGTGCTTCAACCATCCCCATAGTACCATTTATACAAACACATTCAGAGAATGAACGAAAAAAGAATATTACATCCTAAGATCACAGTGATATTGAGAAATGGAAAGAAAAAAGGAGAGCACAGAATTCTCATGCCATGGTAACTTTAATAAATGTCATACATGACCATATTGGATTTAAACAACACTAAATATACATCTTGTTAACTATTTTATGGTTTTTTGGTGCTTGGAGTCTAGCGCCACCCCCTCTCTCTATAGGACTTAGGTTTACCATTTACACCAAACACTCTCTCTATAAGACCTATGCGGTGGTTCAAGGCCCTGTGCCACATCACCCATGGGTCCTAGAAGTGGATGTTACAACAAAAGTACCTAGTTTTCAAGCCTGAAACATAGCCTAAACCTCAAGAGGAGGAGTCAGACAATTAACTTCTAGGAACACTAAATGGTACCCTTCCATCAGCCTCAAGGGTTGAGTAAAAAGCATAGTGGCCCTAGTTAGTAGGTTGTATGGGGAGAAGGATGCTTCTTATTTTCAAGAATCCTAAGTCTCATTGCTACATATGTTTCTTAAAGAAGGGCCAATTTTAAACTAGGTAGTTATTTTGTCATACTATACTCTTGAGATTTAATTAAGCCATGGAAGCAATGGTAATGGATGTAGATGATATGGATCTAGTGGCTAGGGCTACGACTAGGGTTGCCACAACACAAGAAAATGAATCAAACGTCCTTAAAATGACATGAGAAATGGAAGGGAATAAGTAGGAAATTGAGCACTTGAAACATCAAGTGGAATACTACAAGGATGCAAGGTATGACATAGGTGATTACATGGAATATGCATTAGAAATCCATGATGACTTGACCTTGGTGCAAAAGGAGTTCTACAAGGATGTGTTAGATCTATAGGATGCCTACCAAGATGCATCAAAACATTCTTACATGTTAAAAGAATGGCAGCATCATGAGGAAGGATGGAAAAGATGCATGTGGATCACTTAGTAGAATGACAACATGAATTCAAGGAAGTACTCCTTGAGATACCATGTTTGAGAGAAAAGAAGATAAATCAAATCAACATAGGACTAAGTTACTCAAATGATACAACTCATAAATTAAATGAGGACACTTAAGAGATATTAAAAGACCATGGTCATTAATTAAAAGATGTGATGAAAATAAGGAATGAATTTCACCCACTACCCTTTAAGGCAAACAATATTTTTTCCTCAACATGAAATAATGGGACAATTGAGTGGGATCTAGGGCCAATAGAGAAGCACTTTAGAACTCATCCTACGCATCAATAAACAACTCAACACAAGAAATGAAAATTAACGTATTAACACAACAATATCCAACTAAGTTATTGAAAGTCAACTATCGATACCTCATTCTCCATCCAGATTACAAAATCGGTCCACTTTTTGCTTTGTAACATTTCCTTTTCAAATTGCGTTGGATGCCGGCCATATTTCTCCTCCTATCAAAACATGGCACATGGACTAGTTAAACTAATTAATATGCAATCATTTACTTTTTCCTAGGAAATAAAAAAATATCATTTAACATATTAAATATACTTACAAATGTACATATCAAGGCTTGTAAACCTTTCTAGCCACCATGATGCGTGGCATGAAGTTTTTCAAGCCTAGCCTTGGAGGCCTTGTCCTGAAACATATACTAATTCAATTTAACTAAGCACAAATAAAATTTAAAAATCATTTAATAAATTTGATATAATCTTATGAGAAAATTCAAATACCTGTGTACTCTCCTTTCAAGACTTCCTTTGTGCATCAGACTTCTCATATGCTTTTACAAGCTCTTTCCATACTTTCACACTTACATCAATTGCCCTTTTTTTGAGCCTTAGCTTGGAAGGGAATTTTTTTATCTTCTTTGTTTGGTTGCACCGAAATCTCTTGCAGTTTTGAAACATTCGTAGCTTTATCTTCTTTACAGACCAACTTGTGCCAAATTCAATCTCCATGTCATGGATAACTGCTTTTTGTAGGTGCATGGGTATCTTTGAGAATGGAAAATGTAGACAGTCTTTGAAATGTTGAAGGCATGATTCCTTCAACCTATTCACAAATATTTTTCCAGCATCTATCATTCGGACTTCCCCTGAAACCACATCGTATTCTATCTTGGTATCGTAGCTACCAATGCAAGATGCAAAACATGGCGTGGTGGAAGAATTTTGTGTCCTGGGAGTGGCTGGGACATTGGAAGTCTCTGCTCCATGTTCCACATTCTTAGATTTTATTGTTATTGATTTCTTCTTGGATCTTTTGCTCGATCCAAGACTGGTTGAGGAATCAATTGATTCCCTTTGACATGGTTGCAATGTTTTGAGGGCTTTACTATATCATTTTTCTATGTATCTGGCAAGCATTGTCAAGTCCATACCATCCAATTTGTTCACTGCCTCTACCCCCAATATGGAAGCCAATGCCTATTTATCTTTGTCAGTCTCATGTCCCTATATATATATATAAAATCTTCTTTTAAATTTAGAAATAAAAAACTAAAAATTAAAAATCAAAGAAACAATGGAAACATTTACAAATATATAAATTGACAATGAATTACCTCATTGTGACCAGAGTCTGCTCCCTTCTCTCTATTGCTTGACATTTTGAGGTGACCTAGGGAAAATTATTTTCGTCCAGTCTGTGGAGGCAAACGAAGTACACACTGCCAAGTATGAAAGTTTTTGTCCAGTTTGTGTTATGAAAGTTTTGTTTTGTGGTATGAAAGCAAGCCACCAATCAAAGAAATTAAAAGAAATGGGCGATTTAAAAGAAACGGGTGATTAATGAGCAAGCTTTACCTTGAATGACTCTCTTTCTAGATTTAAATGCCTATGAGATGTCTCCTAAGAGTTCAAACCTTGTGATGGAATGAATAATGCAAAAAAAAGACCACCAAATAACCCAAATCAATCGAAGCCTAGCCATTATCTACCAGGTGGCATCCCTTTTGTACAAATCTATTAGTAAAAATTCTATCTAAATATCTTTATATGGATTCAAATTGAACTGTTACCTGATTTTGCTTCCAGCTAAATCAGGTAGGAATGTTATGTTTTTACAGAGTGAAACAAAAGGGTACATTCTTTTCTGCTAAGTTTCATTCATATGCATAAAATAAATTATCAAAAGATTGCATTATTTGATTATGAAATTGCATACAATACAATAGAGAGTCAACATTTATTGCAAAGGCAGTCTTTATTGATAATCATAAGTGTATAGTGTCCCTCACAAGCCGAGAGACTGACTATTTTAATGCATATAAAGAAAAAATATACATTTAAACATAAAAGGACATGCATATGTAAAGAAGGGGGACTCGTCATTTCTTGAATGATGAATCCCGGTTGAGTTGCCTTGCATCAGCTTCAGTCCTCCTGCTCATCCAGCCTCTAGTTGCTGCTTGGCCCTTGCTACTGTAGTTTTCCTGCATTTGTGAGAAAGAGTTGGTTAGAGCAATGAAGGATCACCAATAAGTACATAGGAAAACATCCATAAACATATGGCTTGATCCTTATAGACATTAAAATAGCTTGCATACCATAGATGTCTAGGAAAACAAGAGAGTTATCAAACACATCTATCATATGCTCTATTTTATCTAACAACGTTTGCCCATTGTGCAGGTATAGGTCAAATATTTGTTATTGTTTTGTTTCATCTAGTCACAATATGTGGAGTAAAATGTGGTTCCCACAAGGATTGAGCCCAACATGTTGCCCTCTTGTGTTTTAAGAGGGGTAGGAATGTAAGCAAAATTGAGCAACTTGATCAAATTGGTGATAAACCTATTCTTGATGTGTTAAATCAATATGGAATCATACCATTTGATCAACTTTCATTATCAGATTCAAAAGATGCAACAAAAACTGTGTGAATTACCAAGAAAGATTAATCTTCATATTTTCACAATGAACCGAATAGTAGGCTGCCATCATGTTGATGAAAGGGGCAGTCATTACTTCTTGGAAATCTTACTCTACTGGATATGTCTTCCAATATTCTTAATGAACCCATATTACCTGGGTTTGCAAGACTTCAAAATTAACACATTACTCTACTGAGTGAGGTTTGTTGATAAAGTATGATAGTAGTTTTGAATGCACGGTGAGGTAGAGGCACAATGACAATGCTAAAGAAGATACATAGGACAATCAAGTTTTGGAGCTGAGTTGAAGTGAATTCCACATAAATTTCAAATAAGGGATAGCCATCACTCAAGGAAAAGAAGGGGTTTCACATTTTTCAAGGACATCAAGCATTCAAGGAGGAAAACAGTTTGTCTCTTCACAAGAAACAGATTATTTATGTGATAATGGTGAAAATACACAATAGAATTGGCACATGGAACCCAATAAACTAAAGTTGGGACAGATGCATCAAGTTCAATTATAGAGAGGCACAATGGCAGTGCTAAAGAAACATACATGACAGTCAAAAGAAGGCAGTTCATTATGATGAAGACAACAGAAAATTTTGTTGTTTATGCTATTTGTAACAAACCAACATGAAGATTTCATCATTAACATATTCATCGAGGGACTTGACAAATAGTGTTGCATATTCAGTACAACAAGGAGTGCATTGTTTGCAAGAATGTTGAGGTGAGTACTTGTCAATAATTCACCACAAAGTCATAAGGGTGGAACAACCATTTCATAAAAAATCAAGCATATGTATGAAAAATTATAAGCTTCTCTCAATAGGAGGTGATAGTTGTAAATTACATGATGAGAGAGTATGTATTCCTCAAGATCTTGCACAACAATGATGTAGTCATTGTGCCTTTGTTGTTCACATGGTATATAACATTCAATAGTCTTTTGATAGGGCAACACAATGAACATCCTAATAGTGAAGAGATCAAAACATGAGGTGAATTGGAGGACGGTCTTGATACAATGCATAATGACTGGTACTTAGTCAGAGCAGTATCGAAGACAGTCATAAAGATCACATGGCATTGCTAGGTAGTGAAGATTCTATAGCATTGAGAGCATGTCCCTTAAATTTTGTACAGTCATACTAATGGAAGACAGTTCCCTATTTATAGAGGAGCAGTAGTGACAATTAGGGGCATGATAGTCACTTCAAACATAAAAAAACCTGGACTTTAATAATGAAAGGAGAACACCTAGGATGATAGGGTTTGAAGGTTTCTTCGTTGGATAGTGGAGCCAAGGCCATATGTAACTATATCATGTGGATACCCATGCTCTCTATATGCTTAAGGGTGATCAATTTTCATATCTAAAGAAAAGTGATGTTTCCAAGCAATACAAGACAGGGGTAGCATTTTCTATCTACATGCCATACTTTTCATGAGCTATAGAAACAGAGCAATGAATGGCCAAGAAAATATGAAACTCAAAATGAAAAAGGTGGCCATGAAACTCAGCCATACAGGAGAAGCTTCCTACTATTCAGAGGAGCCAAGTGGGGAGGCAACAAATGACAAGATTTAAAATCACCATGGATCAAGTGAAATTGAGTTGCAATGCATACATTAAAGAAGGTGAAGCTTTGTTGTTTTCTTCATAAAATAAGTACTATTATTACCATTCTTATTTTATTATGAAGCCAAATATGCACTTCATTAAAAGCAAACAGACAAATTCCATGATGATGCTAGGGTTTCGAGCTAAATTAGCCTATAGCTTTATGGTAAGGAAAAACCTAAGTTTGTGTTTTCTCCATGAAATAGAAGGTCATGATTGAGGGTTTTTAAAACCCATCTTTTTGAAAATGCATGAAATATACAGAAATGCATAGAATCAACAAGAAAAATGAGGAGAACCAAGTATGGAGCCGTGGCCACAAATGCAAGAGGGGCCTCATAAATGAAAGGATCATAAACCTAACACATAGAAGCTTGCATTTGAAATACAAAGAAACATGAATTTGCGTCATTTTGCATTCAAATGAGCTTGAATTGAGCTTCTTCTCGCAGATATTTAAGAGGGAAATGCAAGACTCATGGTGAAGAACTTACCCAGTTTGTTGTTCAAAAAGTGTGCTCCAAAAACCTGCAAGTATGGCTTCCAAAAAACTCAAGTCAAGCTCTCCAATGGTGGCTAGAAGTGATGAAGAAGTATCAACAAGTGAGAACAATAAAATACATCATAAAATACAATCATGACCACGGCTTAAAATCCTGAGAATGCATAAAAAATGAAGGTCGAAGCCCAAGGAGGACTTACCTTATTTTCTCTTGTGAGATTTCTTAGGAAAATCACCCAGAAACAATGAAAAATGTTGGAGGATTGAACTCAAAAGACAAAACCCTAACTCATCATGGTAGCGCTTGTGCAGAGCCAAGAAACCCAAATGTAAAGGAGCAAAATAAGACCAAAGGATTTGGGCTCGAACTATTTTGTGGCTAGGGTTTTTCTCATGTGCCCTAATTCGAGCTTAGACTTTTATCACATTGAATTCAAATTCAAATGCCCCATTAATACCTTTGTGTTATTTTATTTACCTTTGCATATAATTGCCTTCCTGCCTAGGCTTTATGCCTTATTCCAGTTTTTATGATTTTGAGAAATCATATAGCCTTGATGCCTTAGGGGAATTTCACTATATTTGGAGGGAGAAATACAACATTTAATGTGCCTTAGATCCCTTTTATTATTCCTTGATAAAATCATTTGAATTATGTGCCTTTACTTTTTCTTATGATTTTGAAGAAATCATATAATTATCGGCTCCCTATGTATTTTGCTAACTTAGGCTTTATGCCTTAGTTATCTTCTGATTTTTGAAGAAAATTAGGTGTAAGTCAATGCCTTTGCATTTTTTTGAAAATGTAAAACATTTTTATTAGGTGATATGTTTATAAAAGAACCTTACAATCCACTATCATGTGCCTTTAATATATAGGAAAATTAGGAACAAATTTTTTTGATAAAGTGGCATCCAAAACCATATTCCATGGAAAAAAATCAAATTTCCCAATGGCCTTACACATGTTACACCCCTCTTACACATCATAGATGCCATAAATTATATCATAAGTTTAAATTAACCAAGATCCTAAACTTAGGAACTCTATGAGGGAATTTATTTTATGTTTTCATTTATTTTAGGAACTCTATGACCTACTCTAAGTGATGCAAAACCAAGTGCAAAATGAAAGGAAAATGACACTGACACCTCAATGATAAGCCTAGTTGAATTCAAAACAAAATAAAGATAAAAAAGAAGTTGATTATACCTTGTCTAGAATTGATTGTTGATTGGCCCTTGATGGTTGATTTTGTGTGCTCCTTCGATGGCAAGACGGATGAATTGGATGCAAAATGATGAGGGTTTGATAAGGATTCAAATGGAGGATGTGGGTAGTTGAGTTGATGAACAAGATAGATGCAAGTGAAAAGGATGAAGCTTGAATATGAGCAACAATGGAGGATGAAAGTTGGGCTTGAATGAGCTTGAGATGAGAGATAGTTGAATGCTTGAGCTTGAAGATTGTTGTTGAATTAGAATGCATAATGAATAGAATGAAAGAAAAATCCTTCATTTTATGGAGAGACACCCTAGGGAAACAGACGGTTGAATTCTTGCCACCATGGGCAAGATGAAGGGTTGAGATCTTGCCACCATAGGCAAGGTGGATAAGGACACATGAGGTGGAAGATGACATGTGATGGGAAGGTACTTGTAAGTACCTTCGAATAAGGGTGATGTAACCTCTCAATGATCACATGGAAAGGGGAGAATCTTGGGTGAATAAAAGTAAATTTAAAATTCACATGATTGGGAGATCTTGTGGATAAGACAAGGTTCCAAAAAAAAGAGGTGAGAAGTACCTTAGATAAGACAAGGTCCTTAAAAAGGTAAGTACTTAGCCACATGTGACTGATGTGACAAGTCAAAGATTCTAGAAGACTTTGGCACATGTGAGTGATGTGACAAGTCAAAGGTTCTAGAACTTGCATGGGGATAAGGAGAGATTTGAAAGGATAAAAGTGAATTAAAAATTCACATGGGGAAGAGAGGAGTCTTGGATGAATAAAAAGGAATTAAATTTTTTTGGGGGGATGGGAAGTGTTGACCAAGGTGTTGATTGGATTAGCTAAATAGTGATTAGAAGATAATTAGTGGTTAAGGAAGATGAGAGGCCAACTTGCAAAAGTTGGAGGATGTGACACATCCTAATCAAGGATTAGGCATGTGCACATCCCTAATGATGAGATTAGGAGGTTGATAAAGATTAAGGAAAAGTGATGTGACATGTGAGGAATTAAATAAATGTCATATTTATTTAATTCATTTAATGAAAAGGGGATTAAAGAGGGTAAGGTATTTAATTATTAACTGAATACCTTAAGGATTTAGAGTAATTTAAGGATATTAATTAGATAATAGCAATATTACCTAATTAATGCAAATAAGAGGATGTTTAGACAAAAAGGGACAAATTTGGACAAATGTGAGTGTCCAAATTTAGGTGTCTACACTATCAAATTAGGAAGATGCTATATAACTCCTAATTTTGACATTTATAATGTATCCCTATTAATGTCCTCTTATGCATTATTCTATCTATCCTAGATAATAATAATAAATAATTAATATTTCTATTCACACACAAGTGTCTCATTTTTTCCACTCTAATATGTTTATAGATAACACATTATTTTACTATCTAAATTATTAAATTATAATTTACAAGAAATAAGACTCGCAAGATAAATTTTGCACCTAGTATTTAACACTCATTACATGGAGAAGAGGAACCTTTGTTGGTTATGAGCCACCTTGGGGAATTTCAATTCACCTCTATTCAACCTCTGTTATGGGATTAGGGAGGTAAAAATAACATAAAATTATTTAGGGAAATAGACATATGCTAGTTGTTTCCATGTACCCACAAGGTTCATAGAAACATCACATCCTAACAATTTCACAAAAAAAAAATATTTACACTTATTATTCCTTGTTTTGATGGTTTTAACATCCATGTGAGCATCCAAAGTACTGTAGGTGATATGGTTTGAGTTGAGAAGAGAAAAGGGCATCCCAAGATCATTGTTTTTTATAATAGAAATTCCAACTATTTTAGGACTATTTACGAAATAAATTTATAAATTTTAAAAAATAGTTTATGATATTTATTATAGGATAAATTTAAGAATATATGAGATATAATATTTCTATAGTCCATTTTAATGAAATTAAGAATGCTTATAAGATTTTTTTATTAACATCAATATTTTATATGATCCAAAATATTGATGTGAAAAAACTCCCACAAAATCACATATAGTGTGTATGTTTAATCATTGAATCTTTTAATATTCAAACAAATTTAGAAAACAAAATACAAATATTTTATAATAAAAAATACTATTATCCATTAAATTTATTAATTTGTATGTTTCTTGCCTGTAGATCCAACAACCAAGGTTCAAACCTCGCAGAGTCGCTCTCTACCACATCAATAATGGAGTTTGCTTACCCTGGTCTTAAGGAGAGGCTCCTTGGTGAACTGGCGGGGCTTCTTGCTTGTAGTGCCAACAACCAAGGCCCAAACCTTAATATCTTTTAAAAAGGGGCAACCCTTTAGTGAAATAGTGGGGCTTCTTTCCTGTAGAGCCAACAACCAAGGTTCAAACCTCGTGGAGTCACTGTCTACTGCGTCAATAATGGAGTTTTCTTACCTTGGTGTTAAGGGGAGGCTCCTTGGTGAACTAGTGGGGCTTCTTGCTTGTAGTTCCAACAACCAAGGCTCAAACCTTAATATATTTTTTTAAGGGGCGACCCTTTGGTTAAATGGTGGGGCTTCTTGCTTGTAGAGCCAACAACCAAGGTTCAAACCTCGCGAAGTCGCTCTCTACCATGTCAATAATGGAGTTTGCTTACCCTAGTGTTAAGGGGAGGCTCCTTGGTGAACTGGTGGGGCTTCTTGCCTATAGTGCCAACAACCAAGGCCCAAACCTTAATATCTTTTTCAAGATAGTATGGTGCGGAGTGGAGCAAGCTCACAGAGCATCGAAACGGCAAAAGGTGGTGAAGCAGAAAAGGTTGAATTCATCCAAAAGGAGGGTGAACGTCTGGGCAAAGATGGCAGTATTAAGATGCGTTGGGGGGATAATTCGTCTGAGGAGAGATCGGTGGGATTGCAAAAGAATTATAAGCTACAATGGGTATTTGCAGAAGGAAGATGGGTGGACAAGTGCCACCCCTTTTATTGGAAGTAGGAACCTGACCCTGGTATTGGTTGCACCCCTGTTCGCAAGAGGCATGATACGCCAGATTCACCTGCTCCCATGGAAGAAACTAGAGTTGTCTAAAAGAGGCATGATTCTCCAGAAACACCACGAAGGGACCACCAACCCAAGGCTCAGCTTTGAGAGACGTGAAGAAGAGGAGAGGATGGGTCGGCTCACTGAAGAATGGGAAAAAAACAAAGAGAAAGGAAAGAATGGAATGAGCAATGGCTAGTGAGGATTCGGGCTATGGCAGAGGAAAGCAACCCTAATCAAAAGGTCGATGATGGAGTGATGGAAATCGATCTCACCGAGGAAATAAAGGTTCACTCGGCAATCCTAAAGGACTTTGCTTTCATTTGTCACTTCATTGGTGGTATGCTTGATCGAGCCTCAATCAAGTCATGGATCCTGGAGCATTGGAAAATGGAAGTCCTTGTAAGATTCCTAGCGAAAGGGTTTTTCTTGGTAGTCTTCGCAAATGAGGAAGCGAAAAAATGGGTCATAGAGGGTGATATGTGGTTTATGAATGACAAACCCCTATACATGCAACCCTGGAGTCAAAACTTTGACCTAGTAAAAATGAGGCCTTATGATCAGCCTGTCTCGATTAGGCTCTACAACCTTTCGATGGAGTATTGGTTTGGAGATTGCCTGGAAAAAATTGATTGCTCACTGGGATCCCTAATGTAGGTAGATATGGGCATTCTGGATGGAGATTTGTACAAATATGTTAGACTGAAAATTGCGGCAATTGATACCAATCCTAAGAAGATTTTCCTTCTGGTGGACAGGGATCGTTGGTTTCAAGAGATTGAAATCAAAGAGGTTAAATATTTCTACCTCAGATGCAGTGCATGGGACCATGGTGTGTCAGAATGCATTAAAGGAATGAAGAATGTTTGGAGAAAGAAGCCAAACGAGGTCCATACCTCTCCTGTCCCCACGTCCACTCCTGCGGCCCCTACAAAGGAAGATACCCATTTGAGAGAAGTTATGGAAGGTGCGGTGGCTATGGTCCCCTAGGATAATCCTTTCGAAGCATTGAACAATGGGAAGCAAGTGGATGAATTGAATTCAATGTCCTCTTCTTAGGGGAAGTGCCAAGAGTTGAAGACAATCGATGATACAGAGATCGCCTCTCTGGCTAGCGAGGACCTAGACTCAAATGTTGACCTGGAGGATGTGCTTGATGTCATTGAGGATCACTACATATCCCAATCGGCAGCAAAGCACCTGGGTACAGGAAAATTCGGCATAACTGGTAATTCCCGTGGAAGAAAATCTTTCAAGCAATTGTGAGAAGAAGAGGCAATAGCAAAGAAGTATCCCAACATTACCAAATTCTTAAGTACCAAGGAAGGAAGCCCCTCCCTTGGGAAATAATGAAGATCACAACATGGAATGACAGGGGCCTAAAGGCCCCTGACAAGTGACACCTAGTTAGGCGTCAATTTCAAAAGAGTACAAGCAACATAATCCTGTTACAGGAAACTAAGCTCTCTGGTGAAGATGGGGTTAAGTTTCTAAGATTTTGTCGACAATGGAAGGGTTATTTCTAGGACTCTTGGGGCTTTGCGGGGGGTCTGGGCTTGTTGTGGAAGGAGGGTGCAGTCTCTGTGGAAGTTGTCTACTCTTCTTCAAACTGGATGGCTGCTAAGGTATATAATCTTGGGCTAAACTGCCATTTTGTGATGATCAATGTTTATGGACCAATAATAACAGAGGAAAAGGCTTCCCTTTGGCATTCGGTGTTGAATTTCTCTCGTCTATTCCTTAGGGACAAGTTGATCATTAGTGGTGATTTTAATGTTATACTAGAGTTGTTAGAGAAGAGCGGCGGGGTTAGGAGTGTTTCTCAAGCAACCATAGATTTCAGAAGTTTCGTGTTGGAGGTTGGGCTGGTTGACTGCCTCGTAGAGAATGGTGTATTTACTTGGACCAATAAACGCAAGGATTTCACATCCATCGTTGAGAGATTAGATAGGTTTCTGGTTTCCCCAACTTGGTGCAATTCTAGTACGCATATCCATGCAAGCATTCTTCTTGTTTCGATCTCTGACCATTTCCCAATGGAGTTGTCGATCAATGAATGGTCAGAATAGTTGAAAAAAAGTTTTAAATTTTAGAATATGTGGTGGCGGGATAGCAGCCTTCTTGGCTTACTAGAAAGTTGGTGGAAGGAAGCTAAGGTGGGAGGCTCGATTAGCTTCAAACTAGTTAAGAAGTTATAGTTCATCAAACAAAAGTTGAAGGATTAGAATAAGGAGAAGTTTCAGAACATATTAGTGGAAAAAGCGAATGTGGAAAAAAAGTTGGAGGCCCTTAATGAGAAAGTAATCAAGGACGGCATGAGGAATGAAGAATTCCATAAAGAAAAATAATTAAATGCTAAGTTGATTGAGCTCCTCAAGAGGGAGGAAATTTATTGGAGGGACAAATCAAGGGAGGTTTGGCTCAGAGAGGGGGACTCAAACTCCAAATTCTTCCATGCTTCGGTGTTGGCCAGGAGGGCGGCCAATAAGATAGAAGAAGTAAAAACTGTTGATGGCTCCACGGCTCACGGTTTTTCTAAATTTGGAAAGGTGACGATTGACTTCTTTAAACATCTACTTGGGGATCAGGTGACACAAGAGGTTGGTGACAGCTTCCTTGATTCGTTGAGTAAGCGAGTAAGTGATGTTGACAATAAAATGCTTTGCGAAGTGGTATCTAAAGAAGAAGTCAAGAGTTCATTATTCCAGCTTCACCCAAACAAGGCATCGGGGCCTAATGGATTCACAATGAGGTTCTTCCAAAAATGTTGGAGTTTTGTTGGGGATGATCTTTGGAGACTTGTGGAAGACTTTTGAAGGACTAATAGGTTTGTAAGGAACCTAAACAATTCGATGATTGCCTTGGTCCCAAAAAAATCTAAATGCCAATCCTTCAATGATTACAAACCCATATCACTTTGCAATACCATTTACAAGGTTATTGCAAAGGTGTTGGCCAATAGGCTCAAACTGATTTTGGGGAAAATCGTATCTACTAAGCAAAATAGTTTCGTCCCCGGTTGAGAAATCACGGATTGCATTTTACTAATTAATGAGGCAGTGCATACATTGAAGACAAGTAGGAGGGTTGGAATGATAATCAAACTAGACGTTTGCAAGGCCTACGACAAAGTGTGATGGGACTTCCTTTTGAAGGTCATGGAAAAATTGGGGTTCGATTCATATTGGAGAGATCTTATCTCCTTTTGCATCTCCTCAATCTACTTTTCAGTCTCAGTAAATGGATCACTCCACGGTTTCTTTCATGCCACCACAGTCTCAGGAAAGGCAACCCAATATCTCCATTCCTATTTGTGATTATGGCAGAATCTTTGAGTTGTGCTATCAAAAATCATTTCCAACGGCTGGAATGGAAGGGTGTGCGTGTGGATTTGAATGTGGAACCAATTACTCACTCGCAATTTGTTGACAACACCACTCTACTAGGTGAAGCAAGCATTAGGAAAGCTCGATGCATTCATGGGGTGCTGACTGAATATGAAAAATACTCAAGCTACAAGATGAATAAGGAGAAATCATGTATTTATTTTTTCAACACTTGAGGCAGCCGCTGCAATAGGCCATCACTGCCATTTTGGGGTTCCAAGTGGGGAAACTTCCAGCAAAGCTCCTTAGGGTGAAATTTTTTGATGGTTTGTGCAAAGAAAAACACTGGGATGAGGTGATTGGTAAATGTAGGAGTAAGGCAATGATGTGGAAAAATAATTGGCTCACACTGGATGGGCGAATTACAATGGCTAAGGTTGTCTTGTCTATAATCCCTATATACACTGTCATGTTATGAAGCTCCTACCAAGGTGGAGAGTGAAATAGAAAAGGTCTTGAGGAAGTTCTTATGGGAAGGCTTGAAGAATGAGAAGAGAATACCACTTATAGGCTGGGAAACGACCTATAAAGCAAAAGTCGATGGCGGTGCTGGACTGCGAAAGGTTAGACTCCAAAATAATGCCCTGGGCGCCAAATTGATTTGGAAAATGTATAAGCATCCTGAGAAGCTATGGTGTTGCATCCTACAAGATAAGTATTTGGATAGTTGGGAGCCCTCAAGAATTCTAACAATAGAAAACCTAGAAGGAGGATCGACGATGTGGAAGTACATTACAAATTGCAGATCCTTAATCACAAGCCACCTCTCTTGGAGAATTGGGGATGGTGGGCAAGCATTGTTCTGGATGGATTCCTGGGATGGACACAAAAGCTTGGCAGAAATGTTTGATTTAAACCAACATGTGGATAGGCTACAGGAGGAATGTGGTTACAAGGTGGTAGACTATGTATGTAGAAGAGATGGCGTGGTTGGTGAGCTTACCAAGTGGAAAGATGTTGAGGATTTGTCGCTAACAAAATAATTGAAGGAGGTTGTGGCTCAGGAACTAGATAAAAGAACGATCAATCTTAGCAACAAGGAGGATTCAATCATTTGGTGTGGGGTGGATTCAGGGGAATATTCAGCCAAATTGGGTTATCATCTACAAATAGCCCAAGGTAAGGAGAAATTGTGGATGGCTACACTTTGTTGGAAGCGAGATGTGTTTCCCAAAGTTGGTGCTTTTCTTTGGGTAGCCCTACATCAGCGGTGCCTTACAAGGGAAAGATTAAAAAGGATTGGGTTCGCTAGTTCATCTAGGTGTGTGCTATGCGAACAAGCAGAAGAAGGTGTGGATCACCTGTTGCAAGGGACTTTTCAACTCCAGGGACCAAGACAACCCATGTTGTGGGACTTCCTGAACAGTTGGCCGATTGCAAATAGGAATGGGTACTGGCATGGAATTTGGATAATGGCGCCATCAATGGTGGTTTAGAATTTGTGGAAGGAGAGGAATAGGTGCATCTTCAAGGAGGTATCTCTAAGTTGCGACCTACTCATAGCAAAAATTCAAGGAGCTAACATTGAGATAGCAAACAATAGAACAAGCATTGGTTCTAAGGAAAAGTTCATGAGGTGGGAAGAGGAGATTCAAAAGGCTTGGATTGGTCTCAAAGCTCCTAATCCCTTGGTAACCGGGTTAAGTAAGGTCAATAGGAAATATGTACACTAGTTGCAACCAGTGAGGTCAAAATGGAAACTTAACTTCGATGGAGCTGCTAAAGGCAACCCTAGACGAGTTGGTGTGGGTTGCATAATTAGAGATAAATATGGACATTATGTGTGGGTAGCGTAAAAAAATCTAGGCATCTGATCCAATAACATAGTTGAGATGGAGGCATTGGCACTTGGCCTTCAGCTATACATTCAAAAAGGCATTGATACGGTAGAAATCGAAGGGGATTCACAGATTTGTATTCAGGAAATCTCCTCGGGGAAGTCTCCAAATTAGAGGATCGGTAATTGGATTGAGTTGATTAAGTCACTCCTTGGTAAGCTTATAGACTTCTCCCTCACACATGTGTACAGAGAAGAAAACAAAGTTGTAGATTTATTGGCAAACTGGGGAGTTTTTCAAGAAATAGAGGTGTACGTTGATTCCTCCACTGAGCGGTGGTCAGGACTTCAGGCCATCATAGACGAAGACAAGATGGGGTGCGGTGGTGATCTTCTTGGCACTACTCTGGTCCCAAGATTAGAAACTAAAGTACACGACTCACATGCGTGAGGTCGGTGGTTGCGACAAATCTCTTGATATCGATTTGGTGGGGATTTGGGTTCTAAAAAGCTGTTGGTTGCTACAGTGGTAGCTCTTCACATGCTTTGACCAAGATGTTATATACGCATTGAGTATGTCGGTGGTAAGCGCATTCTCTGCTAATTGTGGGTTGTGCATGCAGTGCAAAGTAATTAGGATGGTCAATTTTTTTGGCTTGAGCTGCCTCTACACAGAGGAGACTCTGGAGGTGCAATGCAGGTGCCTCTTCAATGTTCAACGTCTGGTGATGCTGGCTGCGATCAAGGGTGTGGTGAAAGGGATGCTTCAAGAGGATCGACACTAGTGCGATGAGAATATTTATGAAACAGTTATCGAGCCCTTGGTGGATATTGTTGGCTCTCGGGAGAGGTTGGTCGAGCTTTTTGGAGGTTTCGTGGCAGAGATTAATGCTCCTACAATGGTGAATGCTACCCTCGAGTTGGTCGCGGAGGGTATGGTAAGCCATCTTGGACTGTTCTTTGACTCAGCCAGTGTCAAAGCTGAGGAGGACGAGGGAGATATGTTTGAAGCGAAGGCTTTAAGGCAGCGCAAGGAGGCAAGGGTGAACTTTTGGCAAATGCGTGGGAAGTATATCGGGTTGGGGTAATAAACTCCAATATGGATGCTTTTTCCAGGTTCATGGATTCCGGGCAATCTTGGCTCAATGAGAGCAGTTTGGCATAGGTGATAGAAATGGGAAGGAGCCTGGTTGTAATTTATCATTACTTGCTAATGTAATTTGGGAGGTTTTGTGGTTTGGAGTCTAGTAGTAGTATGTTTGTACGTTTGTGTAGTCATATGTTACTAATGTAAATGGGCGCTATCCCCTTTGATAGCACTTAACTATATATATATATATATATATATATATATGAAAAATATCTTTAACAATTATTAATTTTTATTTTAAAAAATATATAGAAAAATATTTATTTAAATAAAACTAAAATGAATATGAATTAAATTATGGTTTTAATTATTATAATTTAAAAAAATTGTGTGATTGTGATTGTGATATTACATTAGATTCCTTGCACCCTAAGATTTTTTTTAATTAAAATAGATCTGCCTCTTGCATTTCTTCCAAACCATTCATATTATTATTGTGAAAATTAAATTCTAAATAAAGATTAATATCCAGCATATAAATTTTTTTATTATTTATTTATTTTATAATATTTTACAAATTAAATATTATAATTTTTAATTGAAAAGAAGATAAAAATGCCATTTAATTCAAATGCTATTAATTCTCAAATTTAAGATCATACTATTATCTTCATATTATCCTTTAAAAACATTTTTTTATCCTTTACTCAAAAATCTTAAACATGGGCCAAATTGTAGATGATTGAATGTAGAAATGAGGTGTATTATGCCATAAAATGTATAAAATGGATATAGTTGAATTTTTATGCCCTTGCAGTCACACCAAGGGTATAGGGTTGAGGGTCCAATGTATAGGGTAGAGGGTATAGGGGTTGAGGGATTAGGGTTTAAGGGTTGAGGGTTAAGGGTAGAGGGTAGAGGGTAGAGGGTTTAAGGGTAGATGGTTGAGGGATTAGGTAGAGAGTTTACTTGGGTTTAAGGGTTTAAGGGTTGAGGGTTGAGGGTTGAGGGTAGAGGGTAGAGGCCGGTTTAAGGGTTGAGGGTTTAGGGTTGAGTGTTTAATGGTTTAAGGGTTGATGGTTTAGGGTTGAGGGATTAGGGTAGAGAGGGAGGGAGGGATGGAGCGAGAGATGGAGGGAGAAGTGAGATAGAGAGAAGGAGAGAAGAGGAGGGAGGGAAATAGATATATGAGGGTTGAGGATCCAATGTATAGGGTGGACGATTGATAATTGAGGGTATAGAGTTGAGGACCTATAGGGTTGATGGTTTAGGGTATTGGGTTGAGGGTATAGGGTTGAGGGATTAGGGTTGAGGGTATAAGGTAGAAGGTTTAAGGGTTTAGGGTTTAGGGTTGATGGTTAAGGGTTGAGGTTAAAGCATTTAGGGTATAGGTTTGAGGGTATATGGTTGAAGGATTAGGGTTGAGGGTCCAATGTATAAGGTAGAGGGTATAGGGGTTGAGGGTTTAGGGTTTAGGGTTTAAGGTTGAGGGTTGAGGGTTGAGGGATCTTTTGATGCAAGTGAAATTTAGGCAAGAAATTCAAGGTCAGTGAATATTGGGAAGGATTTTTTGTTCTAACACCCCTAATCCCTTAACCCTTAATCCCTACTAGATCAAAACAATTAGGCGCTAAAGCAGGCTCTAAAGTAGGCACTAAATTAGGCGTTAAATTAGACGCTAATGTAAGTGCTAATCTAGTTGCTAATCTGGGCACTAATTTAGGCGCTAATTTGCACCTAATTTAGTGGCTACTTGTTCTGATAGGCACAAAAAACACCAAAAATAGCGCCATCTTGATAAATAGCGCCGAATTTTTCAAAAAATTGGAGAAAAATAAATTAAAACAATGGGTGGAAGAAAAAAAGGGAGCTAATCACATGGATTTGTTGTAGTGTGAGTATCCATTTCTATCGCAACATAGCCACATTAAACTTGGGTCACACATGAATGCATCATGTATTTGTTATAGCACAACTGTGCCACATGACCAATAGAGTTATGGATCACATAATTACAATCACAAAAGTTTGTTCCTAGATTGTGCTCTTATGGTAATTCCATTACCGTTACAACATAACCCTTTGGACTTATATTGCTCAAATCCTTACATTGCTTATTTTCTCTTTGGATGGATGACAATTCAATGGTAGGAATTTGCAAGTCATGCTCATATAAGTGCCTTTGTCACCGTTACACAATAGTACATTGGAATTCCCTTTCTTGAACCTTTACTTCATTTTTTATTGTTAGGGTTTCTTAGTGATTATTTCATTTCCACATGGAATATTGATAAAATAAACCAAGCAAAAATCATTTTTTTTTTAGTTAACACCTACTAACATACTTTTAGAATAAATGTTTGACTGCATTACTTCGAGTGTGAAGAATTTTGGTTTTTGCTTATAACACATTCATTGAGAGCTATAGTAGAAAGCTTTTTATGTTGAAACCCATCATGTAAATTTTATTTAAGCTACATTTTGGAGGTTTCATGGATTTTTTTTATTTATATAGCTTTTGTTTTGATGGTAAATGACATCGGATTCTTTCTGAAACTGAAATGATTTATTAATTTTGGTTTTATGATGATCAAATGTTTTATTTAGAAGGGGTTAATATGTGGAATTTTTATGTGCAAGAAGAATAGATTGTGATGCAACGTTCAAGTATAGATGGTTAGGTAAACTTGGACTGCTATCAATGACATAGCCAAGTTGGAGAGTACCTTGAGCTGGTGTGAAACACTTTCGGGTGTTTTCATTGGGAAGCAGAACCTGAGTGTAAGAATACAAATGTCGGTGGACTGAAACATTAGTTTCAACCTGATTACATCTTAGGAGTCGGTCGATTACTATGGATTCCTAGTTGATTGATCTGAATATCTGACAAAGAAATTTCCTACATTCTAAAGATAAAATCATAAATCTATTGGTCCAATTTGAGGTCCTGAATATCTGACAGAGAAAGTTCCTACATTCTATAGATAAAATCATAAATCTTCTTGGTCCAATTGTAAGGATTTGTCTTTTTAATTATACTTTCTGGCATTTGGCTTGATACAAATTGTTACTTTAGAATTATGGTATTCCTTTTCTTATAATGTTTTCAACCCTCATTTCAAGGAAGATCTCTGAAGATGGTTCCTTTAGATGGAGACTACACTTTTCGGCTATAGGTTCCATCTAGAAACAACAAAAGCTCAGGTATTGTCATAATCAGGAAAAAGTAGGAGTCATGCAATGACGAGATACTCATTTTTGGAGATTTGGTTAAGAACTTTAAATGTTTGGGCTATATGCATAGAGAATGTTCATGGAGGAGTGCAAACTTCCTTATAAAGCAATTACCACAACAGAGTTTGAGGTGAATTGCACCTGCTATTTTATGTTGATATGGATATGCTCTAACCTGTAGTTAATTATTGTAGCATAACAAATAGGATAAATATTTGTTCATATACCATTGTTTCTAATTCAAAATTGCTATACCTTATTTTAGGATCAAATCACATGGGGATTCTATACATAAGACACCATTGTTTCAAATTCAAAATTGTTGGCTCTTTCACAATTGTTTGCTTCATTTATTTGATCTAAGACAACATGTTGTATAGAAGATTCTCTCAAAATCACAATAAAATCCTTTATTTCGAGAAGACTGTTTAGAATCTTCCCATCATAGCAATGAATAAAAGCATCAGTCATTAACCTGAACTTTGCAAGAGTTTCATCAAATTATACTTTTCCACTCTCTTTTTCATTTTGAATTTTATTCCCAATTTCATCCATGTAGAACTTCCTCAGCCTGTAGATCTTGTTGTTAGCCATAACTTTACCAAGTGGCAAGGATAGCTTCGAGTTTTTACCCAAGCAACAATTGAAAAAATTCGGCCTTACCAAATACAATGTGTTGAAAAGCTCTCTTTGAAGTTATTTTGGGAAAGTGTTCTTGAGAGTATAATGTGCAGTTTTGAATTAACCTATTTGCATGAATTTCATATCTTTGATTAGATATTTCGAGCTTGATGACCTTCATCAAGAATGAGAAAACTTGGGCTCTCTAAAAAAAAATTTCCAATATGCTTAGCCTCTTTAGGAAGGCTCACATTTGTCTCACAAGTTAGGTATACAAAAAGATTGTAGCCAATAACAAGCACACTTTTTTTTTATGCCACTCACTTGTGAGACAAATGTGAGCCTTCATGAAGAGGCTAAGCATATTGGAAAAATGATTTTAGAGAGCACAGGTCTACTCGTTCTTGATGAAGGTCATCAAGCTTGAAATAGCCGATCAAAGATATGGAATTCATGCAAAAAGGTTAATTCAAAACTATGTATTATACTCTCGGTAACTCTTTTTCAAAATAACTTCAAAGAGCTTTTCAACACATTGTATCTGGTAAGTCCGAATTTTGTTAATTGTTGCTTGGGTAAAAACTTGAAGCTATCCTTGACACCTGGTAAAGTTATGGCTAAGGAAGTTAACAGTAGGATCTATAGGCTAAGGAAGTTCTTCATGGATGAAATTGGGAATAAAATTCAAAATGGAAAAGAGAGTGGAAAAGTAGAATTTTGTGAAACTCTTGCAAAGTTCAGGTTAATGACTTATGCTTTTGTTCATTGTTATGATGGGAAGATTATGAACATTCTTCCTACAATAAAGGATTTTACTGTGATTTTGAGAGCATCTTCTATACAATAGGTTGTCTTAGATCAAATAAATGAAGAAAGCAATTGTGAAAGAGCCAACAATTTTGAATTTGAAACAATGGTGTCTTATGTATACACTCCCCTTGTGATTTTCTCCTAGAATAAGGTATAGCAATTTTTAATTAGAAACAATGGTATATGAACAACTATTTAGCCTATTTGTTATGCTACAAACAATTAACTATAGGTTAGAACATATCCATATCAACATAAAATAGGAGGTGCAATTCACCTCAAACTTTGTTGTGGTAATTGCTTTGTAAGGAAGTATACACTCCTCCATGAACATTCTCTGTGCACATCAGTATGTTGGTTATTATCTTGATATCCTTTGTGATCAAAAGAAAAGTGAAGTTCATTGCATAACTGATGACCATTTTACAGTGCTATGATCTAGTGCTCTTTTACTTCTTACTCACTATGTTCTCAATCACCATGTGCAAATGACTTAGAGGACATATCTTTTTCACCATTTGATAGTAACTTTAAATTTTTTTGGACTGTTTGTTATGATTCAATCACTGTTTGACAATGTTCTTCCTTTTTTAGTCCTATAGGATAGAGGACAATTCACAATTTGCAACTCTCTAACAGTGATATTCCTTTAAGTGATCTCAATCACCTAATTCAATGTGTTATCTTCTTCATTTCCCAGTGCTAACAATGCCTACACAGTGTTTTCTCAGTCACAGTTGCAGTGCTCCTTCATTTGAAGATATTATGTTGCTTAGACAGTAATGTTTTAGTGAATTCATATTTTGTCTTGCAAACATCTTGTTGCACTTGTAGAGTTTTTTTGTGCATAATATGTAGTCAAGATGCCTTCAAATGGAGCTCTTTTATGGAGGCAGTAGGATAATGGTTTCAATTAAATAATAGTGTTAATGAGAGGTATGATAGTAGATACATTAATAATGTAAGGTATAATGTTTTGACAGTAAAAGAATTATTTATCTGCTTAGATCTTGACACAAGTTTCCTTGGTACATAAGATAGCGTATAATGTACTCTATTCCATGGTATCCACCTAGTTCCATACCACCCAGAGAAGCAATGACTGAGAGTATATGTGCCCTATATTTTGCAGCCCAAATGTGTCTTTCTAATGGTTTTCCACAATTAGGAATAAGGTATGTTATGAAAATTGTTTGTGCCCACCCAAAACTAAGCCTTACAAAGAATGTTTGCACCTATGCAAAATACCATAAGCTGCTTCAAAATGTTATGACCTAGCACAAGAGCAAGCTATTAAGGGAGACTTGGCTTTTCCATTGGAATCTTTATGATTATATACACATCATCTTTTTGCCATAGTTTCAAAATACACATTTATGATAATATTCACACAGCAAGAACCTTGAAAGGCTAGAAACCTTGCTCTCATTCTTCCTAGGTCACTCCTCAAGAGCCCGTATTAGTATTTGTGGGCTCTTTACAATAGCTTATTCACTGATGAGAAGGCTCCCCTCATTTGCTAATGGAATAAATTGTCATTTTTCTCTGCTTGAATGTGTAATGTGATGTACCACGTTCAATATCACAAGGCACAGTTTGAGAGCAGAATTTGAAACTTGATATCCATAGAATCCAACTTCTTGTAACACAAAATGCAGAACCAACATCCCAACCAAAGAAACCTAGCTTTAATATGCACCATAACTAATGTTTTCCCACATGAATGGTGGAATTGAACTAATTTTTGGGGGTCACTTGAATAGCAAACACACACAAACACAAACTCTTGCGGTAGCCAGCAAGGAGAAAACAAATGGACAATACATGGCTCCATGATAGCCCATCATCCTTGATACTCTCTTGGAGGAAAATATTACACTCACAACATTTCTAAGGAAGGTTAAATATTATTTGCTGAGACAATTTTGTGTCTGAACCGCTTCCTGAATTGTACTCACATTCAAGGAAGGTTCTTTCAAAATTGTTATTGCTAACTGAGCACTCATGCTATCTCCTAGTTTTCTTCCAACTAACTAGTTATATGAATGATTATTTCTCATTAAGGCATAAACATATTTGGAAGTGGATTTTTATCATATATTGTAGTTGCAAGTTCCACTTCAGATCACCAAAGCCTTCACAAAACCTTTTGCACAACCATGCAACTGCGAAGGCCCAACAACAACCATGCGGTGTTGCAGTGGTTGTGCAAAAGGACCACCGCAACACCACACGGTTGTTGTTGGGCCTTCATAGTGATGCGAGATGCTTTTCCCGCATCACTTCAAAGGCCCAACAACAACCGTGTGGTGTTGCGGTGGTTGTGCAGAAGGTTTTGTGAAGGATTTGGTGATCCAAAGTGGAACTTGCAACTACAATATCTGATCAAAATCCAATTCCAAATATGCTTTTGATGGATGTTCATATCCTCATCCAAAACTCCAATTCACACATAGGCAGGAAGGTCGCTTTCAAAGGTTGAGGAGTTGGGCTTTACACCCACTGGTTGCATTTTCTTAAAATTTTCTAAGGACTTTTCAGAAGAAAAAAAACCCATTTCCCATTTTGAACATATCTTTTAATCATAGCATTCCATGATATCACATTTCTTTGTGGCATTTTTTGAAATAGTTCACTTGCCTTGTCTATGCTTCCACATTTTCATGTATGTCTAGCAGGGCACTTGTAACTACACATATGACAAAAAAATCCCCATTGTTATGCTTTGATGGATGTCCCTTCGTTATTATTGGATATCTAATGTAGTGCACATTATTATAGTGCAAGCCTATTTTCAGATTGTTTCATTTAGCATCACCAATATTCTCCACAAGAACATCGTCCCTGTTTAAAATGATGGAAATGGTTCACATCTCTCAAAACAATTTCTCTTGCAATAATCTTGGAGATGAATTTAGATGCAGTGTGAAAATCAGAACATACTCGAAGGTTATTAACAACTCTAATAGTTGTACTGAGGGCCATGTTTAACAAACCAAATGCAATTGCTAACTTTTCACTATGGTGGCAGATAAATGATTCTTTTTTCTTCTATTCCACAACATGAAGTAAAAGTCTTGAATATGAGAATACCCTGATGCCTTCATTTTCCAAGCTAATTTCTCCAATTTTGCATAGCTCTCCCATGTTTTTCGATGTGATATGTCTCCTACAATTTTTTAATTGATTTATTTTTATGCAGACATATTTAGACTTACTTTTGTAAACTTGCAATATACAATGCACTTTTATTCTTTTTGAATTGAGACTAATAGTAATTTTGTTGGTTATATTGAGGCACAACTTCATTCATGGTGGAAAAGGCAACCTCCTATTGCTCATATCAGATGACACATTGCATATAAAGGAGGAAAGATTCTAGGGTTATTGTTGATTGCATTGAAGGAGAGAGCTTCATATATGGGACATGATCAACACTCTCCTTCTTGGATTCTATACATTACAGCTTGCTCTAGGAAGATTGCCCACACTATAGAATTTTTAAGAGATGAAAGGGGCATGTGCTCGCATTGAAGGGCTCCAAGCATGTGTTTCCATCATTGTAGAATTTTTTTGGAGAAGTTTTTTTTTTTGTCATTTTTGTGCATTGTAACTCAGATTTTCAGTCTTGTGACTGAAAATAAAAATTGTAATACTCTATTTCTAAGCATTCTCCAAGCAAGATAGATATTTTAGACTTGTGCAAGTTGTAAGAACACCTTTCTTTTAATAAAGTTCAGCGATTTTCCGTTGTCAATGGTTGTCTTATTATGTGCAATTGTCATGCCCCCGAATTGGTAACACCAAAATAATATCAAAATACAAATAAATATCGAAATATAAATATAAATAATCTAAATTTAAATATTATTATCATTATTATTTTTATAATAATCAAAGATTATATTATAATATTTATATGTAACATTATAAACATTAAAATAAGTATTAAAATATATAAAATCAATATAAACAATAAAACCACTTTATAAGTATAATCCTAGAATAAGAAACACATAATATATAACAATATTAAATTATCAAATACTAAATATAATATTCAAAATATATAATACTTCAATTATAAATGAAATAAACTATAAATATAAAATATGAAATATAATACTACAAATATTAAACTATATACAACAATAATAAAATATACATACAAATATATACACATATTTATAACAAATAATAAAGACAGATAATAATAGTAATAAAATATATATATATTAAAAGGCATCTACGTAAAGCATATTAACAGCTGCATAGGCAACAATTAAACTTAAGAAGAAATTGCTTTAAGAGGCAGCGAATGAAGAAAGGAAGATATTCCAAACCAAAAAAAAGCATCAAATGTAGGAGAACCAAATTGCTGGAGTTCTAGAGAGATACGATGGGAAATAAAAAGAAATAAAACATTTAAAGGTTAAGGAAAGAAGAACATAGGGAGGAGGAGGGGCACGGTGGAGAAAGAGAGAAGGAAAAAAAGCGTTAGTAATATAAAAGCAGATCAATCAAGCACAGTGATAACAATTAAAAGTTGGAAAAATCAAAACATTTCTGGTAATTTATTGATAACTGTGATAATATTGTGATGTTCAGGAGCCTAGTTGGTAAGTAATATTTAATATATATGATATTATTTATTATTGTTATTTAGGGATTATGTTATGAATAAAATAGCTATGTAGGAAACCATAAGTGTGAAGAATGTTGATGCATAATGTTATTTAGAATATCATAATGTGATCACATTGATATTCTTATTAAGGTTGTTTGTAAGTAATAGCTTATGGATGATATTTTATTGACATTACTTTGGATATTTAGGAATGATAATTTTATGTTATATATATATATTCTTGTAGTATGTTATATCTTATTATTGTATGCAATTACTTTTATATAATCTTTGTAGTATGTTCCATCATAACTATTGCATGAAATTATATTTATATATACGTTAGTATGTTCTATCATATTTATATATATAGATATATATACGATTATGCAATAATGATACGTGTAGCAACTATTGAGCCTTATAAATAAAAATGACTATTATTTCACTATGAGGGTAAAGCGTATACTAGAATTCCATCTATGGGTTCTTGAAGGATGTTAATATCTACCCTAATGTACTTATGAAATATATTATAGGAGAATCACCCATAGTAAAGGAAATGGATAATCCTTTGAAAAGACTGAAACATTTATATCATCTTTGATCTTATTGGATGTTATTACTAAAATTTATCAATCTCTAACGTTTCTAATGTCTCCTTGAGAAACACTTGAATGCAAGATTCGAGATTAGGTGCTTTCACTAAAAAAGGGGTCATTACAACAATTGATGATTGATGTGTATTTCTGTGTTTTATGTTTAAATCCTCAAATATTAGTCAATTAAAATGACTAAATTACTACTAATTGACGTCAATTAATAATTAAATTGACTAAATATACTACCAATTGATAGAAATCAATGAACGGTGAATAAATATGACTAAATATATGACTAGTAAAATCAGTGAAAAAGAATTACTAAATATACTACCAAATTGATCAAAATAACGATTAAAATTAATTACTAAATACACTACCAATGGACAAAAATCAATGAATAAAACTGACTAAATAAGTGACCAATTAACAACAATCAATGACAAAATTAACGACTAAATATATCAGTGAATAAAAAATGACTAAGTGACCAGATGATGCAGAGTGGCAGGGGAAGCAACTCCTTTTTAATAGCTTCTCTCAAATACTCTATGTGGACACACACAATTAACTATTTACTCACAAGGAACCTAATAACCCCAACTTAACATCTTACATCCAGAGCAACCAGAAATCTTGGAAAAGGCCTGAACATCATTAACATGATCAAACAAGACCATCAAACAAGATTTCACACCTAGAACCCTCCATTCTTCCATCGCTACAACACTAACCCATGCATTCCTTGTAGCCCTATCCAACCGGGACAGTCAAGATAAAAGTTTTCAAAAGGAAAAGATCAGGCAAAGCAACCTGGATTTAAACACCTGACAACACTCCCCACAAGGCCTCAAAACCACAAGACTTGAAACCAATAATGAAGGTCACAATTGACTGACCTCTCAAGGCTACAAGGAAGCCTAATTTGAATGCATCATGAAGGAATCTGAGTACCTTGGCACACCCCAACACCCCTAAGCCACAAATAAGGTTCCTAAAGCCTTACTAGACCCAAGTCAACATCTCCCATTTCACCAACACAAAAACATTCACCAACTTGCAAAATTCTAACTTTTTGCAACAATACTAGGCCTGTCACATAGAGATGCCAGGCCTAGGGCATCAAATAATTCCTTACAAACTCCATGTCACTTCCTGAAACCTTTTTCCTCTTGAATTATGTTACAAACCCTACCATTCCACCAATATTTAGCAAGTTCCCACAGTGGAATGGAAGGTTTTGACCATTTTTGTGATCGAACCCTGGTTTTCAAGGGTTTCATACCACTTTTGGGAAAATGGGTATAACTTCTACAATATTCAATGAAATGCTCCAAATCAACACCAAATTGAATAATAATCCTTCCTCTATCTTCCCATATGAATCATTTTTCTGTACTGTGCATAGAAATTTCGTACAAGTTCAAGAAGCAAGGAAAAAAGCAGGAAATCAGGAAAAACTAAGTTTTTATTGCATCAATCTTCATGTACAGTATTAACCAACCTTGCCTCGACCCAAACGAGGCTATTTGACTATTATCAATCATTCCCAATGGTTATCAACTTTTTTTTAAAGGTTATAACCGTTGGAAAATCCATTTAAAACTTTTAATGAAAAATTGTCAAAGTTGCTCAGCAACTTTTGACACTTTTTCCAACACATGGCATCAAGACTCCTATTGACTCCAAAAGAACCTAAAAATTCCTAAGGAGGATTACAAATCCAAAATACATCAATTACATCCATTATTACATCCTTTTTTCATACTTGGCCACACCATGGCAATTTTGCCATTTCGGGACCTAGGTGAACCAAGTTTACAAATTGACACATCTTGACTCTTCACCCTATCACAACCTACTTGAAATGGTCCATTGGACCTTATTACAACAAGATCACAAAGAAAAACCAAGCCGCAAAAACCAAAACTTCATTGACCCTTGTTGACCCTTGGGTGCCCCTGCACCACCAGATTATAGCAATCAATGACTAAATCAACGACTAAATATACTACCAAATCGATCGATCAAAACAACCAATAAATATTTGGTTGCATTATAAATGATTGGAAATAAACTAATAATGGTCACATGATCATGTTTGGTCATTTATATGCAGTTTTTAGTAGTTTTTTATATCATATATTGTTGTTTCTATACTAGTGAAACATGCAAAATTAATTAACATTATTAATGGGTACTCGTCCATAGATCCCTTTATGACCAAGGTAATCATTTGACAAAAGTTTCTTCGTGTGCAACAAGATGAGAGTGTAATATTCATAGTACCTTAAGTCATCACTTAGCACCCCTATAATAGCAAAGGCATCGACAACCATATTACCTTCTCGGAGAACATGGAAACCTCCTTGAAATATCTATAAATGTAAATAACATCATTAACCAGATGGTCAATTGTCCAACTCAACTTATGATAGTCGTTGAGGCAATTAATAATATTAAGACCATCCCTTTCAATGCACACCTTTATAAACCCTCTATCATGAGCCATTTTAATGTTGTGAAAGACAATTGCAACCTTAACATAATGGCTAGTTTGATGGCCTAAAGGGATCATAAATGCTCCCATAAACCTACCTTTTGACAATCTAAACACTCCTCCATGACCCATTGGACCGAGGTTACCTTTGTTCACCCCATCAAAGTTAATATTAACTCATCCCCTAGGGGGAGGCTTCCAAAAAA
>VDFB02353493.1:388289907-388380213 GCA_007258455.2 Sequoia sempervirens | reverse complement strand
CTCTATCTATCCCTACCACCCTACCTAGATAAGTCCCTCTCACTCCACCCCCTCTCTCACACTCCCTCTCTCTCAAGTCACTCCCTCCCACACCCTCTCCCTCTCTTAGATCTCTCTCTCACACTCCCTCTCTCTCCCACCCCATCTCTTTCACACTCCCTCTCTCTACCTATATCTCAAGTCTCTCCCTTTGTCACCCTACCTACATAACTCTCTCTTTCTCTCCCTCTCTCTCTCTCCCCCCCCTCTCTCTCCCCCTCTCTCTTCCCCTCTCTCTCAGGTCTCTCTCTCTATCCCTCCCACCCTACCTAGATAAGTCCCTCTCACTCCAACCCCTTCTCTCCCACTCCCTCTCTCTTAGGTCTCTCCCTTCCACCCCCTCTCCCTCTCTTAGGTCTCTCTCTCACTACCTCTCTACCTCTCTATCTCTCTCTCTCTCACCCTACCTAGACAACTCTCTCTCTCTCTCTTAAAATTATCCCCCCCTCTAAAGACATACATACATACATATAAGCAGACATACATACATACTTACATACATACAAGCATGCATACATATGTACATACAATCTTACATGCATACAAGCATACATGTACATACAATCTTACATACATACATACATACATACATACATACATACATACATACACTGATACATACATACATACATACATACATACATACATACATACATACAAGCATGCATACATACATACATACATGTCATATAAGCATGCATACATACAAATGCAAAAACCATGTCAAAACTAAGAAATAACATGAGCGCGTTATAATGCGCTCACATTATTTCTTGGTTTGGGAATCCCCAAGCCTTGGGCTTGGTGTTTTCCTTGGCATACCACCCAAAGGCTTGGAGTGTCTTCCCAATGTCCAAAGACGTGTTTTTGCAAATTCTACAATATTTCACATAATCGTGTTCGTGCTAAGCATCAGGTTTGCACATGTTTCAATGTCGAACAAATCGAACACCTAGGTAATGTTAGGCTTTCTCTTAGCTATCTAATGATGTAATTATTTTCACATTTTGACAATGTTAAGCCTTTGATCTATAATTTCTTTTGTTTGTGTGTCTATTTTTTGGAAAAAACCAGTGTTTGGTGTTTTTTTCATTATAAATTAACCGTTCATCAAAATTTCAAATAAATTACATTTTTAGAAACTAGACTCCATTCTATACATATTAAAAAAAATGATTTTCAATTAGTTTCCAAAATTTATAGGGGTAGCATGACCAAAATTATGTTTTTCAGGAAGTGTCCACTTTGAAAATTAGTAAAAAATTAAATATTCATTAAAAAATTATCAAAAAAATCAAGCATAAACTACATACTATTCGCTAATTTCTCACTGAAGCGATTATAAAAATACTAAAAAAAAGTTAACCGTTTGAGGGAGCCACAAAAGTTGCTATGTTATGTTTTTTTTGATAAAAACAACACCAATTTTTGTGGTCCCCTCTTTTTGAACCCCTTAATCTTAACCATTTAAAAAAATTAGTAGTTTAGAGAGTAGACTCACAGCACTACGATCCTTGTTTTTGTTGCATCTCAAAATTTTGAGTGTAACTATCCTCAATTTCACATCCAAGGTCAGTATTTCTTGATTTCAGAAAAAAGTGGCCACTTAAGCCCCCTTTTTGGCCCCCCATATTTTTGCACTTACCCCCAGATATCCAGTAACAAAACAACCAACATCATAAAATTCAAATAGCCAAATAGTACTTCACAAAAACACCCAACATCTAATTTTTCAAATACCCAATAGACATAATGTATACATCCAACTTTTTAAAAAAATTAAGAATGATTTGATTACCTCTGAGACAATCCACAACAAAAAGCTCAAAATTCTCAAGACATACTTCTAGGTGGGGAGCTATTTGAAAGAAGGATAGATTTGGCCACATTCTAGACTTGTACTTTGAAGCACTGCTAGCAGGAGATTCCTCCACTGGGAAATCCCTTTGATTACTGCTCAATAACTCCATCTTCAAAACCCTTCAACCGTTGTTTGTTTTCCCAGACTATTTCTTCTAAGTAGCAGTTAAAAACCACAGAAAAATGGTGGTCTTAATTATATCGTTTGATTTTTGTTACGCATTTATTATATATATATATATAATATATATTTGTATGCATAAGTGTCGGTTAAAGCCTAAATTGATGGCTAGGAAGATTTTCTCTCAAAAAACAAAGTTTGATGCAAAAAATAGTCATTTATAGCTGTGTTGCAAAAAATGAGTAGAATTTAGTCATTTTTTGTTGTCGTGACTAAAAGTTTTAGTCACGTCATTTATTTACCAAATTCTACTAGTGTCTTGTGGGTGTTATAACTATCCAGATTTGGAAGTATTTGGATAGTTATATGGTTGAGAAGAAAAATTTAGCGACTATTAGAAAGAGTAACAATAGTAAAAGAGGTGGGGTTCTTAAAAAGAGGTTGGTGATTTTATAGTTAAAGATGGGTGGTGTAAGGAATCATATTGAGCCAATTAGCTATAATGGGTTTCAATACAACATTTGTAAGATCCTCAAGAATGGGGGACTTATCAACTACATGCAAAATATGAATGGTTATGATCCCAAAGCTACTAGCATTGTGGCTCATTCCTAAAAGAATATAACCATCACGATGTTCAGGTGGGAAATTTATATCAATGATGAGGTCATAGCCCAAGTGATGGGATTGTCTATGAAGGAAAAATTGTCTTTAAAGATAGGAAAGCTAGAGAGTAGGCCATGTAAATATTGTTTAAAGGTGATGAAAGGAAGCACTTGGTTAAACTCCATAATGGGTATGAGAGAACCACTCTCAAGCCTATCAAGGTAGAAATCATTGAAGTGATTATGGGGTATGTAACCCTCGAGGGTCACTTCAAAAAATATATATAGTTACTATTTTTCCTCACTAAATCACTTTAGGCATAAAGTGGTGGTTTCCCTGCCTTTTTTCTCCTTATGATGCTTGAGTCTTGTATTTCTTAACATCGTAGGAACTCAAATTTACCCATAATTCATGAGGGCCTCATTCTTCTCTTGGGTAATCATATGAAATATTTAACCCCCTGCAAGACTCCCCCTGTTGTTTCAAGAAAAAATCTAAAAAGCTGAAGATTGTCATCTCTTGAGAAGAGTATTTTTTGCAAGCCCGAAACTTCCCCTGTATGCATGGGTTTCAAATTTTAAATTCTAGGAAATGCATACCCACTCTAAAATGTGTACTCCCTCTAAAATATTATGTAATTAGAAATGAATACCCATTTTAAAACTTTAGGTTCAAGAGCTCAAGCCTAAATTGGTACCCGCTTCTGTCAGGATTTGTTGCAAGCCTAAAACTTCCCCTATATGTGGATCCAAATTCTTGCTTTTACTTGATGCCACATCATTTTTTGTTGTTGAGGTGTCTAAAAATACCCTATAAAAAAAGACCCATAATTGTGCAATAAGTCAACTAGTACTTCTCTCTCCTACTCTAACCAAATAAATTTAGAAGACAAGTATCACAACTATTGGAACATGCTCAACTGTTGGACCACTCCCCTACACCAGCCAAATAAATACAAAAGACAACTATCAAAACTATTGGAACATGCTCAACTACTGGATCACTCCCCTACTCCAACCAAATAAATACAGAAGACAACTATCACAATTATTTAAAGAACATGCTCAAATGTTGGTCCTTTCCCCTACTCCAACCAAATAAATAATCGATAGTCAAGACTCAACTATCTCAATTTTTGGAACATGCTCGACTGTTGGTCCTCTCCCCTACTCCAACCAAATAAATATATGAGGCTCAACTATCACAACTATTGGTTCACATGCTGGCTATGCTTAACCAACACACTCTAATATACTGTGACAACTTAGGTGGTAGATGTGGGCTTGTTCCTATCATCGATATTTATTCCTATCGCTAGCATTTGTTCTCATTCAAACGGTAGTCTCCATTATCTATGTATTCAAATGATTCCCGTGTGGAAGTCCAAGGGATGAATTTATCGAATAAAACATTTTGCTTCACATTTTGAACCTATAATTATTTTATGTAAATGGTTATTGTAGTGGCAACAATGGGAACTTCAAAATAGGGTATGGAGATCCATCAAATCATAATAGAAGGGGGATTATTGTCAAATATTACAGTTGGAAATGATTAGGTAGAAATTATGCAAAATGTGGAAGCAAAGACAAGGAAGCCTCAAAGAAATTTGTTCTCATGGAATGCTATGATTGCAGGATATGCACAAAATGTTTTTGTTAAAAAGTATTTAGAAACTTCCAACCAAATGTGATTGGCAGGTGTAAAGACAGACTCTGCAACCTTTGCCAACATCCTCTCAACCTGTGCAAAAATGGGAGCTTTAGAACTGGTTATAAACATCCATCACATGATAAATGAAGTATGCAAAGAAGTAGAACCAAAAAATTAGATTGAAAAAAACTTAATTTAGATCAATATTGTACTCGTTATTCAGATAAAGATATTTTAATATATATAATACTATTTTTTTGGTGTCAAAATAGGGATATTGTTAACCTTTACAATATAAAGTTGTTAAGTTCATTCAACATTATTTTTGCAGATGTCAATCTATATTATCTTCTTGTTTTCATTTGTATTCTTATTTTGTCATGTTTAGAGTATATAAGTGTAGATTGATGTATTATTTTAGTATATGTCTACCTTCTTCCTTGTTGCAATTGTGTTCTCCATTGTGACTCTCTTTATCTTGTGACTTTCCATAGCATCACTTGGGACCTCACATTACAATTGTATCAGATTGGCTCTCATAGTCTAAGTTTTGGTTTGTGGAGAGGTGAAAGTGTCGCATGGCATTGATTAAATTTTGCAACTAAGAGATTTATATCCTCCATGAAATTTGAGGATGGGTAGAAGGTAATGCATGAATTTCCTCCAATGTGTTGGTCATTTTGTAGAAGGTGTGGTGTGCATTTTGTTACAGGAAGAGTGTTGAGAAAGGAGAGAACAAAAAATAGATAAATTATTGTGACTAGATGAGGAAGGAACTAATAACCTAGAATAAAAAATCTCAAGAAATAAGCTTATGAAGAAGATCTTCAAACCTAAACATGACTTAGGATTTGTCCCTTAGCAATGAGGATTTCATGGGTTCCCTAAAATTTAAATTCACATTAATGATTGATATCTTGGATCGTAGTCCTAAATTAGGAAACAATATGAACGATCTAAGTCAATTCTTCGACCATGTGATGTTACACATGAACATAATGGCATTACATTGGAATCTTAGGACGCTAATAATAAGACTTCCATTCAATATGCAACTAGCATTATAAAATATTAATAAAATAATTTTTAAAAGGTTTTTAATCCCTTTAAGGGATGACACAATTCTAATAAAATTTCAAGTATCATATATGGAGTGGGATGCTTACATTATCCATTCATGAATCAATGTTAAAATACTTGAAATTCCTTTAAAGGTAAAATACAACTTAATTACATGTAAACACTAAGGATCCAAACTCAACTTAAGGTCCATATTATCTAACTACTAAACTTAATATTGTTAACTTGCAAGCCAATACTATCAAATTTTATACAAGAATATAAAGATCATCCATTTTTCAATTCTCCATCAAATGACCATGTAATGATAATCTCTAGGACCTATTAGTATTAGTTTCAATGCTTAGTGTCATATGCACCTATGGAAATTGAATAGGGTTAATCTAGGAGTTTACTATGAATAATGCATATAGTGAATAAGTTATAATTGACCTTTAATTCAACCATTTATGTAAGGGATTAGGTTTCACTTAATTTTGGCCACCATAAGATCAAGGTTACTAAAATTCTAGGGATAGTCCAATCATATAGTCTATTATTCCACTTGGACACCCTCACAACAAAGCATATCGTTTCTTGGGGTGATGACAAGGTTTATAGATTTGGCCATCTAGTCTTCTATAGATCAAATTCTAATCAAATAATAAATTAGTTCTTTACCTTATCCATTTCATACATTATGGAGAGTTGGCTATCACACAGAGGATCCACTAGAGTTGAACTAGTCAAATTCCTTCTAATGTGACCTTATATATTGAATTAACTAGACTAGGTCCTTCATTCTCTTTCTTTCATACTTAACTCTTCTGAGTGATTAACACCCTTCTTCCACAAATATCATTAAATTAGTAGCCTTTGGTGACCAACGTATATTAATACTTATATAGTTGCTCGATCCTCTATTCCTTATATTTTATTTGTTAAGTTTGGTGGTCCATCAAGTTATTTGAATTTCATCTAAGATCTCTTCATGATCTTAAATTATTTAATTCTCCCAAGGTTTCTACCCATACATTTTTTGTATCCAATTTTTTTATTTGTTGAAATCACATAATTGAGTAAATAAATTGGATCTCTATTCCATATTCTCTAGAATTCTCTTACATCTAGTCATATTTACTTTGCGTGCACTTTTTCAAACTCTATTTTATTGTTTAAATATTGTAGTTGGGTTTCTCATGTTATCCCTAACTCATGACATGTCCTCCTTATCAACAACTACTTTCTTATCCTATCCTTTATTTAGCCACCCATGCACTATTACCAGTCACTAATATTTTTTTTTATGAAATTATACACTCCCCCTTTTGCTTGGTTGATTAAGGGTCCTTGCCAATAGCTACTTCTACTAAAAAATCATTGTTGAATATCATAATTGTACCTGTATTAATGAATAAGCCTATAATTTATAGATAATATAAACATTAACTTAAAATTTAATATAAATTTATTGGTTTAAGCTCTTAAATTAAATTGTGGTTCTTTCTAATCATGTTTTTAGTACCATCATCATGAGTGTGTCTTATCTTGCATATGAGTTAGTTTAAAAATAATCATTAAAATTTATACTAAGTAATTTTAGAATCAAAATAATGCCTAATTTGAACTAATTATTCTATAATATGTTGTTATAAAAGGTGATACAATTAATATAAGAGTTGATCATAATCCATTGGCCCTATAGGACAATCTCACTCAAAGGTTGTGATTGAGCTTTCAAAGTTACAAGATTCCAACTATTCAAATTTGTGTTTTCTATAGTTGTTTGTTGTGGGTTTCAACATAACAATTTTAGTTTATTGTTGCTATAGTTGTTGATGTTGATTATGTACATATTTTGATGTATTCCAAACCCATTGAAAATAAGATAAAAATTTATAGAGTTTATCTTTCATTTATTGGCTTTCTTTGCTACTCCAAGTTATCATTGTTAATGTAAAAACAATGGATAATCTAGGACTGTAATATTTTATTTAAAATTCACAAATCTATTTAAATTTATTTGCCAAAATTTTTGCTAGGGTTTACACATGTGAGGAAACTCTAATCATAATTAGTCAAATTATTGTCACTAATTGCTCACAAACTAAGTAATCTAGAACATCATCCAAAGTGCATCTAATAATTTTGTTTCTAGCCTCACTACAAACCTTCATCCACTTTACTCAAATTATTGTCATTAAGATATATCATTTCCAATCTTGGTTTTCTTATTGTTAACAAAATTATCAATAGTAAGATATAGCCTTTGCAAGATATAGAACCAATAACACATTTAATATTGATGTCTTTTATGAGCATTCCTCGACCTCATGTACCAATAAATTCCTATGTTGGAGTGATATTTACCACACATTTGGTTTAGTTCAAGATATTTTTGGCCACTCATTATTTTTTTTCCAATTGCTTCTCACTCTTTAGCTTTATGATAATCATTTATTTCACACTCTCTCTCCCGTAGGTTTTTTATGACCTACTAAAAATATCACAATGGAGTTTATCATTCACTTTAGTGATGAATTATAGTATATGATCATCCTTGTGGAGATCAACAACGCTAGATTGAGAAAAAAAATCTTATTCCAAGGTGGTGATATCCTAGTTGCCGTTTTAGAAGTGCTTGGTATGGATCTCATCAAAGGATTAATTTGACTTAATGTCAACATTGAAATATTCCATGTTTGTGTGTAATATCTATACTGTCATTAGTGACAAGGAGCTTATCGAGGCCATGGGACAATATTACATTTGGAATAAGAGCATGATAGGCATGAAAGCAATTGTTGACAACATTACTTTTGTATGTGAGTACTCTTCCTCTCAAAGGAATTAAATGTCATGAGTTTGCTTAGATTGGTATTTTTCGTATATTTGAGACTATATCTGTGGTGTTGGATAAAGATATTGTAAATATTTAAGGTTCTCAACGGTTTGGTGAGTAATTACAACCAATCATTAGATGTTTTGGCACTTCGTGAACCTAAGAAGGGATGCTCAATCGAAGAATTCTTTGACATGGAAAAGATGGTTTAGGTCATTAAGTTTATGAATGAAGGATAGATCAGGTGAAATAGGAGGATGAAACTTATAGTTCTATGTTTATCAATTCTAATAATATCAAATAAAATTTTGTATATAGATAGTCCCCTATGGAACATATAAACTACTTTTTGTATCTCTCTCAACCACAATTTTACTATTTTTGTTTTCTAATGATTCAAGTCTACTTGTGTAGCTCCCTTTCTCAATCATTTTATCTTTGCTTTTTTTTGTCTTGGGTTCTCTCACTATCTTGTCCCATATTCATTTTGGTTATGTTTTATGCAAGATTTTTGTTAAATTTTATCATACCATTAATAGAATGAGAGAGGGCCCTTATCCCTGACTTGAATTATAAAAAAAGAGTATAAATATCCAAATTTCAACTATTAATAATGTTAGATAGATCATCATCTAATAGATTGTTCTCATGTCAATGGTTTGCAACCACATATTTTCAATTTCATCGTGATCTAATATGTCATTAAATGTGCTTGATGTATGTAGAATAGTAAATAGACCTTTTGTAATCTTGGTATTTTACTTGTGGAGTGGGATCCACTTATTATTTTGGATTATTTTGATTTTTCTTTGGAACCCATGTGGAAGTAGTGCCTTCAAATAAGGTGACATTTGGATTGTTGAGATTTGCTTACTTATTCTTCTTTGAAGCGTAAAGATGAAATCTTCCTTGTTTTCATACATATTGAGGAATGAAATTATTTTTCTCTTTCTTTATTGGTAGATAATAAGGGTTATAAGTTGGTTTTTGTGCTTAGGATCATTGGGAGGCAATGCAGAGGGCTTCATTTGCTTCTTTTTTTTTCCTTTTTATTAACTTTTTATTTGTTCTTTGTCATAGATTCATTTGGTATATATAATTAATAAATTTTATCTTTGTGTTCATAATAAATAAGTATTTAATGTTCTTTACTCTTACAATCATAATAGATGTCCTTGAGAGTGTCCAACATAATTTTCAAGTGTGAAGTGACTTGACTGTAAAATGTAATCATAATCATTTGAATCATGTGGAATCTCTTAGAAATATTGCAATCATCTTGAGAATGATTATGTTAGTAACATGTGATAAAAAATGTTAGATTAAATCATGATAATTGCAGCCATATAGAAAATTATTGAAGTTTTTAATCAATATAGTAGGGAAGTAGAAAATGTCAAAAGATATACCTCCCAACTGGGGGACACCATCAAAATATTGTAAAGTACATATAAACGTGTAGAGTACAAAAGCTCCAAATCTCAACCAATAATATTATATGGATTATCATCTAATAGATTGTTCTCATCTTATTTATGTGGTTTGCAACCACCTTTTGTGTTTTGAATTAAGCATTCAATATGATGTCATTGAATGTGCTTAATATATGTAGAATAAGAGAAAGACCCTTTGTAATATTGGTATTGTACTCATGGAGTTAGATTCACTTGTTCTTTTTTAATATTTTAGTTCTTCTTTGGAACCCATACATGAAAGTAACACCTTTAAAAGAGGTGCCAATGGGATTGTTGAAAGTTACTTTCTTATTCTTCATTAGAGCATAAGGAGGAAATCATCCTTGCTTTGGTACATTTGAAGGAATAAAAAAACATTATTCATTCTTTTTAGGTGGAGGACATGAGTTATAAGTTTATTTTGCGCTAGAGGAAAATTGTGAGGCAATAAAGAAGGCTTCATTTTTTGCTTATTTTCCCTGTTAACTTTTTTGTGATTCTTTTTGTTGCACATGCATTTGTTGTAATTATTGAATTCCATCTTTGGTTTCATAAGGGGCTTCTATTTGATGTTCCTTACCTTTGTAGCCATAACAAATGTCCTTCAGAATGACAACATAATTTTCAAGTTTGAATTAGTTGATTTGAAAATAGCCATAACAAATGTATCTCTTGTCACTTTCAAAAATTTCTGTTGAAAGACATATTTTAGACATTGATATATCATAGAGGTTTTCTCATTTAATTATTGCAACTAAGGTCTCCCAAGTAAAGTACAAAATCTAGCCAATCAAGGATTGATATGGAAAAATTCATCCACTTCCTTAAGCCCCATGTCAAAAGAAAAGACAATACTCCCCAAAGGGTCCACAAGAATGTCATTGGTTATGTTTAGAGCAATACATAAATGTGTATAATAATTTGATGCTAAATTTTTAATTATATCAAATTCTTTTATGCATATGTTATACTAATTGCCTAGATCAATGTGAACACCTTCACATTGTTGACCATGAAGAAAACCATGGCCATAAAGTGGACCACAATAATTGTGGTTTAGGATCTCCTCATAAAATGAAATAATTGAAGGTACATAAGGAGGTGAAATTTTATGAGTATTTAGCTATAAATGTTTTTGTAGAAGTGTGGGAAGAGGAACAATCATGCTTTGTATCCATAGGGTCTTTATTACATCATAGAATTAGTAGGATGTTTGAATACCTATTAGTTCTCAATATTGTTAGATTGTGTATGCAATGCAAAAATATTAGCATAAATTTTCAAATTTTGTTTTAGTGGAGCAATCAAACACTATCCCCCCATCAATCACACCATCAACATGAATCACACTACTATCAATGAGATCTATGATTTTATGCTCGAATGCCATACAAGTATATGTATAGCATCCATTAATTCTATGAAAATTGTAGAAGGATTATTCATTGTAGCTCTTAGATAATCCTCTAGAGGAATCCAATAGATTGAAGGAATTAAGGTTGACCAAATTATTATGAAGGTTTGAAGAACATTATCTAATGGTTTGGTAAGCTTTGTAAATTTCCTAGGCCCTTAATGTTTAAATGGTACAAAATTAGATGTGGTAGACCTTTGACTGGAACTAGATTTAGATACTTGTCATTTTATTTTTGCAATGTATTGTTCTTTTGACATCTTGAAGGGTTGGAGGAAGTGGGGGAGGCCCCATAATTCCAACCATTAGATTCAAATAGTTAAAGTTTAAGATTTTTTACATGCACACACAAATTCTACCGCATAAATATTGAAAGCTAATTCCATAATCATTAGTAGACTTATTATGTCTCTGAGAACATTTAGTTAGATTACTTAGTTGTTTCTAAGCTCATATTGACACATAAGGTTCACAAGAAAGTGGTGGCTAGTTCGTCAAAATAATGGATAGAAATAGGAGGTAAGGATTAGAAGTATTCAAGGGCATAGTCCTTAGGGTTCATGTAAATAATTTAGGTAAGACTTTATCTTCATATGAATATTTAGACATGAATCATTGAAAGCTCGTAGGTGAACATTGTAACCGTGCCATTTCCATAATATAACCCAAATATCACTACAATAAAGCCAATGGGCAATGGGTGTGTAACAACCTCAAATGTAAAAGGTGTGCAATGTAGAGGATTATACATAATAGAGTTAGAGCTACAATTTTCTTCTTAAGTTGATCAAACTACTTCACTAGCGTATTGAAGGTTTAGAAGTGTGGGTAGTAGTGGTATGAGAAGCGTGGGTAGAATGAAGGATGTCTAAAGAGAATGAGAGATAAGAGGGAATGAAATGGTAGTGTAAGGAAAAATATCACTATAAATCTAGAGTTGTCATAAGATGATAAGAAAGAATAGTGGTAGTACTTATATGGATATGAATAAACATCATCCAACTTTAAACTAGAACTCTAACTTGAACATAGATTATCACAATTTAATAACATTACAAGTAACACATAATACTCATCTACAAACTAATTATTTCACTAATTTTAACCTAAACATACACCTCATCTAAACATTCCTCAACTCTCTTAAATACTATTCTTCACCAGTTTGTATGCTGATCTATAGCTACAATTATCTATGATATCATAATTTTCATACCTACATTTTGCGAAACTACTTAACAGAGTAGTTGCAACTATCTCTAAGAAAATCGCTCTATCCTTTATGCTTTGATATGCTTTGATGGATGTCCATACCCTGTTCCAATGCTGGAAGGATGCTGGCAAAGGCTGGAGAGTCTAGCTTCACACCTGCCAATTGCATTTGGTTGCAAAGTCTCTAAAGCCTTTTCAACGAATCCATTTTGTTAATGTCCTGCAATCAGGGTGTTCCATGAGAACATGTTCTTTGAGGCATCTGTCAAATAGTTCACGTGCCTTGTCTATGATTCCACATTTTGCGTATCCTGCAATCATGGCGTTCTGTCAAACAATTGTTGGAGGCATTCTGTCAAACAGTTCGCGTGCCTCGTCTATGCTTACACTTTCTGCATACACGTCTAGCAAGGCAGTTGCAGCTACAACATCTGAAAAAATTCCTATATCGTTATCCTGTGATGGATGTCCATACCTTGTTCCAAAGCTCCCATTTTCGCACAGGCTGGGAGGATGCTCACAAAGGTTGTGGAGTCTGGCTTTACACCTGCCAATCGCATTTGGTTGAAAGTTTCTAAATCTTCTGACAAACGCATTTTATGCATATCCTGCAATCAAAGCATTCCATGAGACCATATTTCTTTGAGGCATCCGGTTAAAGAGTTAATGTGCCTTGGCATAAATATCTACCCGAGTATTTTCAACTGTAATATCTGACAATAATCCCCTTTCTATTATGATTTAATGGATACCCATACCCTGTTTCGAAGCTTCCATTGTCGCCGCGGCAGCAGCTATTTCCTTAAAATAATTACAGGGTCAGAATGTGAAGCAACAATGTTTTATGCGATTACTGTTTGAACGGGAATGGACGCTGGCGACAGGAACGAACCCACATATGCGATTACTGTTTGAACGGGAAAGGACGCTGGCAACAGGAACGGAACCACATCTGCCACCTAAACGGTCAAAGCAACATAGAACGTGCTGGTGAAGCCCACCTGAACATGCTCAACTATTGGTCCTCGCCCCAATCCAACCAAATAAATAATCGACTATCACAAGTATTCAAACATGATAAACTGCTGGTCCATTGGCACAACGTGTAAAATTTTAGCTAAACCTACACAACACAGTCCGAATCTAGCTGGAAAATAAATTAAACTTGCATGTGAACAAAGGAAAAATTTAGAACACGAATGAATTGAAAATTATCTCATTATTCACGATGAAATTGCATGAATATACAAAGATAAAGCCAACGCCTTAGATTATAGACAAACAACGCAACAACGATTATCCACACGAAACAACAGTCATCCATAGGAAGTTATCCACAGGAAACAACAGTTATCCAGAGGAACTTGCTAAATTGTGCTAACACAATGCGTACCCAGTTCTACAACACAGACTGATATGTTATTTTGGAAGCTGTGAAGCGGGAGTAGATAGATAGATAGAAATGACAAGTGAGGCGGAAGTAGCAGTAGAAGGTCCAGTGGACGTAGTAGCCGTTCCTTTTCTAGCACAGGGTCACATAATTCCCTTCATGCGCCTCTGCGAGTTTCTTGCATCCAAACATCTCAGCATTGTCCTTCTCACAAGCCCTGTAAACGCAAAGCGCCTCAGAGCAAACCAAAATGTTGCTTGTTCATCATCCGTGCAGGTGATGGACATCCCCTTGCCTCCCATGGCCGGTCTGCCCGCGGGCGCGGAAAACACCGACCAACTGAGGCCCTCGCAAATTGGCGCGCTCTTCGCTGCGATTGAACAAATGAAGCCCTCTTTTACACAACTCGTCGCTCGACTAAGACCAAAGTGCTTAATTGCTGACTTCTCCCCAGTTTTTCTGCCCGCGGTTGCCGAAGAATTGAAAATACCATTCTTTGATAAGTAGGAGGTATTTTTCCACAGCGTGTCAAATTATGATATTGCTATCAGGTGTAGTTTCGAGTCAAACTCATTGACCCATGTTTCATGAGTAGTGGTTCAACAGGAACCCATCTCTCATGATATCGAATGGTCCACTTAGCACTCATTGCATCTAGGTGATGCTCATTGGGACTGTTGTCCGAGTTCACCCAGTACTCTCCAGCTTCGCCTGAAAGCTTCCAGGTTAAGCCCGCTTGAGTTGTTACCCCATTTGCAAAACCTTCAGCAAGTGTTGTGCCTTATGAACCATTCATAATAGAGCCCCTTTAGCTCATCAATTGATAAGTAGGAGGTATTTTTCCACAGTGTGTCAAATTATGATATTGCTATCGGATTCAACCGTGTAATTTCGAGTAAACTCATTGACCCATGTTTCATGAGTAGTGGTTCATAGCGTACAACACTTGCTGAAGGTTTTGCAATGGTAATAACTGCTTTAACCTTGGAGAAAACTCCCTGGTTAAGCGCGCTTGAGCTGGAGCAGTACTGGGATGGGTGACCTCCCGGGACGGACCAGTGCTTCACCTCTGTGAGCATCACCTAGATGTAATGAGTGCTAAGTGGACCATTCGATACCATGAGAGATGGGTTCCTGTTGAACCACTACTCATGAAACATGGGTCAATGAGTTTGACTCGAAACTACACGGTTGAATCCTGATAGCAATATCATAATACCATTCTTCTTCTACGTCACCACGGGCGCTTACCCTTTCAGTATGATTCATGCCGTTGTAAATAGCCTTCCTCTGCCTCTTCCGGCGGACGACACGGCCGCTGTTCGTCTCACGGGTTTTCCCAAACCGGTTTCCTTCCACAATTCGGATATTCTTCCTCCTTATCGCGGGGCGGGCCGGACAGGATTTCCGTACGATTTTTTCTCCAAGTTTTTTGAGCATATTAGGCGTAGCCAGGGTGTGGTGATGAACACAGTGCAGGAGATGGAGGTTGAGTTTGTGGATCATTTGCGGAGCTCCTTTGAGGTGCCTGTGTGGAGCGTCGGCCCGGTTTTAAACCGCCCGTCAGGTGATTTTGAAGAGGGAGGCGTGAAGGAGTGGTTGGATCATCGGAACCCCGGGTCCGTGGTGTACGTTAACTTTGGCAGCGAAATTGCGCTTTCCGGGGAGCAGACGACGGAGGTTGCGGCAGGTCTGGAGGCGAGCGGCCAGTGTTTTTTGTGGGCGGTGAAGAATCCTCCCGGGGATGAAGCGTTACACAGTGCCGTTCTGCAAGGGTTTCGAGAGCGCGCGGTGGACCGCGGTCTGGTGGTCACGGGTTGGGCTCCTCAACAGGTAGAATAGAAAATCAGTTTTCACTAAAACTCACCAGGTGAGTTTATGGAGGTGGTTCATTTTCAATTTTATGATATTATACCTAGTAGTCCTATTGTTAAGTAGTCTCTATAGAAAGCACAGGTAAGAATAACAGTAGATGAAGGTCCCTGGTCTGTTCGCTGTAGCAATTATAAATAGGTTCGTTCTGTAAAGAGCTAAATTTCAAATCGCTGGATTAAACTTTTCAGATAAGAAAAAAAACAGTGGAGGGAGACAATCTAGTACGTTGATTAAGTATATAGACCTGATCAACAGTAGCAATTATGAACCGATTACTCGGGAGTCTTCATATCCCCAAATTGCCAGATGATGAAAGGATAAGAGAATGGTATATACAAGTTTATGTGGGACCCCACCAAAAATGGGCGAAAAGACCCTCCATTAAATCTGTTGCAAAGAACCAAATATTCAAATGAGATTTAAAACTTTGTCAGGCTTTGATAGTTACATCAGCTTGCCATTTAAGAAATAGAACTCCTCAGAACATGTATTTCACACCTTGCAAACTTAGAGAAAAACAATACAAAAACAAATGGTCTGGAATGTTTGGATGCCTAGTATATAAATGAGTGGTGACTCTTTGTATAGAAGTATTCTGTATTGCTTATACACAGCAGCAACTGATATTTAGTATAATATCACATGTGATTTGTGTGGGACTTTTTATTTGCATATCAAGTCTCAGAGTTTTTTTACTTTGTATTTGTGCATTTCTGTGTTTAAAGTTCAAAAATGTTGAACTCAATATGGTTTATGCTTCTTATGCAACAGGCTATTTTGAGTCATTCTTCAATTGGAGGCTTCCTGAGTCACTGTGGGTGGAACTCCACGCTAGAGAGTCTAAGTAATGGAATCCCTATCTTGGGCTGGCCATTTCAGCACGACCAGCCCTTTGTGAAGAAGCTGCTGGTTGAAGAGCTACAAGTGGCAGAGGAGGTTAAGAGGGAGCCTGTGGAAAATGGAGGTTTTGTGGTAACAAGTGCAGAAGTAGAGAGGGCTGTGAAATTACTAATGGAAGGGAGGAAGGCAGAGAAATGAGAAGAAGGGCATGTGAGTTGAAAGAAGCAGCAATACGGGCAGTAGTAGAGGGTGGAAGTTCGTTCACTAATCTAGAGAAATTTGTATCCTTGATCCACAACATTCAGAAATAGCTCTATTCCCTTGTCACCACAGTTTTTTTGCTACTGCTTGTTCTTGTTCAACAATGTTGAATATCATCTCTGCTGCAAATTTAATTGAAGAATTAAAGACGACTCATATTTTTTTTTTAAGTTCATGGAGTGTTCAAAAGATTGTTTTTGGAATCAATGTGTATGTTTTTTAATCATGTTTTAAATCACATTCATTTGGATCGTGAGTGTGATCCAAACAGTTGTTTAAAAACATAACAATTGATTTCAGAAACAATCTTTTGAAGAAAGATTTTTATCATTAATGGAGAGTTGCTTTTGAAATCAATGTGTATGTTTTTTAATCATGTTTTAAATCACATTCATTTGGATCATAAGTGTGATCCAAACCGTTGTTTAAAAACATAACAATTGATTTTAGAAACAATCTTTTGAAGAAAGATTTTTGTCATTAATAGAGAGTTAATGGTCATGAAATGAAGCATAATTTCTATAGACTAATTGAAGATTAAATCAATGATCTCAAACATCAATTAAAAACGTAACAATTGATTCCAAAAATAATCTTCTAAAAAAATATTATTAATAAAAAGTTAATGTTTATGAATTAAAACATAGCCTATATATTCTAATTGAAGGTTAAATATATGACTAATTAAAAAAATATTATTGGTGAATCCAACAATCCATTAAAAAAGTTGATTTTACATCCATCTCATATTATTATGTATTGCCAAAATTGTTCTAGCGGGTCCAATCTTGTGATTGGTGAAAAAAATTATTATAATCAATTCCAGATTTTTGTGAATACTCTAAAATGCTGATTTTACATCCATTTCATATAATTATGTATTGCAAAAATTGCTCTAACTGGTTCCAATCGTTGTAGCTGTTGAAAAAGTTTTATTATAATCAATTTTGAATTTTTTGACTACTTTTTTACAAATCTTGTTTGGTGCTTCTCAATTGTATTTGGATTTTTAAATTTGATTACAATTACACATTTTCTTGCTGAAATATTTACACTTATACCTTTTTTTTCTCAATTGCATCAATTTCACATTCATAACTCTTATTTATTATTTTAATTGTATTTTTAAAATAAATTGAACAATAAAAAAAAAAAATGTCATTTTCTTTTTCATTTTTAATTATCTTATTATCTTTAGATAATTATTATTGTAATGAAAATTATTTAATTGATTGTATTATTTATCTTTTCAAATCAATTAATTTTTTATTTATTTATTTTGATTTTCTAATATTAATAAATATAAGATGCATATTATTTAATGAAAATGATAAAAATATTACTTATCTTGAAAATTAATAATTAGAATTTTAAAATTTTAAAAATTGGTTGGAACTTCTCTTTTATTATAACCTTCACATCACCCAAAATCAATAATAGTGAATTCTATCAATATTAATATGTTAAGTATTAAAATATTTTAATTAAAAATATAAATTTATACAATTTTGGTTAACTTTACTATTAAATTATTAAAATAAAATTAATAATGCTTAGACAACAAGATGTTTGGATAGAATATAACAAATTTAAAATCTATATTATATGTCTTGGTAGAATAACTAATGCCCTTATTTAACTTAAGCTAAAATAAATCCTTACCAAAAAAGAATAGTCATTATTATACTAATTACTATTATATTCTCTATCACAATCTAAAAGAATAGTCATATAAGTTTTAAATAATTGAAAATAATTACAATATAAGACAAGATTTCTTCAAAGCCAAGCTTAACAAAGCTTTTTAAAATAAAAACTCTCCAAAGTCAAAATAAATAAATATCAAATTTAACCAAAGTTTGCTTTCATGTACAAATTTTCCCTTATAATCTACTACTTCCTCCCCAACCTACTTTATAATTGAACATTCATAAAAATTTATGGTTTTGCTATCAACTATACATCAAACCATTTATAAATCAACTACTAAATCTATGACGCCACTCCACTAAGAAATCACTTGGTTATCAATATTTAACCAATATTTATTCTAAGGACTAAATACAACTTCAACTACTTGTAATACCCCTCTATTTTGCTTTCTGGCTGGACAGTATGTCCTTGGTTGTTTGGATGTGCCTTTTGGTTCTCAAGATACTTTATCATGTGTGTGTTATTTGATCGTTGTTTATAGAGAGATAGACTATTTGTGGGATGTGATGCATCTTATCTGATGCTTTATTTGACATGTTTTAATTTGGTGTAATGATGATTAGTTATTGTAAAACGTTAATGCATAAGATATTTGTTTATGATGGAACTGTCAGTCTATGATGAGTGTATTGGTGAAGGGGACGAGATCGCATCACTCGTTTGCGAGTGCCCTACGATTCCGCGATTTCCTCTTCACAGTGTGTTGATTATATTATATATATGCATGTTCGATATACTCTTTGTTCACAGGTTGACAGGTACATGACATCGACTCCACCTGATTTCACAGGTTTGAGCGTGTCCATTGACCAACGGTAATCGATTGGGAGATAGTAGCTAGGTTTTCCGTGCCAAGTCATCCCCCTGGTCATAGTGTGTCATTGGGTCGTAGTCGGGTGTAGTTGTTATATGTTGTCCCTTTCACCTCGGTTTTTATTTAATTCAAGATATAAAAGTAAATAAATGGCTTTTGTAGTTAAGTTTTTGTTCAAATAAATCTGGCTATATTGTTAAAAATGTTATTTAATTAATAAAATAATTTAATTTAATTAATAAAATAATTTAATCTCGGATTAAATTTATTTTATTGATTAATTAAATTAATTGTGTTGAATTGATTAAGTTATTCCTTTTCTTTTTGAATTAAAAGTGTTAGTTTATTTTTGGAAAGAAAGTTTTAAAAGTTTAAATTCTTTTGTTTGAAAAGAAAATTTTAAAATGTATTAAATTCTATTTGGAAATTGGAATTTTGTTCTAAGTTATTTAAAATTCAAATATCTTCTAAATGCAATAACTTTGGGTGGAAAAGATATTTTAGAAGAGTTGACTAAATTTGGGGAGGATATTTGTGAGCTATGGTATTTGATTTTTAATTTGAATTTCAATTTGGGGAGGATATTTGGAGAAGCCATGAAATTTCATTTTGAATTTGAATTTGAGTTTGGGGGAGATAATATATTTCATTTGGGTTTTATTTTCAATTCTTCTTTTGGTTTTGGGATGGAGAGATTTGGTGGCAAAAAGAAAAGAGGGTATTGGTTTTTGGATTCAATCTTGGATAAAAGGTGGAGATCTTGGGAAGAAATTGAAAAAAAGTGGAATTTGCATAGGAACTCAACATCAATTTGTTCTTCAAGTTCATGATCACAGGTTTTATTGTTTTGAAGTTTTGAGATTTTGGTTTCAATTTGAATGCAAGTTTAGAAAACAAGTTTGAAAACCTCTTTGAAATCATGGAAGAAAAGAAAACAAAGAAAATAATTCAAACTATAGAAAATTAGAAATTACACAAAAGAATTTTCACTTAAATTTGAAAGTAAGAAATTGTGCTGGAAAATTCTTCTGCCATGTAGTTCTTCTCTAGAAAGAAATTTTGTCCATATTGATTGTATTGTGAGAAAAAAAATTTATATATATATATATATTGTATATGCATATGCCCAGAAAGAAAAAAATTCTGTAGAAATTTATTTAAAAAAAAAAAATTATGTGTCTTCTTTAGAACAAGGAATTTGTTTTTTCCTTGGAAGTTTTAATTTTTTTTTTGTATGAATGGAGGGGGTGAGCGGGGGGCGGCGGGGGAGGCGCTGCCTCCATAGGTAGCGACCCCCACTGCTGGGAGCGACTGCGTAAGCAGTGGCAGGGAGCCCTGCGTTTGAGGATTTTAAAAAAAAAAAACTTTGGTTTTTTTTAATTATATTTTTTTATATTATATATATTTCATATATAATATATATAATATATATGATATTAAATTATTATATATAAATATATATACATATATTTTAATATATTTTTTTATTATTATTAATTAAATAAATTTAAAATATATATTATATATATTTTAAATAATTGGGTTGGAATTTTAATAAGTTGATTTTAAATAAATATATATTTTTTAAAATGATAATTATATATATTTAATATATATGAGTATTTGAATATAGTTGATTTTAAGTTGATTATTCATTATCGAAGTTGAAATAAAGATTGATTTATTTTAATCAAATGATTTTATCTAGCAAGTTGATTCGATTATTTTGTATGAATGAGAAAACAGAATTAAATGATTAGTGTTAATTCCTTAATGTTGCCAATACGATTTTACTACTTTTGAGTATTTGCAAACGAGGTATTATTGGGTGAATTGGATTTAGAAAATCCTAACAATAGTTTAGTTATAATTGTGTTTGAGTTGGAAGGTGTATGTAAGTTTTTTATTTTAAAATTAGTGCTATTGTATTTTGGAATTAAGGTTAGCGCAATGATTAAATATTTGTTAAGGGTTAGGGTTGTAATTGAATTGAATATGGTTAATGTGTTTACAAAGACCTGTTTGATTTGATGGAATCTTAAAGTTCTTATAAAGGATTTTTTAAATGTGAGGATTATGTACGTGGTTAAGTTATATGGATTATAATTAGAGCAAAATTGATGATATTAAATATGTGTAAAAAAAAGGGTTATTTTATTATGATGTTGTTATAATGGTTAGAAAGTTATTTAAAAGTTCTTGTATTCCATTGCCTTAAATGGTGAATGGGGAATGTTGTTTGTTTCCCAGATTGCAAGGAATAGATAAGGTTCATAAAAAATTATATTGTTTAGAACTTATATGAATAGTTAAAAGATTAAGTATATGAGGTATATACGGACTTTGGTTCCTGTTTTATGAGAAAAGATCGTTATGTTGAAATACATCTTTAGTTATTTAAAGAACGTGTATTTATATGATTGTTGATTTAAATGAATTCTTGTTGGTATTGTATGGGCAATATTGTTATGATTGTAAATTTATGAGTGTACTTTGGTAGTACTAAGTTTTGCTTCTAGAGGCTAGGGAACTCTTTGATTGAGTTGTTTGTTCTATTTGGAGTGATTTGTTTATGTAAGTCTTCTAGATGGGGTTTCATTTATTTGTATGGGTTCTCGTTATGTAGTCAACCGTTGTATTGCCTTGGGTAAGGCATTTGGTTGTATCCTGTGGTTTTACACGGTTTTCACAAAGAAGGATGGTTTGTGCCTCCTTTGTATTAGGAGTGGTTTATGTGGTTTGTGCCTCCTTTGGAAGGAGTGGAGAATGTCTTTTGTTGCCTCTTGTGTTGGAGTGGATTTTAATTTTATGTTCCTCCTAGAGTTGGAGTGGTTTTCTCTTGTTGATATGCACTTGGGATTCCCTTGGTGATTGATTTTGTGTTGGTATGTTGTCAAGTAGAAGAGTGGCTTCTATTAGGGGCCAAATCCCAAAGAGGTAAACTGAGAAACCTTCAAAAGTGGTTTAATCAAGTGATAACTAAATTAATGTACTTAGAAGTTTAGGTAGTATTTCACATTAATTAAGATAATTGAGCCTCGCTCATGGACGCAAGGGCTTGTATAGACTTGGGATGAGACGGGAAGGCCTAGAATGGCAAGATCATCTATCTTGTTCTTATGAGAGGTATTTGATTCCACATGGGTGAGTATGGGTGCCGGGATTCGGTAGAGGCCACCAGGATAACCCATGGTGGGGGCCGGAGCCTAGGAAGATTCCCAGAGGATATCCCATGACGAGCTATGTGATGACACTCTTTCTATGACAACAATTGGTATTTGGTTTTATGAGTATGGTCTTCTTATCATTCTTGATCTGCTTTATTTCTGGAAGCAATGTGACCTATGTCAGTGATGTTGGAGTTGTACTTGTGTTATCCTTATGGATGTCTGGTTCATGTGTTTGGTTGTGTCAGTGTGAGTTAGCCTGTGTCTAGGAGTGGAGGGTCTTGTATAGGAATTCATTGTTATTATCTCCTAGCACGGGGGGTGAGCCTTTGGGTATCACATGGTTGGGTGGAACGTGCACCTTAATCCGTCGGGTTGTCTTGTTGTTCGTATGGACGAGGTTTCCAGTTGGAGAGCTCGTGGGATCCTGTTCTTCCATGCTTTAATTCTTTCCTGTTATTATTGTAATTTATTACCCCTCTTTGTATTGAGGTGGAAGATGTAATTTGTAACCTTGTTTATTGGATTTACCTCATTCAGGGAATGAGTGTTGTAATCATATTGTAAATTTTATTATTGGCATCATGTGGAATCTCTTATGCCTTGATGTAATTTTATTATGTATGGAATGTATGAACATTTGATTTGTTAAATAATTAAATGTAATGGTTTTAATTCATGTTTCTTGTTTGGGTTTAAGTAAACTCAGTCTCGTAACCTTAGGGGTTGTTGGCAATGTGTAGTGAACTTACATGCTTTTTGTTCTTTAAATTTATTTTTATTGCGTTTGTGTTGTTAATTGCAACTTCCCCTAAGGTTGTGTGGCGGGGGAGTTACACATGGTATCAGAACCCGAGTTTAAACACTGGGTACTCTGGGATAATGTGGAACCCATTAAGCTGTTAGTTGCGTAGGTTATACTCTGGGCACTATGAGCCATGGCGTTGACCTAGGTGCTTTGTTTGTTGGTTTATGTTTTCCTTTTGGGTTGATCACACTTGTCTACCCCAAAGTTATTGTTACGTGGTGTAGGTCCAATGGTGCAGGAAACCAATGGAAAAGATAGGATCCTCGGTGTAGTGCGCAATGCACCGATATCCTTCCTACTGGAAGAATGCATTATGGACAATTGTGTAGTGTGTGATTTTGGTGTGTTGTGTGTGGTGGACGACAACTAGTTTTGTTGTGGTTTCTGCCCCTTGCATGTCTTGTTGGTGAATGCTTTGATGGGTGTTAGTTAGGTCGTGAGCCTACCAAGAAGTGTGTTTTGATTGGTCCCCTTCTTGATGTATGGATCTTTCATTGTGTAAAGGGATGTGACCCTTGAGTGGTCCTTGAGTGTGTTCCAAGTGCTTGTTGGGACGAGATAGTCATAGGACCTCTTGCATTGAGTGCCTTAGTATGGCGTTTTAGAGGGTTGAGTTTTCCAACCTTGTCTTGAGTTGTGGAGGAATGATACCTCCTAGGTCTTGCCTTACCCTTCAAGATTGGAGTGATTCCCTTGGTTGAGAGTCTTCTGAGGTTGAGATCGGTTACTTCCCTCTATCCTATGTTGCGGGTGAGCATGTTGGACCTTAGCTTGTTGGTGGGTTGCAGGTGACATGTGTTGCCTAAATTACCCTTGCTTGGTTTCTTTGCTCATGTTCTTGGAAGGTCTGTTTGACCTTGAGGGTGCCAAGAAGTTCCTTTGGTGTATATTCTCTTCTGGAGTCTTGTTGTTTTTCTTCACCATGCAAGTATCTGATGCATGTTTTCTTGTGCTTTACCTCATTGTGCAAGTGATTGCTTGATTGACCCTATGTGGTTTTGGAGTTGCTTTTGCATGTTATATTGTTTGAAATTATGAAATATGGTAATAGAAAATGAATGATCATGTTGTTAGTTCATAGAGATTTGTGCATGCTCTCATATGGTTGATGCATTTGTGTGAAAGTGATTGTGTGATGATGAAACCATGATTGCATTCGTGCATATGTTAAAATTGTAAATATCTCTTGTCTTCTCTCTCTTCTCATTGGTTTAACGAAGATGCCTGTCCTTGAGTGTGTGGTGTATTGAAACCCATGGTATGTTATATCTTATGAGAAAATGATTTTGTATTTATGAAGGTTTGTTTTATTAGGTCAAACCTTCGATAAAGGACCTAAGTTCCCAAGTTGCATTCATAATCATGGAAAATGTATAATATGAATAGAAAATTGTTTTGCGGTAAGTAAAAGTTTAGAGAAAAGGGATTAGTGAAACCATTGCATGTTAATGATAATTGCATAATAGGTGCACCTTGTTCGTGAGGCCTATAGTCCCCAACTTTATTGTTAAGTCTTAAGAAATCATGTAGATGTTAAATTATTGTACTTGGATTCAAAATGCAAAATGTTAAATGAATGTTGAAGTGATAATGTTGCATACCTTGCCTTGAGTAAACATTGTAATGATATCGCACTATGTGTGGCCTTGTGATGACTCTCGGTGATGTGTATTGGTGCATATGTGTATTATGTATGTTAATCCATGGATATGTGTTTTGGAGTTTTGGTTGGTGGTTGCTTCACCATGTTGATTTGTATAGATTGACAATGTACTTGGTTGCATTGATTTTAGCACGGGTTGTTGTTGTTTTTATGTTGAGATATGGAGTGGTTTAGTTTTAGAACCATTGATTATGTGTGATTTTATGGAGTTTGTGCTAGGGGTACTTGCAGGCTTCCAAGAGTAAGCTTGACCCTAGGGGGGAGGATGTAATACCCCTCTGTTTTTCTTTCTGGCTAGACAGTATGTCCTTGGTTGTTTGGATGTGCCTTTTGGTTCTCGAGATACTTTATCATGTGTGTTATTTGATCGTTGTTTATAGAGCGATAGTCTATTTGTGGGATGTGATGTATCTTATCTGATGCTTTATTTGAGATGTTTTAATTTGGTGTAATGATGATTAGTTATTGTAACACGTTAATGCATAAGATATTTGTTTATGATGGAACTGTCAGTCTATGATGAGTGTAATGGTGAAGGGGACAAGATCGTATCACTCGCGTGCGAGTGCCCTACGATTCCGCGATTTCCTTTTCACGGTGTGTTTATTATGTTATATATATGCATGTTCGATATACTCTTTGTTCGCAGGTTGACATGTACATGACATCGACTCCACCTGATTTCATAGGTTTGAGCGTGTCCATTGACCAATGGTAATCGATTGGGAGATAGTAGCTAGGTTTTCCGTGCCAAGTCATCCCCCTAGTCATAGTGTGTCATTGGGTTGTAGTCGGGTGTAGTTGTTATATGTTGTCCATTTCACCTTGGTTTTTATTTAATTCAAGATATAAAAGTAAATAAATGGCTTTTGTAGTTAAGTTGTTGTTCAAATAAATCTGGCTATATTGTTAATTTTTTTATTTAATTCATTAAATAATTTAATTAAATTAATAAAATAATTTAATCTCGGATTAGATTTATTTTATTGATTAATTAAATTAATTGTGTTGAATTGATTAAGTTATTCCTTTTCTTTTTGAATTAAAAGTGTTAGTTTATTTTTGGAAAGAAAGTTTTAAAAGTTTAAATTCTTTTGTTTGAAAAGAAATTTTTAAAATGTATTAAATTCTATTTGGAAATTGGAATTTTGTTCTAAGTTATTTAAAATTCAAATATCTTCTAAATGCAATAACTTATGGTGGAAAAGATATTTTAGAAGAGTTGACTGAATTTGGGGAGGATATTTGAGAGCTATGGTATTTGATTTTCAATTTGAATTTCAATTTGGGGAGGATTTGGAGAAGCCATGTAATTTCATTTTGAATTTGAATTTGAGTTTGGGGGAGATAATATATTTCATTTGGGTTTTATTTTCAATTCTTCTTTTGGTTTTGGGATGGAGAGATTTGGGGGCAAAAAGAAAAGAGGGTTTTGGGTTTTTGGATTCAATCTTGGATAAAAGGTGGAGATCTTGGGAAGAAATTGAAAAGGTGTGTAATCTACAGAAGAACTCAACATCAATTTGTTCTTCAAGTTCATGATCATAGGTTTTATTGTTTTGAAGTTTTGAGATTTTGGTTTCAATTTGAATTTAAGTTCATAATTTTTTTTTGAAAACCTCTTTGAAATCATGGAAGAAAAAAAAACAAAGAAAAGAATTCAAACCATAGAAAATTAGAAATTGCACAAAAGAATTTTCACTTAAATTTGAAAGTAAGAAATTGTGCTGGAAAATTCTTCCTGCCATGTAGTTGTTCTGTGGAAAGAAATTTTGTCCATATTGACTGTATTGTGAGAAAAAAATTAGAGATATATATATTCTGTGAATATATATATATATATTTGTATATGCATATGCCCAGAAAGAAAAAAAATCTGTAGAAATTTATTTTAAAAATAAAAATAAAAATTGTCTTCTTTAGAAAGGGAATTCGTCTTTTTGTCGCCCCCAGCCATGGGAGGCGCTGCCTGTGGAGGCAGCGACCCCCACTGCTGGGAGTGGTTGCGTAAGCAGCGGCAGGTCGTTTGGGGATTTAAAAAAAAAAAAAAAACTTTTTTATTTTTTATTATATTTTTTTATAATACATATATTTCATATATTATATATGATATTGAATTATTATATATAAATATATATACATATATTTTAATATGTTTTTTTAATTATTAATTAAATAAATTTAAAATATACATTATATATATTTTAAATAATTGGGTTGGAATTTTAATAAGTTGATTTTAAATAAATATATATATTTTTAAATAATAATTATATATATTAAATGTATATATATGTATAAATTTGTATATACGGTAAGTATATATTTTTATATATATATTTAATATATATGAGTATTTGAATATAGTTGATTATTCATTATCAAAGTTGAAATAAAGATTGATTTATTTTAATCAAATGATTTTATCTAGCAAGTTGATTCGATTATTTTGTATGAATGAGAAAACAAAATTAAATGATTAGTGTTAATTCCTTAATGTTGCCAATACGATTTTACTACTTTTGAGTATTTGCAAACGAGGTATTATTGAGTGAATTGGATTTAGAAAATCCTAACAATAGTTTAGTTATAATTGTGTTTGAGTTGGAAGGTGTATGTAAGTTTTTTATTTTAAAATTAGTGCTATTGTGTTTTTGAATGTAAGGTTAACGCAATGATTAAATATTTGTTAAGGGTTAGGGTTGTAATTGAAATGAATATGGTTAATGTGTTTACAATGACCTGTTTGATTTGATGGAATCTTAAAGTTCTTGTAAAGGATTTGTTAAATGTCAGGATTATGTGTGTGGTTAAGTTATATGGATTATAATTAGAGCAAAATTGATGATATTAAATATGTGTAAAGAAAAGGGATATTTTATTACGATGTTGTTATAATGGGTAGAAAATTATTTAAAAGTTCTTGTATTCCATTGCCTTAAATGGTGAATGGGGAATGTTGTTTGTTTTCCGGATTGCAAGGAATAGATAAGGTTCATAAAAAATTATATTGTTTAGAACTTATATGAATAGTTAAAAGATTAAGTATATGAGGTATATATGAACTTTGATTCCTGTTTTATGAGAAAACATCGTTATGTTGAAAGACATCTTTAGTTATTTAAAGAACGTTTATTTATATGATTGTTGATTTAAGCGAATTCTTGTTGGTATTGTATGGGCAATATTGTTATGATTGTAAATTTATGAGTGTACTTTGGTAGTAATGAGTTTTGCTTCCAGAGGCTAGGGAACTCTTTGATTGAGTTGTTTGTTCTATTTGGAGTGATTTGTTTATGTAAGTCTTCTAGATGGGGTTTCATTTATTTGTATGGGTTCTCGTTATGTATTCAACCGTTGTATTGCCTTGGGTAGGGCGTTTGGTTGTATCCTGTGGTTTTACCCAGTTTTCACGAACGGGGATGGTTTGTGCCTTCTTTGTATTAGGAGTGGTTTATGTGGTTTGTGCCTTCTTTGGAAGGAGTGGAGTATGTCTTTTGTTGCCTCCTATGTTGGAGTGGATTTTCATTTTATGTTCCTCCTAGAGTTGGAGTGGTTTTATCTTGTTGATATGCACTTGGGATTCCCTTGGTGATTGATTTTGTGTTGGTATGTTGTCAAGTAGAAGAGTGGCTTCTGTTAGGGGCCAAAGCCCAAAGAGGTAAACTTGGAAAATTTCAGAAGTGGTTTAATCAAGTGATAACTAAATTAATGTACTTAGAAGTTTAGGTAGTATTTCACATTAATTAAGATAATTGAGCCTCGCTCATGGATGCAAGGGCTTGTATAGACTTGGGATGAGACAGGAAGGCCTGGAATGGCAAGATCATTTATCTTGTCCATACGAGAGGTATTTGATTCCACATTGGTGAGTATGGGTGTCGGGATTCGGTAGAGGCCACCAAGATAACCCATGGTGGGGGTCAGAGCCTAGGAAGATTCCCAGAGGATATCCCATGACGAGCTGTGTGATGACACTCTTTCTATAACAATAGTTGGTATTTGGTTTTATGAGTATGGTCTTCTTATCATTCTTGATTTGTTTTATTTCTGGAAGCAATGTGACATATGTCAGTGATGTTGGAGTTGTACTTGTGTTATCCTTATGGATGTTTGATTCATGTGTTTGGTTGTGTCAGTGTGAGTTAGCCTGTGTCTAGGAGTGGAGGGTCTTGTATAAGAATTCATTGTTACTATCTCCTAGCACGGGGGGTGAGCTTTCAGGTATCACATGGTTGGGTGGAACATGCACCTTAATTCGTTGGGTTGTCTTCTTGTTCATGTGGACAAGGTTTCCAGTTGGAGAGTTCATGAGATCCTGTTCTTTCATGCTTTAATTATTTCCTGTTAGTATTGTAATTTATTACCCCTCTTTGTATTGAGGTGGAAGATGTAATTTCTAACCTTGTTTATTGGATTTACCTCATTCGAGGAAATGAGTGTTGTAATCATATTGTAAATTTTATTATTGGCATCATGTGGAATCTCTTATGCCTTGATGTAATTTTATTATGTATGGAATGTATGTGCATTTGATTTGTTAAATAATTAAATGTAATATTTTTAATTCATGTTTCTTGTTTGGGTTTAAGTAAACTCAGTCTCGTAACCTTAGGGGTTGTTGGCAATGTGTAGTGAACTTGCATGCTTTTTGTTCTTTAAATTTATTTTTATTGCGTTTGTGTTGTTAATTGCAACTTCCCCTAAGGTTGCGTGGCGGGGGTGTTACACATGGTATCAGAGCCCGGGTTTAAACACTGGGTACTCTGGGATAATGTGGAACCCATTAAGCTGTTAGTTGCGTAGGTTATACTCTAGGCACTACGAGCCATGGCGTTGACCAAGGTGCTTTTTTTCGTTGCTTTATGTTTTCCTTTTGGGTTGATCACACTTGTCTACCTAGAAGTTATTATTACGTGGTGTAGGTCCAATGGTGCAGGAAACCAGTGGAAAGGATAGGATCCTCGGTGTAGCGCGCAATGCACTGATATCCTTCCTACTGGAAGAATGCATTATGGACAATTGTGTAGTGTGTGATTTTGGTGTGTTGTGTGTGGTGGACGACAACTAGTTTTGTTGTGGTTTCTGCCCCTTCCATGTCTTGTTGATGAATGCTTTGATGGGGTTAGTTAGGTCGCGAGCCTACCAAGAAGCGTGTTTTGATTGGTCCCCTTCTTGATGTATGGCTCTTTCGTTGTGTAAAGGGATATGACCCTTGAGTGGTCCTTGAGTTTTATTGTAGTGTGTTTGTTGGGTGTGTTCCAAGTGCTTGTTGGGGCGAGATAGTCATAGGACCTCTTGCCTTGAGTGCCTTAGTATGGCGTTTTAGAGGGTTGAGTTTTCCAACCTTGTCTTGAGTTGTGGAGGAATGATACCTCCTAGGTCTTGCCTTACCCTTTAAGATTGGAGTGATTCCCTTGGTTGAGAGTCTTCCGAGGTTGAGATTGGTTACTTCCCTCTATCCTATGTTGCAGGTGAGCATGTTGGACCTTAGCTTGTTGGTGGGTTGCAGGTGACATGTGTTGCCTAAATTACCCTTGCTTGGTTTCTTTGCTCATGTTCTTGGAAGGTCTGTTTGACCTTGAGGGTGCCAAGAAGTTCCTTTGGTGTATATTCTCTTCTGGAGTCTTGTTGTTTTTCTTCACCATGCAAGTATTTGATGCATGTTTTCTTGTGCTTTACCTCATTGTGCAAGTGATTGCTTGATTGACCCTATGCGGTTTTGGAGTTGCTTTTGCATGTTATATTGTTTGAAATTATGAAATATGGTAATGGAAAATGAATGATCATGTTGTTAGTTCATAAAGATTTGTGCATGCTCTCATATGGTTGATGCATTTGTGTGAAAGTGATTGTGTGATGATGAAACCATGATTGCATTCATGCATATGTTAAAACTGTAAATATCTCTTGTCTTCTCTCTCTTCCCATTGGTTTAACGAAGATGCATGTCCTTGAGTGTGTGGTGTACTGAAACCCATGGTATGTTATATCTTATGAGAAAATTCTTATGTATTTATGAAGGTTTTTTTTAGTAGGTCAAACCTTGGGTAAAGGACCGAAGTCCCCAAGTTGCATTCATAATCATGGAAAATGTATAATATGAATAGAAAATCGTTTTGTAGTAAGTAAAAGTTTAGAGAAAAGGGATTAGTGAAACCATTGCATGTTAACGATAATTGCATAATAGGTGCATCTTGTTGGTGAGGCCTATAGTCCCCAACTTTATTGTTAAGTCTTAAGAAATCATGTAGATGTTAAATTATTGTACCTGGATTCAAAATGCAAAATGTTAAATGAATGTTGAAGTGATAATGTTGCATACCTTGCCTTGAGTAAACATTGTAACGATATCACACTATGTGTAGCCTTGTGATGACTCCCAGTGATGTGTATTGGTGCATATGTGTATTATGTATGTTAATCCATGGATATGTGTTTTGGAGTTTTGGTTGGTGGTTGCTTCACCATGTTGATTTGTATAGATTGAGAGTGTACTTGGTTGTGTTGATTTTAGCACGGGTTGTTTTTATGTTGAGATATGGAGTGGTTCAATTTTAGAACCATTGATTATGTGTGATTTTATGGAGTTTGTGTTAGGGGTACTTGCAGGCTTCCAGGAATAAGCCTGACCCTATGGGGGAGGATGTAATACCCCTCTGTTTTGCTTTCTAGCTGGACAATATGTCCGTGGTTGTTTGGATGTGCCTTTTGGTTCTCGAGATACTTTATCATGTGTGTGTTATTTGATCGTTGTTTATAGAGCGATAGTCTATTTGTGGGATGTGATGTATCTTATCTAATGCTTTATTTGACATGTTTTAATTTGGTGTAATGATGACTAGTTATTGTAACACGTTAATGCATGAGATATTTGTTTATGATGGAACTGTTAGTCTATGATGAGTGTATTGGTGAAGGGGACGAGATCGCATCACTCGCTTGTGAGTGCTCTACGATTCTGTGATTTCCTTTTCATGGTGTGTTTATTATGTTATATATATGCATGTTGGATATACTCTTTGTTCACAGGTTGACAGGTACATGACATCGACTCCACCTGATTTCGCAGGTTTGAACATGACCATTGACCAACGGTAATCGATTGGGAGATAGTAGCTAGGTTTTTCGTGCCAAGTCATCCCCCTGGTCATAGTGTGTCATCGAGTCGTAGTCGGGTGTAGTTGTTATATGTTGTCCCTTTCACCTTGGTTTTTATTTAATTCAAGATATAAAAGTAAATAAATGGCTTTTGTAGTTAAGTTGTTGTTCAAATAAATTTGGCTATATTGTTAAAAATGTTATTTAATTCATTAAATAATTTAATTTAATTAATAAAATAATTTAATCTCGGATTAGATTTATTTTATTGATTAATTAAATTAATTGTGTTGAATTGATTAAGTTATTCCTTTTCTTTTTGAATTAAAAGTGTTAGTTTATTTTTGGAAAGAAAGTTTAAAAGTTTAAATTCTTTTGTTTGAAAAGAAAATTTTAAAATGTATTAAATTCTATTTGGAAATTGGAATTTTGTTCTAAGTTATTTAAAATTCAAATATCTTCTAAATGCAATAACTTATGGTGGAAAAGATATTTTAGAAGAGTTGACTGAATTTGGGGAGGATATTTGTGAGCTATGCTATTTGATTTTCAATTTGAATTTCAATTTGGGGAGGATTTGGAGAAGCCATGGAATTTCATTTTGAATTTGAATTTGAGTTTGGGGGAGATAATATATTTCATTTGGGTTTTATTTTCAATTCTTCTTTTGGCTTTGGGATGGAGAGATTTGGTGGCAAAAAGAAAAGAGGGTTTTGGGTTTTTGGATTCAATCTTGGATAAAAGGTGGAGATCTTGGGAAGAAATTGAAAAAAAGTGTAATCTTCAGAGGAACTCAACATCAATTTGTTCTTCAAGTTCATGATCACAGGTTTTATTGTTTTGAAGTTTTGAGATTTTGGTTTCAATTTGAATGCAAGTTTAGAAAACAAATTTGAAAACCTCTTTGAAATCATGGAAGAAAAGAAAACAAAGAAAAGAATTCAAACCATAGAAAATTAGAAATTGCACAAAAGAATTTTCACTTAAATTTGAAAGTAAGAAATTGTGTTGGAAAATTCTTCTGCCATGTAGTTCTTTTGTAGAAAGAAATTTTGTCCATATTGACTTACCCCCACAGTCGCCCCCAGCCATGGGAGGCGCTGCCTCCATAGGCAGCGACCCCCACTACTGGGAATGGCTGCGTAAGCAGTGGCAGGGAGCCCTGCATTTGGGGATTTAAAAAAAAATGAACTTTGGTTTTTTTATATTATATATATATATATATGATATTAAATTATTATATATAAATATATATACATATATTTTAATATGTTTTTTTTATTATTAATTAAATAAATTTAAAATATATATTATATATATTTTAAATAATTGGGTTGGAATTTTAATAAGTTGATTTTAAATAAAGATATATTTTTTTAAATGATAATTATATATATTAAATATATATGTATGTATAAATTTGTATATATGTTAAGTATATACTTTTATATATATATTTAATATATATGAGTATTTGAATATAGTTGATTTTAAGTTGATTATTCATTATCGAAGTTGAAATAAAGATTGATTTATTTTAATCAAATGATTTTATCTAGCAAGTTGATTTGATTATTTTGTATGAATGAGAAAACGGAATTAAATGATTAGTGTTAATTCCTTAATGTTGCCAATACAATTTTACTACTTTTGAGTATTTGCAAACGAGGTATTATTGGGTGAATTGGATTTAGAAAATCCTAACAATAGTTTAGTTATAATTGTGTTTGAATTGGAAGGTGTATGTAAGTTTTTGATTTTAAAATTAGTGCTATTGTATTTTGGAATGTAAGGTTAGCGCAATGATTAAATATTTGTTAAGGGTTAGGGTTGTAATTGAAATGAATATGGTTAATGTGTTTACAACGACCTATTTGATTTGATGGAATCTTAAATTTCTTGTAAAAGATTTGTAAAATTTTAGGATTATGTACGTGGTTAAGTTATATGGATTATAATTAGAGCAAAATTGATGATATTAAATATGTGTAAAGAAAAGGGTTATTTTATTATGATGTTGTTATAATGGGTAGAAAGTTATTTAAAAGTTCTTGTATTCCATTGCCTTAAATGGTGAATGGGGAATGTTGTTTGTTTTCTAGATTGCAAGGAATAGATAAGGTTCATAAAAAATTATATTGTTTAGAACTTATATGAATAGTTAAAAGATTAAGTATATGAGGTATATACGGACTTTGGTTCCTATTTTATGAGAAAAGATTGTTATGTTGAAAGACATCTTTAGTTATTTAAAGAATGTTTATTTATATGATTGTTGGTTTAAGCGAATTCTTGTTGGTATTGTATGGGCAATATTGTTATGATTGTAAATTTATGAGTGTACTTTGGTAGTACTGAGTTTTGCTTCTAGAGGCTAGGGAACTCTTTGATTGAGTTGTTTGTTCTATTTGGAGTGATTTGTTTATGTAAGTCTTCCAGATGGGGTTTCATTTATTTGTATGGGTTGTCGTTATATAGTCAACCATTGTATTGCCTTGGGTAGGGCGTTTGGTTGTATCCTGTAGTTTTACCCAGTTATCACGAACGGGGATGGTTTGTCCCTCCTTTGTATTAAGAGTGGTTTATGTGGTTTGTGCCTTCTTTGGAAGGAGTGGAGTATGTCTTTTGTTGCCTCCTATGTTGGAGTGGATTTTCATTTTATGTTCCTCCTAGAGTTGGAGTGGTTTTATCTTGTTGATATGCACTTGGGATTCCCTTGGTGATTGATTTTGTGTTGGTATGTTGTCAAGTAGAAGAGTGGCTTCTGTTAGGGGCCAGAGCCCAAAGAGGTAAACTGGGAAACCTTCAAAAGTGGTTTAATCAAGTGATAACTAAATTAATGTACTTAGAATTTTAGGTAGTATTTCACATTAATTAAGATAATTGAGCCTCACTCATGGACGCAAGGGCTTGTATAGACTTGGGATGAGACGGGAAGGCCTGGAATGGCAAGATCATCTATCTTGTCCTTACGAGAGGTATTTGATTCCACGTGGGTGAGTATGGGTGCTGAGATTCGGTAGAGGTCACCAGGATAACCCATGGTGGGGGTCGAAGCCTAGGGAGATTCCTAGAGGATATCCCATGACGAGCTGTGTGATGACACTCTTTCTATGACAATAGTTGGTATTTGGTTTTATGAGTATGGTCTTCTTATCATTCTCGATCTGCTTTATTTCTGGAAGCAATGTGACATATGTCAGTGATTTTGGAGTTGTACTTGTGTTATCCTTATGAATGTATGATTCATGTGTTTGGTTGTGTCAGTGTGAGTTAGCATGTGTCTAGGAGTGGAGGGTCTTGTATAGGAATTCCTTGTTACTATCTCCTAGCACGGGGGGTGAGCCTTTGGGTATCACATGGTTGGGTGGAACATGCACCTTAATCCGTTGGGTTGTCTTCTTGTTCGTGTGGAAAAGGTTTCCAGTTGGAGAGCTCGTGGGATCCTGTTCTTCCATGCTTTAATTCTTTCCTGTTATTATTGTAATTTATTACCCCTCTTTGTATTAAGGTGGAAGATGTAATTTGTAACCTTGTTTATTGGATTTACCTCATTCGGGGAATGAGTGTTGTAATCATATTGTAAATTTTATTATTGGCATCATGTGGAATCTCTTATGCCTTGATGTAATTTTATTATGTATGGAATGTATGTGCATTTGATTTGTTAAATAATTAAATGTAATCATTTTAATTCATGTTTCTTGTTTGGGTTTAAGTAAACTCAGTCTCGTAACCTTAGGGGTTGTTGGCAATGTGTAGTGAACTTACATGCTTTTTGTTCTTTAAATTTATTTTTATTGCGTTTGTGTTGTTAATTGCAACTTCCCCTAAGGTTGCGTGGTGGGGGTGTTACACTACTACAAACTTTGGCTATCAAAATCAAAATAAATTAATCGATTTATGAAGATTTTTTACTAATTTTTCTAAAGAAAAAACTCAACTTCAACTATGCTACTCATAGTTGTGCCTAGTACGAAACAAACTTGAAGTCAAGATCAATTATAACAACGATAATCTACACCAATTCAGTAAAATTGTGATATATTTAGCTCATTTATCAACTAAAAAATAAATACTATTCTTCGAGTTGTTGCTAAGTATATATGATTGGTTTGTGTCTTTTTTAGTTTCAATATATGATTTCCATTGTCCATTATTTAATTTCCCTTTCCACACTTTGTCTTCATTATTTGTCTATTAATTGTTAATTATGTTACTTAAGAAAGTGCATATTTTCTCCTTTTTCATTCTTTTTTGGGTTGAATTTGCACTTTTTTCCTTTTTTCCTTCTTGAGTAAATGTGCATATGCAATGCATCCAAAAACTCTTAATGACTTAGCTTGATTTTTTCTACTTCATGCTTTTTGAGAATCACATATAAACAATTATTTGGAAAGCCTTTTGTTTTGATTGTGTTTCTTATCATTTCAACTATTATTTTTTCCTTCTTTTATGCACCATTTTGTTGTGATGTGTATTTATTGTGAATTTATTTTATTTTATTTAACTTGCATATATTTAAAAGCTCATTAGAAACATACTTGCCCTTTCTATATGTCCTATTAAAGATTTTATATAATACTTTCTTTAATATTTTATCAATATTTTGAACTACTAAAATAAAATCAAATGCTTCTATTTTTTTATTTTTTTAAAATAATTTTTTGTTGAAATTATTAATGAAAGTCATGAAATACTTGATATTGCCAATTGAAGGTGTTTACAACGGTCTACAAAAATTTAAATTTACCAATTCAATAGGTGTTCTTGCTCCCTATGATTTTTCAATAAAAAATGCATCTTTGTACTAATTTCCCAAAACACATCCTTCAAAAATTTAATGGGCTACTTAATTATGGGAAATATTTTCATGCCATATTCTTCTTATACATTAAATTTGGCCCATTGAAACTTAAATGATCAAATTTGAAATGTCATAATCATAATTTATTTGTTATAACAATTTTAAATGTAATAATTAATTCTCTTTGTATCCTTAAAGGAAACACTTTATTCTTCACTATCAACACTTTTACAATCAATCTATTTCTTATGTTTCTATTGAGAATAATGTATGCTCCATTTTTTAAATAAATTCTATAACTTTTTTGTACTAATTATTCAATATTGATTAAATTATGTTTCAAACTAGACACATAATAAACATCAAGAGTATATTTTTTTCTCAACTTGTTTTTTCTAGATGGAAACACCGCCATCACTTATGATTAACACTTTGTTGTTATTTTTCAATTTCACTTCAAATTGATTTATTTCATCAATGTTTGCAACCATTTATTTATTTACACTTCTTTGAACACTACACACTATCCAAATGCTATAAATATTTTGTATTTCCTTCAACAACATTGCAAGTGATAAACATTAATCTAGTATTTTCATTTTTCTCAAAAAATATTATATTGTGCTTGTTCCAATCATATATCTTCCTTCTACATTCAAAACTATAATGATCACATTTTTGTAATAATAAAGATGTTTAATTTATCATACTTTTAATTATTACCTTGTGTATATCTTCTTTCTTTTCTACTTGTTTTATGGTAATTGTAATATTTTATTCTTCAATATATTTTTTGGTATATGTCTACTTGTCATAGTGCTTTATTTCATGGATATTAGTATATGTATAATGATTATATGTTTTATATGATGTTGAACAATGTTGGATAATTTTTGTGTGCTTAGACTATTGTATATTGAGTAGGTATGCTTCATGTAAAAGTAAAAAGTTATTTGTTCATCTAATTATGTACGAGTCAATCCCTAATGGCGATTAATTAGAGATGTCATTTTGAAATTATCTTTGGTAGCTACTATTGCACTCAGTTGAGTGTGAGATGAACCTATTTTCGATTATAGTTTTAGATTTGAATTGATGGTGATTTTGGACTTCGTGCATTATGAAAAACCATAAATACATAATTTATATTGTGATTGTTTATTTCATTTGCATGTATGTGTATTTTAAATATTAGATTTTACATGTAAATAGTTCTTGATGCATAGAGAATCAAAAAATTTGAAAAAGAAAAGAAAGAGAAAATTTGTAATTTAATATGCATTAGAGATGATATTTAATTGTTTTTTATTAGAGGTAAAAAATGAGTTTTGAAGGGACCCGAAACCCTTTACATTAGAAAGCAGCTTAGAAAAAGATAAGAGCAATACGCCAACAAACAGCCCAACAGTAACGACCCATCAGCAAAAAAAATAGCCAAAACGAAGGACCAACCAACAACACTACATACTTTTCAGAATGTTTGCCACCTCCACATCGCAGTCTATAGCTTTATGTGCATCATCAAAAACATTGAAACCTTCCTTTCCAGATGCCCCACCCTAAGCTTTAGTTTTATTCCTAGTACGTGCTCCATGACCACCCATATTTACCTTAGAAATCAAAACAATACCTTTTTCACCACTCTTCCTAGCAGCAACAACTTCACGCATCTGCTTATTAGCAGCAACACCCTCACCATCACGGGAAATATCTTTCCGCTTCTTAGCACTAACCACAGGAGAAGTAACAGGAGCAGACTCATAATTACCAACAATTTTATGACCCTCCCCACCTCTCATCACCGAATCCCAAACTTTCCCCATTTGTTCCTCAAGAATGATGATTCTTCCTTCCATATTTTACTTCATTTTAAGGGTTTCCTCTACAACCGTATCCGCCATAGTGTTCAAGGATTCAAACAACTCATCTATTTGATTCTTAATAGAGTACCCCTCAGCCTTGTTAACCATTCCCTTGACTTTGACATTCATTTTATTGAGCTCATGGAAAAACCACTTAAAAAGCTTAAATAGAATAATAGATCCCTCACGCGTAGTACCAAGCACATCAGACAAATCATCTCTATCAATATTAAAAACCCCTTTCCCCAGGGCATTCTCCTCCTCAGAAGAGCTAATCCTATCCTTATCAGCAGGGGAGTCCTTACCTTTTTCCACAGCAGTCAAAAGACTTAAGCTTGCGGATGGAGCTCACAATTCCCCCAACCACTGCTTTTCTCTTCATAATTGTTGCGATTCATTTTATTTGTAATAAAAAAATATCTCTTTATGGGAAAATTAATTGTATTATTAATTTATTGTCTTTGAAAAAAATAATTTCGATGAAAATTATATTTTTGTGAAAATTAGAGAAATAAAATAAAGGAAAAATAAATTAAAAATAAAAGGGAAATGGAAATAGAAAAGAAAAATGAGATAAAAGGAAAAAGAGTAAGTCTTTTATTCATTCCTTTATTTTTTGTGAATTCCCTTTCTCTCGGCCCTCTCCCTCAAATATTTGAAAATGGATAGATTTCTTGGAAATGGATTTTTTTGGGTTGGGAATTGGATTGCAAAGGGAGGTTGCATGTTGTAACATGTCAACCATTCACTGAAGTAGTTTTTCCTAGGTTTTCACTTTATGAGTAAATAAACTATTTAACAAGCCATTGCAATAAAAAAAATATTTTCTTTATTGAGAACAAATGCACAAAGATGCCATAACAATATACAACAAGGATTTAATTTCAATATAATAATTTCACTTGAATTACAATATTCCAAGAATGTACATGATTACATACATAGCTCAACTAAGCTTCAAAGCAATAGATATAGATGGTCCAAGATTCATCTTTCAAAACCTTGGTCTCTTGTCGCCTACTGAGGAGGAGAAGCATCACTCAAGCACTTTTTCACCAACCACAGACTCATATGTGGTCCCCCACACATCTATCATATGATAGATGGCCCTACCCTTCGACTAAGAGATTAGTTGAGTAACCCCGTACAACAACCACACTTAGCTTAGTGATGTGCCCTACATGACTAGAACTTGTAGTTCCCTTAAGAGATTAGTTGAGTAACCCCGTACGACAACCACACTGAGCTTAGTGATGTGCCCTACATGACTAGAACTTGTAGTTCCCTACAATTTTGGAACTAGCATGCACTACATGGACATAGCGAACTACCAGTGGAGCCAAAGGCAAGCACACTACTTTGGCCAAAGTGTTCTCACTCAGTACTTCAAGTGATGATCATTTATTCACTTACACTACTTAAGCTCGTTTTGACTTAAGGCCACTATATTCTATGCATAGGTAATCTCTCCCATGAGTAATCTTTAACCCCATTACCTATCATTAATCTTACATACTACAGGGTATTTCTACTCTTAAAGCATATGTAAATTTTTCCTCCCATCATTGGACTAACAATCCCAAGAGTAACTCACTAGCTATCTATTATAATCAAATAACTTAGCTGTGAGTAACCCTTAAGCTACCCTTGTTTAATCATATCTAGTATATTAATACTTATGACAAACAATTCCTCCTATTTTGGAGTAATTACAACCACTTCATAAAACAATATAAACAAAGTTTCTATTTTCCTTTCAAAGAAAATACCATTTTTCCCTAATGCAAGTAATCTCAATAGACTAAATAAAGCATTCAAGAATCAATCTTTTATAAACTAAGAAAATTAAAGGAAAATTTGTCCCCGTGCCTGTAACTCACTTATCCAATTGATTGAATGATGCATAGTTTCCCAATTTCAACCACTAGCTTTACTTTGACTTCGCAAGCAACACCTCTATAAAACCTTCCCTCAAGTTGATAATATACTTCACTCTAAATACTCAAAGCTCACTCACAATACTCAGAATAAACTCACAGAATAAGGTAATCAGAACTGTTGAATAGAATGCAATAGAATGCGTATATAATACAAAGGAAAAATTTGTCCCCATCTAGATAGATTGCCTCTCTATTTATACAGCAACAAGGAGACTCCCTAGCCTACAAAAAAGGCATCTAAATTGACATCAACATCCATGCAAATCAACTCACTCAACTTGGCCAAAAGGTGCCACATAAGCAAAGAGTACACTCAACATAGAATGCCACAAATCAACCTCATTAGTTGACAACAATATATGACTATTTCAAACAATGCATGATCAAAAGGTGACATATGATTTTCTCTCAAAATAAACTTCTACAACAATCAGAACTTCTTAATATGGCACCAAGCAAGCAACCATTCATCCTATAAATTTGGTGTGGCCTTTCTCTTTGAATCAGTCTATTCTCAAAATGCAACACTTGCATAAAGTCAACTAAGTCTATGATGAGTCGCTTTATCTCATAAATCAACTTTTCCTAATTCATCACCTTGTTGTAACTTATGCTTTCATTATGCATTTGCATTTACTTGTCGTTGATATTTATTCCATGATTTGGAATCTCAAGTAATTGTAGTTTACTAAGTCAAAGATATTCCAACTCAAAGCATCGACTAAGTCTTACTCTCCAAATCAACTTAATTGTTGTGAATTATATTGCATATAATTCAACCTTTATATATTGCCAATATGTATTATATATTCAGCCTATGTTTATGTTAATAAATCGGCCTCAAAGCATTGTATAAGTTAATCGATTCCAAAGCATAATTTAATCATACATTTAAATGTATATTCACACACACACACACACACATATATATATATGTATATGTATATATATATGTATATCTGCGTAGATATATATATATATCTGCGTAGATATATATATATATCTGCGTAGATATATATATATATATCTGCGTAGATATATATATATCTTCATATGTATATATATGTAGATATATATATCTACATACATATATATATCTACATATATATATATATATATATGTGTGTGTGTGTGTGTGTATATATATGTGTGTATATATATATATGTATGTATGTATATATATATATATGTATATGTATATATATATATATGTATGTATGTATGTATGTATGTATATCAACACACACACACACACACATATATATGAATATATATTTATATATATCTTATGCCAATAAAGTATGTATACATTCAACATACAAATGAATACAAACAAGATGTCATTCACATAGTAATAGCAATTATATCGATTGTGTACATATATATATATTTATATATATATTCCTCTATGTACATGTATACATATATCGACACATTCGTATGGGCATGTCTATTTTCCAATCATACACACCATAGTCATACACAATTACTATTGTATTGATAAGCGCCTACGTGTGATATATTTATACATATGCATATACATGTCGTAAGGTCCATTTGATAGTTCCATGCGTATAAGCAGCTTGTTCATAAGCATGCATAGATACGTCTACCTATGTACCCTCATGTACATGTTCCTTCATGTGTATGGTCTATCATTGACATACATGCATGTACATATACATACATTCCATGTATGTTCTACTCATCAATACAAGCATAGTAATATAGGAAAGAACTCACAAGCTCAAGTAGATAAACATCACCAAATATTGCACTCAATAGTAATCAAGCCCCTTACTAATGCAGACACATCAACTAAGGATGACTTACCAATTTCCCAACATAATAACTTGACTCTATTGTGAGTGTTTGTAAGCTCAAATAGGTTACATTACTGGTTACCCAACCAAGATCTTCTGTTGAGTGATACTTCCCCTCCACTTGGAGGATTGAACATATACTTGCATCCACTAACGTATACCCACTATAGTCAGCTATTCAACAACATATGCATTACACATAATACATCTCCATAGTTAGAATATCAATTCAATAACCATCATTTTCACACATATGTATTTCTTCACATTTCATTAAATGAGATAACATTCATTCATAATTCATTTGATAACAAAGTTTAAGCACAATTTATTCATCTTCAGAATACAAATTACATTCACATTTACCCTACATAGTAATAGTAAATAGTAATTACACAATTGGGGTGTAACACATGTTATGCTTACATTGCAATGGATTTGTCTTCTCAATGTTGAAGGTATTTGACATTTTTGAAAGTCCCAAGCTTGAGGTAACTCTCCTCATTTCTCTATGTTTTGAGTTTTTTATTTCTTGTTGGTCATCCTTATCTTATGGACCTCAATTTTATTGCAATTTCATTGAATTTAAATTGGTGTTTTAAAATTTGTTTGATTCATGTTCTCATTATGACAATTTTTTTTTAAAATCATGAAATGTGAATTTTATATTAAAAGTGTGATGTTGTGCATATTTGGAACCAAAGGGTATATTTAAAAATTTAATCTCTAAATTTTGAAATTTGAAGCACTTGCTAATGGAGTTTGGGAAATTTTTATGGTTTTCCAATGTAAAATTGATTTAGAAAATATGAAATTGGGAATGATTGAAGATAAATTTGAATGAAAGAGAAGAGGTTTTCTTAATATTTTTTAATTTATAATCTATTGTGTCCATGTTTATTTTTATCCTCCAAATTTTGTCCATTGAAATTCATGGCACACCCAAATAGTTTTTGCCATGTTGAACCTAGGATTTGAGGTGTAGGGTGTAGGAAAAGAGTTGCTTTTGGCATCATCCAGTGCATGAAAGGGCTCGAGGATATCACGACCAAATATTTTGCTAATTAATTGATAATTGAAGATATTGAGTAACTAAAAATAACCAAGATGTTAATTCCTACGACATAGCCAAAGCACTTGTATAGGTCTAGTATGAGCATAAAAGACATGCCCACTTGGTGAGCATTGGTATTTGTTGGTCGGGTTCTTTGTGGAATGATTTGATAAATACCCAACTCCACTTATACATCCCTTTGAGCTATTGAGATAAAACTCCTTTCCTAAACCCTTTGGTTCCTTGTCGTTGATGCTATTGGAATTGGTGTTCATTGAGAGATCCATCTTTGACCATGTTGTGATTGGAAGATACCTTGATGGAATGTATTCATGCTCATTTTGTATGATTCCTTGTTGGAATGTCTATACCATATGGTGTGAATTATTCTACACGTGCTTATTGTTGGTGATTTTATTCCCTTGAGCATATGTATTTTATGATTGAATGATTTTTCTTATTGGCATGTTATTCATTTTATGTGCATCATGCTTGAACTAGAATGTATGAATTGATGTTTAATCTCATTAAATTTCACGTGTATATTATGATGGATGTTATTTCTTGATTGGTATATTTGTAAGCCATGCTCCTTGTTTTGTGCGAGTGATATATAGCTTGTGCTTAACTGACTATCTCCTAGCATGGTGGGGTGGACCTAATGGTACTATTTGGTTGGGTGGTGTGAAAACCACCATTGGGGATTTGAGTTCTTGGAGGCTTCATATTTGAGGAGCTTTGGTTGGCATGCAAGTGGAGGTTCTCTACCTCTTTCCTTTAGTTTCTCATTTGTGTAAATTGATGTAAATGTTTAATTTAGGACCTTGAGTCCTCTTTTTGTAATTTTAATATTTAATTAAGAAATATCCTATTGGATGGAATGTAAAACTCTCACATACATCACAAAGGATCTATCTTCTTATGCATATTTTCTTGATATATTTTTTGAATACTATTGCCATTTCATATGCAATTTATGTTTTTAGAAATGTTGGTAAAATGAGCATAGAGCATATTTGGATTTGATCTTAAAATGAATAAATATATATTAGAAAACATTAAAATTTGGCTTTGGTTCTTGTGTGGTATTATGTAGTTTTTCTTTGAAGTTTTTTGTTGTGTGTGTGAGAGAACTCAACATTGGGTGGTGTCATTTAGCTTCTCCCCTTCGTTGAAGGACCAATACAACATGTGATTTTCTTCATCTATTCCCTATATCCTTGGGCACATTTTGGAGTCCCTTGTTGGCCTTCCATCTTATGGGGAGTGTCTCCTTTGTTGTTTAGTGTGTTGGATATTAGATTGGGTTGTCCCTCTTAGTCTCCCAATCATTTCTTGATTCAAGGTAATTCATGTTATGATCTTGTTTTTATGAGTCTTGGGGGTTGTCCCTGGGTATGAGACCTAGAAAAATTCATTTGTTCGTCTTTGTCCAGGACAACAAAGTGAGACTCTAGGACTACAATACAAAAATATGACTACAAGACAGATTTTGGGCACCTACATAGTTCTTGGATGCTAATGCACTTGTGGGACTCCAACACACCATGATATTGTCCTCTTGCAATGCTAGTGTCCTCTTTGGGTGTTTTGGTCATCTAACATATAATTCACCCTATTTCTTTAGACAACGAATTCTAACCATTTCTTACAGAAAATTTGTATACAAAAGTTGCTACCATTGACCTAGTGAATCTTGCCATCTTGTCACTTTGTTGACAAGTGTGTTACTTAGAGAATTATTGCACCTTTTTCTTTGGGAAGCATGTCAATGCTTGAAACATGGTACACCCTTAATATTAGAGTGCATCGAGTTATGTTCATAGTCTGGTTGTGGCTATCTTAACTCTTAATTAAGTCATTATTATTATTATATTGTTATTTAGTTAATTAGGTTGTCCTAGGGCTTATATATATAAGGTTATCTAAGTCGACTTGGGTGATATCCTAGGCATAAATAAGGTATATATAGGAGGTAGTGAGTCTTATTTCAAAATCATATTGTGAATTGTGTTCTCATTGGAGTTATTTGGAGGTTTTCCCCCTCAAAGTGGCTTGTTATTCTAAGTTATTATCAAGTACTTACAACATATTTCCTATCATATTCTTTTATTGTGCAAGTTATTTCATTACAAGTGGTATCAGAGCATGATCTGAGCACCATAGAGGCAAGTCATTTTCTTCATATTGGATGTTATTTTGGGAAGAGCATATCTCTCAGATTTTAGCAATTTTTTCTCTAATTTTTAAAGGGTTTTTTAAGAACATATCAAGAATCTTGTATAGTCCATATTTTATAGGAATTAGAGCTGAATTGAGCTATTTATAGCATAATTAGGGTTTCTACCGCATTTATTTAGAAGGTGCATATCTCCCAAATATTGTTGAACTAGTTCCTAAATTTTGGTGGGATTTTGAAGAATTGATAGGAGAGCTTAAATTCCAAATTTTAGAGAATTTGAAGTAGAAATAAGCGATTTATTACAAAATTAGTGTTTCCACAAAATTCACTCTCAAGGCTGCAAATCACCTAATTTTTGATGTTTTTTTTGGAAAGTGTGACCTAGGCCTTGGTAAGTTACATTAAAAGTTTTAGATTATTTTGAATTTATTTGTGTGATTTATTGTAAAATCATTTTCTACCATCACGAAGAGGCTTGCAACAAGAAACAAAAATATTGCTACCACATTGGGGATTTATTTAGAGAAGGATGATGAGAAATTGAGGATATTAACTCTAATGATGAAATTAACAAAGTCAAGGGTGATATTTCATCATTAGAGAAGAAGATGAATGAATAAACTTTGTCAATAAAAAAGGACATGTAAAAGGATATGAGTTATTGAAATCACCTCTTAAGGTGGAAAATAATGCTTTTGTTGGACATGAATTCCTTGGTCTTGAATCTGATTTCAAAAAGGATCCTTCCTTTAATAATCTTATGCCAAAGTAATTCATACCTAAGTTGGCTATGAGAAAGTTTTACAATAAGGATCCAACCAATTTTGGCTATGCCAAATCAAGCAGTTCTTTGATATCCATCATGTTCCTAGTCAACAAGAGGTGGCTATGGCATCATTATACCTATAACTAGATCAATTTATTTGGTATCATTGGTTATGTGATGAGAAGAGAAAGAAGGATTGTGTAGTCACGTGGTTAATTTTTCAAGAGGGACTTGCCACCCATTATGGAGATATCTTTATGGATAGCTAATTCTGCCAACTCACTAAATTAAAGAAAATAGACATGGCCAAGGATTATATTCAGCAATTTCAAACCTTTTGTCTAAGAGTGGAGAATGTGACAAAAGAAAATTTGAAGGAAATATTTTTATGTGATTCAAAAGATCACATCAAATATGAAGTATGGTTTTTCCAACCACAATCCTCGTTGCAAGCAATATTAATGGCAAGACAAGTTGAGTATAAGTTTTTGGCTAGTAGGTGATAAGGGATTGTAAATGTAAGCGAAAGGAGATCTCCTACACATTCATTACCTTAACCTACTAGGTTGACTCCACAAAAAAATGAGGAGAAGAGAGAAAAAGGGTTATGTTTCAATTGTGACAACAAATATAGTCAAGGACATAAATGCAGTGAAAAGAAATTGTTCTATATAGAAGGTCAAGGTGAGGACTTGAAGAGAAGGATCTAATATTAGAAGGTGATGGGGAATAAGAGGATGAATTACATGAGTCCCAACCGATAATTTATTGTCATGCACTCTTCGATTTTAGCGCCCCACAAAATCTCAAGGTAGTGGATTTCTTAAAGAAGTAGAAAGTAACAGAGTTGATCAACTTGGGTAGTACTCGCAATTTCATAAAAAAAAAATTGGCTACTTATCTAAATTGTTTATATATCCCTCTCCAGAGTTGTAGGTCTTGATTGTAGATGTTAGTTTTTCTAGAAAGTGTCATAGCATTAAATTATCCATGGGAGATTATCACCTTGATAGCCCAATGTATGCTATCTCCATGGGTGTAACAAATATTGTTTTGCGAGTACAATAACTTACTAATTTGGGAAAAGTTGAGATGAACTTCAAGAACTATTCATGAGATTTCAATCAGAAGGAAAGACGGTAGACCTAAGCGAGTTGAAGGTAAAGTCCCTGCAAATGGTAAGTTCTCATCAAATATTGAAATTGCTTAAGGAGTGGATGGATTTGTGGCCCAACTATGTTCATTAGAAGTCTCTCAATCTAATGCTCCCACTCATCCAGATTTGCAAGAAATAATTGTTCGTCACTCAATGGTTTTTGGAGATATGCCTAAAGTACTTCCTACTAAGAGGGATCATGATCATGCCATACAACTAGTTCCAGTGAGCCAACCACCTAATGTCAGGCTTTATAGGTACCCACATATACAAAAACGTGAGATAAAAAGGATTGTTAGGGTGATGTTAGAGGCATGAATTATCAGGCATAGACAAAGTGCTTACTCTTTGCTCGTGGTCATGGTGGATAAGAATAATAAAACTTGGCGCACGTGCCCGAACTATAGAGTGCTCAACATGTACACCATCAAAGATAAGTTTCCTATTCCAGTCATTGACGATTTGCTAAATGAATTGAATGGAGCTATGCATTTTAGAAAGTTAGATCTTGGATCAAGTTATCACCAAATTTGAATTAAGGAAGAAGATATTTGTAAGACAATATTTAAGACTCATGAGGGTCATTATGAGTTTTTGGTGATGCCATTTGGTCTTGCCAATACACCATCTACATTTTAAATTTTGATGAATTCTATCTTTAATAAATTGTTGAGGAAGTTTGTATTAGTGTTCTTTGATGATATATTGATTTATAGCAAGACATGGGAGGAAAACTTGCAACATTTAGATCAAGTATTACAAGTTCTCGAAGATCATAAACTCTATGCTAAGCCATCCAAGTATGCTTTTGGTCTCAATGAAGTGGAGTACTTGGGAAACGTAGTTTCACATGAAGGGGTAAAGGTGGAACCTAACAAAATTAAGGCTATCATGGAATGGCCTATTCCCAAAACCATTAAGAAATTGAGGGGTTTCTTGGAATTTATTGTATACTATAGAAGATTTGTGAAGAATTATGGTTGTATAGCAGCACCCATCACAACTTTATTGAAGGATTCCTTTCACTAGATTATTTTATACAAGAATATAAAGATCATCCATTTTTCAATTCTCCATCAAATGACCATGTGACAATCTCTAGGACCTATTAGTATTAGTTTCAATGCTTAGTGTCATATGTTCCTATGGAAATTGAATAGGGTTAATCTAGGAGTTTACTATGAATAATGCATATAGTGAATAAGTTATAACTAGCCTTTAATTCAACCATTTATGTAAGGGATTAGGTTTCACTTAATTTTGGCACCATAAGATCAAGGTTGCTAAAATTCTAGGGATAATCCAATCATATATAGTCTATTATTCCACTTGGACACCCCCACAACAAACCATATCATTTCATGGGGTGATGAAAAGGTGCATAGATTTGGCCATCTAGTCTTCTATAGATCAAATTCTTACAAGTAATAAATTAGTTCTTTACCTTATCCATTCATACATTATAGAGAGTTGGCTATCACACATAGGATCCACTAAAGTTGAACTAGTCAAATTCCTTCTACAGGGCCTTATATATTGAATTAACTAGACTAGTTTCTTCATTCTCTTACTTTCATACTTAACTCTTTTGAGTGATTAACACCCTTCTTCCACAAATATCATTAAATTAGTAGCCTTTGGTGACTAACCTATATTAATACTTATATAGTTGCTCGATCCTCTATTCCTTATATTTTATTTGTCAATTTTGGTGTTCCATCAACTTATTTGAATTTCATCTAAGATCTCTTTATGATCTTAAATTATTTCATTCTCTCAAGGTTTCTACCCATACATTTTTTGTAGCGAAATTTTTTATTCGTTGAAATCACATAATTGAGTAAATAAATTGGATCTCTATTCCATATTCTCTAGAATTCTCTTACATCTAGTCATATTTACTTTGGGTGCACTTTTTCAAACTCTATTTCGTTGTTTAAATATTGTAGTTGTGTTTCTCATGTTATCCCTAACTCATGACATGTCCTCCTTGTCAGCAGCTACTTTCTTGTCCTATCCTTTATTTAACCACCCATGCACTATTACTAGTCACTAATATATTTTTTTATGAAATTATACACTCCCCCTTTTGCTTGGTTGATTACGGGTCCTTGTCAATACCTACTTCTACTAAAAACTCATTGTTGAATATCATAGTTGTAGGTATTAATTAATAAGGCTATAATTTATAGATAATCTAAACATTAACTTAAAATTTAATATAAATTTGTTGGTTTAAGCTCTTAAATTAAATTGTGGTTCTTTCTAATCGTGTTTTTAGTACCATTATCATGAGTGTGTCTTATCTTGCATATGAGTTAGTCTAAAAATAATCATTAAAATTTATACTATGTAATTTTAGAATCAAAATCATGCCTAATTTGAACTCATTATAATATATTGTTATAAAAGGTGATACAATTAATATAAAAACTTTGATCATAATCCATTGGCCCTATAGGACAACCTCACTCAAAGGTTGTGATTGAGCTTTCAAAGTTACAAGATTCCAACTATTCAAATTTGTGTTTTCTATAGTTGTTTATTGTGAGTTTAAGCATAACAATTTTAGTTTATTGTTGCTATAGTTGTTGATGTTATTCTTGCAATAGATTTTGATGTATTCCAAACCCATTGAAAATAAGATAAAATTTATAGAGTTTATCTTTCATTTATTGGCTTTACTTGCTACTCTAAGTTATCATTGTTAATTTAAAAACAATGGATAATCTAGGATTGTAATATTTTATTTAAAATTCATAAATCTATTTAAATTTATTTTCCAAAATTTATGATGGGGTTTACACATGTGAGGAAAATCTAATCATAATTGGTCAAATTATTGTCATTAATTGCTCACGAACTAAGTAATCTAGAACATCATCCAAAGCATCTAATAATTTTGTTTCTAGCCTCAGTACAAACCTTCATCCACTTTACTCAAATTATTGTCATTAAGATATATCATTTCCAATCTTGGTGCTCTTATTGTTAACAAAATTATCAATAGTAAGATATAGCTTTTGCAAGATATAGAACCAATAACACATTTAATATTGATGTTGATACAATCATTCTACCTTTTGTGAGCATTCCTCTGCCACATGTACCAATCAATTCCCATGTCGAAGTGATACTTACCACACATTTGGTTTAGTTCAAGATATTTTTGGCCACTCATTATTTTTTTCCAATTGCTTCTCACTCTTTAGCTTTATGATAATCATTTATTTCACACTCTCTCCTCTCTATGATTTTTATGACCTACTAAAAATATCACAATGGAGCTTCTCATTCACTTTAGTGATGAATTGTAGTAAATGATCATCCTTGTGGAGATCAACAAAGCTAGATTGAGAAAAATAATCTTATTCCAAGGTGGTGATATCCTAGCTATCATTTTAGAAGCGCTTGGAATGGATCTCATCAAAGGATTAATTTGGCATAATGTCAACATTGAAATATTCCATGTTTGTGTGTAATATCTATACCATCATTAGTGACAAGGAACTTATCAAGGCCATGGGACAATATTACATTTGGAATAAGAGCATGATAGGCATGGAAGCAATTGTTGACAACATTACTTTTGTAAGTGAGTACTCTTCCTCTCAAAGGAATTAAATGTCACGAGTTTGCTTAGATTGGTATTCGTCGTGGAATTGAGACTATATTCATGGTGTTGGATAAAGATATTGTAAATATTTAAGGTTCTCAAAGGTTTGGTGAGTTTTTACAACCAATCATTGGATGTTTTGATACTTCATGAACCTCAAAAAAGAGATGCTCAATCGAAGAATTGTTTGACATGGAAAAGATGGTTTAGGACATTAATTTTATGAATGACGATTAGATTAGGTGAAATAGGAGGATGAAACCTATAGTTCTATGTTTATCAATTCTAACAATATCAAATAAAATTTTGTATATAGATAGTCCCTTGTGGAACATATAAGCTACTTTTTGTACCTCTCTCAACCACAATTTTACTATTTTTGTTTAATAGAATGAGAGAGGGCCCTTATCCCTGACTTGAATTATCAAAAAAGAGAGAGAGTAAAATATCCAAATTTCAACTAATAATGTTAGACGGATCATCATCTAATAGATTGTTCTCATCTCAATGGTTTGCAACCACATATATTTTCAATTTCATTGTGATATAATATGTCATTGAATGTGCTTGATGTATGTAGAATAGTAAATAGACCTTTTGTAATCTTGGTATTTTACTTGTGGAGTGGGCTCCACTTATTATTTTGGATTATTTTGCTTTTTCTTTGGAACGCATGTGGAAGTAGTGCCTTCAAATAAGGTGACATTGGTATTGTTGAGATTTGCTTACTTATTCTTCTTTGAAGCATAAAGATGAAAAATTCCTTGTTTTCATATATATTGAGGAATGGAATTAATTTTCTCTTTCTTTATTGGTAGATAACAAGGGTTATAAGTTGGTTTTTGTGCTTAGGATCATTGGGGGGCAATGCAGAGGGCTTCATTTGCTTCTTTTTTTCCTTTTTATTAACGTTTTATTTGTTCTTTGTCATAGATTCATTTGGTATAATTAATAAATTCTATCTTTGTGTTCATACTAAATAAGCATTTAATGTTCCTTACTCTTACAATCATAATAGATGTCCTTGAGAGTGTCCAACATAATTTTTCAAGTGTGAAATGACTTGACTATAAAATGTAATCATAATCATGTGGAATATCTTAGAAATATTGCAATCATCTTGAGAATGATTATGTTAGTAACATGTGATAAAAAAATGTTAGATTAAATCATTATAATTGCAACCATATAGAAAAGTATTGAAGTTTTTTTATCAATATAGTAGGGTAGTGGAAAATGTCAAAATATATACCTCCCAATTGGGGGACACCATCAAAATATTGTAAAGTACATATAAACATGTAGAGTACAAAAGCTTCAAATCTCAACCAATAATATTATATGGATTATCATCTAATAGATTGTTCTCATCTTATTTATGTGGTTTGCAACCACCTTTTATGTTTTGAATTAAGCATGATATGATGTCATTGAATGTGCTTGATATATGTAGAATAAGAGAAAGACCCTTTGTAATATTGTTATTGTACTCGTGGAGTCAGATTCACTTGTTCTTTTTTAATATTTTAGTTTTCCTTTGGAACCCATATGGAAGTAACACCTTTAAGAGAGGTGTCAACGGGATTGTTGAAAGTTACTTTCTTATTCGTCATTGGAGCATAAGGAGGAAATCATCATTGCTTTGGTACAAGTGAAGGAATGCAAAAATATTATTCATTCCTTTTATGTGGAGGACATGAGTTATAAGTTTGTTTTTGCGCTAGAGGAAAAGTACAAGGCAATAAAGAAGGCTTCATTTTCTACTTATTTTCCCTGTTAACTTTTCCTTGATTCTTTTTGTTGCACATGCATTTGTTGTAATTATTGAATTCTATCTTTGGTTTCATAAGGAGTTTCTATTTGATGTTCCTTACCTTTGTAGCCATAACAAATGTCCTTGAGAGTGACAACATAATTTTCAAGTTTGAATTAGTTGATTTGAAACTAGGTACAAATGTATCTCTTGTCATTTTCACAAATTTTTGTTGAAAAACATATTTTAGACATTGATATTTCATAGAGGTTATCTCATTTAATTATTGCAACTAAGGTCTCCCAAGTAAAGTACAAAATCTAGCCAATCAAGAATTAATATGGAAAAATCCATCCACCTCCTTAAGCCCCATGTCAAAAGAAAAGACAATACTCCCCAAAGGGTCCACAAGAATCTCATTGGTTATGTTTAGAGCAATACATAAATGTGTGTAATAATTTGATACTAAATTTTCAATTATATCAAATTTTGTTGGGAAATTTTGATCACCTCAGAGAAACCTCCAAGAACAGTAGTGCCTTTGGTAACTTTTAATTTTATTAAATTGCCTCAAAGACACGTACAACTATGCCACAAAGCGGAATCGAACACAGTGCATTTCCCACATTAACCCTTCTGAGAGAAACTCATGCAAATCCAGTTTCAACAAGAAGCATTAATAGATTCTAACCAAGAAACATGAAACATGAAAGATGAGACAGAGCACACAGATTTACGTGGGGAAAACCATTTTGGGTAAAAAACCCCACACTCCAGAAGCCTAGATTGCCTATTATATTATTCATGCAATAGAACAATTACAAATACAACTCAAGCACTAAGCCTTTACAGAGATTACATCTTGTTTCACTCTGGAGAAAAACTGGACAACATAACCCCTTATACGATCTTCACACTGTTACAATACCCTCTCATAGTATACAATGTATATCCTCTCTCTCATGGACCTCTGATCAACCTCTCAAGTGTTTACAATCCTCACTTTGTTACAACACTCTCTCACAACATTCAAAGCATATTCACATAGAGGGAGGTTTCACATTCGATCCACAGAGAGTGGATGAGTTACCACCTTTAGAACAAAATTTCCTTCCTGCTCTAGCCTTCTGCTCTCTCTCTCCCAGCTCGGCCTCACGGCCTCGACCTTCCTTAGTTAGCACAACTTTTACCAGCCAGCCCAACCTTTGGCCAACATAGGTCTTCGGCTTCACATTCTTCAACATTCCAACACTATTACAAAGTATTACAACTTTATAGCATTTTTCCTTTTGAGAGAATCCTAGTCGAAAATTGCATCTTCAAACCCATGCATGGAAACATACCAATTCGGTTTCCAATCGTTACAGAAGACAAACCGTCAATTAGCAGTTTACCATGTCGGGCCAACGGTTGCCAAGTCATCCAATCAACTTCCTCCGTCCAACCAAATAGATCCAAACGCCCACTGCTCTATTGTAGCCAAGACACAACACCCTCGCAGTGTGGCAGTGACTACACCACACCACCGTAGGAGGTCTCCAACACAGCCGTGGGGCAGCGGTGACACCGCACTACTGCTAGACAGCTAGAAGGCTTCCGCGGGATGGCGGTATACACCGCACTACCGCACCTCTCTTACAATCACCTAGTGGTATAGCGATACAAGCATGAAAGTAACACTTATGGAATTCGGCCAAACATCTCAACGGTCACACCGACATTGCTCTCTCAGAGGTTTAGGCCAGTGGGATTGAGGCACACAATTCCAACAAATTCTTTTATGCATATGTTATACTACTTGCCTAGATCAATGTGAACACCTTCACATTGTTGACTATGAAGAAAACCATGACCATAAAGTGGACCACAATAATTGTGGTTTAGGATCTCCTCATAAAATGAAATAATTGAAGGTACATAAGGAGGTGAAATTTTATGAGTAATAACTATAAATGTTTTGGTAGAAGTGTGGGAAGAGGAACAATCATGCTTTGCATCCATAGAGTCTTTATTACATCATAGAATTAGTAGGATGCTTGAATACCTATTAGTGCTCAATATTGTTAGATTGTGTATGTAAATAAAAAATATTAGCATAAATTTTTTAATTTTGTTTTAATGGAGCAATCAAACACTATACCCCCATCATTCACGCCATCAACATGAATCACATTACTATCAATGAGATCTATGATTTTATACTTGAATGCCATACAAGTATATGTATAGTGTCCATTAATTCTATGGAAATTGTAGAAGGATTATTCATTATAACTCTTAGATAATCCTCTAGAGGAATCCAATAGATTGAAGGAATTAAGGTTGACCAAATTATTATGAAGGTTTGAAGAACATTATCTAATGGTTTTCTAAGCTTTGTCAATTTCCTAGGCCCTTAATGTTTGAATGGTACAAAATTAGATGTGGTACACATTTGACTGGAACTAGATTTAGATACTTTCTTGTCATTTTATTTTTGAAATGTATTGTTCTTTTGACATCTTGAAGGGTTGGAGGCAATGGGGGAGGCCCCATAATTCCAACCATTAGATTCAAATAGTTAAAGTTTAAGATTTTTTACATGCACATGCAAATTCTACTGCATAAATATTGAAAGCTAATTACATAATCATTAATAGACTCATTATGTCTCTAGGAACATTTAGTTAGATTACTTAGTTGTTTCTAAGCTCATATTGACACATAAGGTTCACAAGATAGTGTTGGCTAGCTCATCAAAATAATGGATATAAATAGGAGGTAAGGATTAGAAGTATTGAAGGGCATAGTCCTTAGGGTTCATGGAAATAATTTAGGTAAGACTTTATCTTCATATGAAATATCTAGACATGAATCATTGAAAGCTCGTAGGTGAACATTGTCACAGTGCCATTTCCATAATATAACCCAAATATCACTACAATAAAGCCAATGGGCAATGGGTGTGTAACAACCTCAAATGCAAAAGGTGTGCAATGTAGAGGATTATACATAATAGAGTTAGAGCTACAATTTTCTTCCTAAGTTGATCAAACTACTTCACTAGCGTATTGAAGGTTTAGAAGTGCGGGTAGTAGTGGTATGAGAAGAATGGGTAAAATGAAGGATGTCTAAAGAGAATGAGAGATGAGAGGGAATGAAATGGTAGTGGAAGGAAAAATATCACTATAAATGTAGAGTTGTCATAGGATAATAGGAAAGAATGGTGCAAGTAATAGTAGTAATACTTATATGAATAAGAATAAATACCATCCAACTTTAAATTGAGAACTCTAACTTAAACATAGATTATCACAATTTAATAACATCACAAATAACACACATAATACTCATCTACAAACTAATTATTTCATTAATTTCAACTTAAACATACATCTCATCTAAACCTTCCTCAACTCTCTTAACTCAAATATTCTATTCTGAAGCTATAATTATCTAAAATATCAAAATTTTCATAACTACATTTTGCACAAATGTCTAAGTGAGTAGTTGCAACTATCTGTAAGAAAATCGCTCTATCCTTTATGCTTTGATGGATGTCCATACCCTGTTCCAAAGCTCCCATTTGGCACAGGCTGGAAGGATGCTGGCAAAGGCTGGAGAGTCTAGCTTTACACCTGCCAATTGCATTTGGTTGCAAGGTCTCTAAAGCCTTTTCAACGAATCCATTTTGTTAATGTCCTGCAATTGCAATCAGGGTGTTCCATGAGAACATTTTCTTTGAGGATATCCTGCAATCATGGCGTTCTATCAAACAATTGTTGGAGGCATTCTGTCAAACAGTTCGCGTGCCTCGTCTATGCTTACACTTTCTGCATACACGTCTAGCAGGGCAGTTGCAGCTACAACATCTGAAAAATTCCTATATCGTTATCCTGTGATGGATGTCCATGCCCTGTTCCAAAGCTCCCATTTTCGCACACGCTGGGAGGATGCTCGCAAAGGTCGCGGAGTCTGGCTTTACACCTGCCAATCGCATTTGGTTGAAAGTTTCTAAATCCTTTTTGACAAACGTATTTTATGCATATCCTGCAATCAAAGCATTCCATGACACCATATTTCTTTGAGGCATCGGGTCAAACAGTTCATGTGCCTTGGCATAAATGACCCGAGCATTTCCAACTGTAATAACTAAAAATAATCCCCCTTCTATTATATTTTAATGGATACCCATACCCTGTTTCGAGGCTTCCATTGTCGCCGCTGCAGCAACCATTTCCTTAAAACAATTACAGGGTCAGGATGTGAAGCAGCAGTTTTCTATGCGATTACAGTTTGAACGGGAATGGACGCTGGCAACAGGAACTTGCCCACATGTGCCACCTAAACGGCCAAAGCAACTTAGAGTGTGCTGGTGAAGCCCAGCTGAACATGCTCAACTGCTGGTCCTCTTCCCTACTCCAACCAAATAAATAATCGACTATCACAACTATTCAAACATGATGAACTGCTGGTCCATTAACACAACGCGTACGCAGTTCTATACCACAGACTGATATGTTATTTTAGAAGCTGTGAAGCGGGAGTAGATAGATAGATAGATAGCAATGGCAAGTGAGGCGGAAGCAGCAGTAGAAGGTCCAGTGGACGTAGTAGCCGTTCCTTTTCTAGCACAGGGTCACATAATTCCCTTCATGCGCCTCTGCGAGCTTCTTGCATCCAAACATCTCAGCATTGTCCTTCTCACAAGCCCCGTAAACGCAAAGCGCCTCAGAGCAAACCAAAATGCTGCTTGTTCATCATCCGTGCAGGTGATGGACATCCCGTTGCCTCCCATGGCGGGTCTGCCCGCGGGCGCGGAAAACACCGACCATCTGAGGCCCTCGCAAATTGGCACGCTCTTCCCTGCGTTTGAACAAATGGAGCCCTCTTTCACACAACTCGTCGCCCGACTAAAACCAAAGTGCTTAATTGCAGACTTCCGCCCAGTTTTTCTGCCCGCGGTTGCCGATGAATTGAAAATACCATTCTTCTTCTATGTCACCACGGGTGCCTACCCTCTCAGTATGATACATGCCGTTGTAAATAGCCTTCCTCTGCCTCTTCCGGCGGACCACATGGCCGCTGTTCGTCTCACGGGTCTTCCCAAGTCGGTTTCCTTCCATAATTCGGATATTCTTCCTCCTTACCGCGGGGCCGGCCGGACAGGGTTTCCGTACGATTTTTCCTCCAAGCATTTTGAGCATATTAGGCGTAGCCAGGGTGTGGTGATGAACACGGTGGAGGAGATGGAGGTTGAGTTTGTGGATCATTTGCGGAGCTCCTTTGGGGTGCCTGTGTGGAGCATCGGCCCGGTTTTAAACCGCCCGTCAGGTGATTTTGAAGAGGGAGGCGTGAAGGAGTGGTTGGATCATCGGGACCCCGGGTCGGTGGTGTACGTTAACTTTGGCAGCGAGATTGCGCTTTCCAGGGAGCAGACGGAGGAGGTTGCGGCAGGTCTGGAGGCGAGCGGCCAGTGTTTTTTGTGCGCGGTGAAGAATCCTCCCGGGGGTGAAGCGTTACAGAGTGCTGTTCTGCACCAAGGGTTTCGAGACCGCACGGTGGACCGCGGTCTGGTGGTCACGGGTTGGGCTCCTCAACAGGTATAATACAGAGTAAATTTTCACTATAACTCACCTCGTGAGTTTATGGAGGCGGTTCATTTTCAATTTTATGATATCATACCTAGTAATTCTAATGTTAAATAGTCTCTGTAGAAAGGACAGGTAAGAATAGCATGGATGAGGGTCTGTTCGCTCTAACAATTATAAAGTGGTTCGTTCTGTAAAGAATAACTTTAGATAAGGAAAAATCAGGGGAGGAAGATAATCTGCGTTGATTAAGTATATAGACCTGATTAACAGTAGCAATTACGAATCGATTACTCGGGAGTTTTCTTATCCCCAAATTGCCAGATGATGAAAGGATCGAGAGAATGGTAAGAGGGCTGTGAAATTACTAATGGAAGGAAGGAAGGCAGAGAGATGAGAAGAAGGGCATGTGAGTTGAAAGAAGCAGCAATACGGGCAGTAGGAGAGGGTGGATGTTCGTTCACTAATCTAGAGAAATTGTATCCTTGATCCACAACATTCAGAAATAGCTCTATTCCCTTGTCTTGATGCAGTTGACCACACTTTTTTGCTACCGCTTGTTCTTGTTCAACAATGTTGAATATCATCTCCATGAATGCAATCCTTTTAACTGCTGCAAATTTAGTTGAAGAATAAAAGACAATTCATATTTTTGTGAGTTCATGGAGTGTTCAAAAGATTGTTTTTGGAATTAATGTGTATGTTTTTTAATCATGTTTTATATCACATTCATTTGGATCATGAGTATGATCCAAACCATTGTTTAAAAACATAACAATTCAGAAACAATCTTTTGAAGAAAGATTTTTATCATTAATGGAGAATTGCTTTTAAAATCAATGTGTATGTTTTTTAATCATGTTTTAAATCACATTCATTTGGATCATAAGTGTGATCCAGACCGTTTAAAAACATAACAATTGATTTTAGAAACAATCTTTTGAAGAAAGATTTTTGTCATTAATAGAGAGTTAATGGTCATGAAATGAAGCATAATTTGTATAGACTAATTGAAAATTAAATCAATGATCTCAAACATCAATTAAAAACTCAACTCCAACTATGCTACTCATAGTTGTGCCTAGTGGGAATCAAACTTGAAGTAGTAAATTGTGATATATTTAGCTCATTCATCCATTCTTCAAATTGTTGCTAAGTATATATGATTGATTTGTACCTTTTTTATTTGAATTTTTTTAGTTTCAATTTATGATTTCCATTGTCCATTATTTAATTTCCCATTCCATGCTTTGTCTTCATTATTTATCTATTAATTTGTTAATTATGTTAACTAAAAATGTGCGTATTTTCTCCTTTTTCATTCTTTTTTGGGTTGAAATGCATTTTTTTCCTTTTTTCCTTCTTGGGTAAATGTGCATATGCAATGCATCCAAAAACTCTTAATGACTTAAACTTGATTTTTTTGCTTCATACTTTTTGAGAATCACATATAAACAATTATTTGGAAAGCCTTTTGTTTTGATTGTGTTTCTTATCATTTCAACTATTATTTTTTCCTTCTTTTCTACACCATTTTGTTGTGATGTGTATTTATTGTGAATTATTATTATTTTTATTTAACTTGCATATATTTAGAAGCTTGTTAGAAACATACTCGCCCTTTCTATATGTCCTAGTAAAGATTTTATCTAATACTTTCTTTAATATTTTACCAATATTTTGAACTACTAAAATAAAATCAAATGCTTCTATTTTTGTTTTTTTTTAAATATTTTTTTGTTGAAATTATTAATGAAAGCCATGAAATACTTGATATTGCCAATTGAAGGTGTTTACAATGGTCTACACAAATTTAAATTTACCAATTCAATAGGTGTTCTTGCTCCCTAATATTTTTCAATAAAAAATGCATCTTTGTACTAATTTCCCAAAACACATCCTTCAAAAATTTAATGGGCTACTTAATTATGGGAAATCTTTTCATGCCATATTCTTCTTATACAATAAACTTGGCCCATTGAAACTTAAATGATCAAATTTGAAATGTCATAATCATAGTTTATTTGTTATAACAATTTTAAATTTAATAATCAATTCATTTTGTATCCTTAAAGGAAACATTTTATTCTTCACTATTGACACTTTTACAATCAATCTATTTCTTATGTTTTTGTTAAGAATAAAGCATGTTCCATTTTCAAAATAAATTCTATCTTTTTTGTACTAACTATTCAATATTGATTAAATTATGTTTCAAACTAGACACATAATAAACATCAAGAGTATATTTTTATCAACTTGGTGTTTCTAGATGGAAACACTACCATCACTTATGATTAACATTTTGTTGTTATTTTTCAATTTCACTTCAAATTGATTTATTTCACCAATGTTTGAAATCATTTATTTATTTGCATTCCTTTCATCACTACACACACTATCCAAATGCTATAAATCGTTTGTATTTCCTTCAACAACATTGCAAGTGTTAAACATTAATCTAGAGTATTTTCATTTTTCTCAAAAAAATATTGTGCTTGTTCTAATCATATATCTTCTTTCTACATTCAAAACTAAAATGATAATATTTTTACAATATAATAGCATCAAATCATACTTCTAATTATTAACTTGTATATAGTTATTGCTTCTTCCTTTTCTACTTGCTTCATGGTAATTGTAATATTTTATTCCCTCTTCAATATAATTTTTGGTATATGTCTACATATCATAGTGCTTTATTTTATGGATATTAGTATATGTATCATGAGAACATGTTTTATATCATGTTGAATCATGTTGGGTTATTTTTGTGTGCATAGACTATTATATATTGAGCAGGTATGCTTCATGTGTGCATTGAGTGGGTACAAGTACACAGGTATTTGTCTGCCTAATTATATAGGTATGAGTTATTTCCTAATGGCGGTTAATTAGAGATGTCACTTTGAAATTGTGTTTGGTAGCCATTATTGCACTCAGTTGACTGTGAGATGAGCCTATTTTTCATTACGGTTCTAGATATGAATTGATGGTGATTTTAGACTTCATGCGTTGTGAAAAGCCATAAATGCATAATTCATATTATGATTGTTTATTTCTCGTTTGCATGCAGTTGTATTTTAAATATTGAATCTTGCATGTAAATAGTTCTTGATGCATTGAGAATTGAGAAAGAAAAGAAAGAAAAGAAAGAGAAAATTTATAATTTAATATGCATAAGAGATGATATTTAGTTGTTGCAATTCATTTTATTTATAATAAAAAAAAATCTCTTTATGGGGAAATTAATTGTATTATTATTTTATTGCCTTTGAAAACAATGATCTAGACATTTTTTATTTAATGAAAATTATATTTTTGTGATAATTAGAGAAATAAAATAGAGGAAAAAGAAAATAAAAGCAAAAGTGAAAATAGAAATAGAAAAGAAAAGTGAGATAAAAGGAAATAGAATAAGTCTTTTATTCATTCATTGCTCTTTCTCTCGATGCCTCTCCCTCAAATATTTGAAAATGGATGGATTTCTTGGAAAATGGATTTGCTTGGGTTGGAAATTGGATTGCAAAGGAAGGATGCATGTAATGCTTACATTGCAATGGATCTCAATGTTAGAGGTATTTGACATGTTTGAAATTTATGCCCTCATTATGGTAAAATTTTCCAAAAATCATGAAATGTGAATTTTATGATAAAAGTGTGATGTTGTGCATACTTGGAACCAAAGAGTATATTTAGAAATTTAAACTCTGAATTTTGAAATTTGAAGTACTCATCAATGCAGTTTGAGAAATTTTAATGGTTTTCCAATGTAAGATTGATTTAAAAAAATTGAAATTGGGAATGATTGAAGATGAATTTGAATGAAAGAAAAGAGGTATGCTTAATATTTTTTAATTTAGAATCTTTTGAGTCCATGTTTATTTTTATTCTTCAAATTTTGTGCATTGAAATCCATGACACACCCAAATAGTGTTTTGGCATGTTGAACCTGGGATTTGAGGCATAGGATGTAGGAAAGGGGTGGTTTTTGACACCATTTAGGGCGTGAAAGGGCCCAAGGATATCACGGCCAAATATTTTGCTAATTAAGTGATAACTCAAGACACTGGGTAACTAAAAATAACCAAGATGTTAATTCCTTTGATATAGTGAAAGCACTTGTATAGGTTTGGTATGAGCATAAAAGACATGCCCACTTGGGGAGTACTAGTCCTTGTTGATTGGGTTCTTTTTTGAATGATTTGATGTATACCCAACTCCACTTATCCATCCCTTTGAGATATTGAGATGACACTCCTTCCCTAAACCCTTTGGTTCCTTATCATTGATGCTATTAGAATTGGTGTTCGATGAGAGACCCATTTTTGAACATGTTGTGATTGGAAGAGACCTTGATGAAATGTATTCATGTTCATGTTGTATGATTCCTTGTTGAAATGTCTATACCATATGGTGTGGATTATCCTACGTGCCTATTGTTGGTGATGTTATTCCCTTAAGCATGTGTATTTTATGATTGAATGATCTTTCTTATCAACATGTTATTCATTTGATGTGGATCATGATTGTTGGAATGTATGCATTGATGTTTATCTCATTGGATTTCATGTGTATATTATGATGAATATTATTTCTTTATTGGCATATTTGTAAGTCATGCTCCTTGTTTTGTGTGAGTGATGTGCTTGTGCTCTTGAGTGACTATCTCTTAGCATGGTGGGGTGGACCTAAGGGTATTATTTGGTTGGGTGGTGTGAAAACCACCATTGGGGATTTGAGTTCTTGGAGGATTCACCTTTGAGGAGATTTGGTTAGCATGTAATTGGAGGTTCTCTACCTCTTGCCTTTAGTTTCTCATATTTATAAGTTGATGTAAATGTCTAATTCAAGACTTTGAGTCCTCTCTTTTAATTTTAATATTTATGAAATATCCTTTTGGATGGAATGTAAACCTCCCACATACATGGTAAAGGATCTATCTTCTTATGCATATTTTCTCGATGTTTTTATTGAATGCTACTACCATTTCATATGCAATTTATGTTTCTATAAATGTAGGTAAAATGAACATAGAGAATATTTGGATTTGAGCTTAAAATGAATAATGTATTTAAAAAAATTAGTTTTTGCTATGGTTCTTGTGTAGTTTTTCTCTGAAGTTTGTGGTTGTGTGTGTGAGAGAACTCAAAATTAGGCAGTGTCATTTAGATTATCCCCTTGGTTGAAATAACAATAGGGTGTGTTGCACATATTTTCATCTATTCCCTATATCCTTGGGATTATTATGGAGTCCCTTGTTGGCCTCCCATATTATGGGGAGTGTCTCCTTTGTTGGTCAGTGTGTTGGAGATTAGATGAGGTTGTCCCTCTTAGTCTCCCAATCATTTATTTTTTAGGTGTCCTTTTGTGTTATGATCTTGTTTTTGTTAGTCTTGGGGTTGTCCCTATGTATGAGACCTAGAAAAAATCATTCATTCAATCTCTAGCTAGGACAATAAAGTGAGACCAAGACTACAATGCAAAAATAGGACTACAACATAGATTATGGGAACCTACATAGTTCTTGGATGCCCATGCACTTTGGGGTTCCAAGACACCATGATAGTGTCCTCTTAGCATGCTAGTGTCCTTTCTAGGTGTTGTAGTCCTCTAGTGCATTGTTCACCTTATTTCTTTAGACAACGAGTTCTTCTGACCATTTCTTAGAGAAACTTTGTATATGAAATTTGTTACCCTTGGCATAGTGATCTTCCCATTTTGTCACTTTGTTGACAAGTGTGTTACTTAGAGAATTATTTCACCTTTTTCTTTGGGAAGCATGTCATTGCTTGAAAATGACCTCTCACCATTCTAGTTGATGGAGGGCTTGTACCTCCTAGTAAGGAAGCCTCTTGCAAAGGTTTTCCCTATTCTTAGGTGTTGTTAGTGTTGTTGTTGAGTGGATTGGAGGTGGTTGTTACCCTCGTCCTACTCCTTGTTTGAGAAACCAATGGTTTAGTCATCTATTTGAGATGTGACATCTCCTAGTCATTCCACCATTTGTTTGAGTTCTCTTTAGTGTGGATTTGAGGTTGATGATTCCATCATCCACTCTTATGTTTTGTTTAGGAGAGTACGATCATGGGTTAGCTCCCAATCATCTTTTGGATGTCATTTTACCTTATGTAGGTTCATTGTGGTGGTTCCATCCCATGATTGGTATGCCTTTCACTAGTGCCACCTTCCTTGTAGTATCGGTGAGGTTGTTCTTGATGCTAGTATCCTTATTTCATTATGTTTGATACAAAACTTGTGTGCATGTTGGTGTGTAGTGCCACATATTGTGTCATACCTTAGTCATTGGTATTGTTCTTTCAACAATAAAAATTTATTTCGTCAGCTAATGTCAAGACTAGCAATATTTGAGACATAAAGGCATGCTCCAAAGAAGAGTTGGAAGAGTAACTTAACTTATGGTAATGATAATTTTTCTTTGAAACGTGTTCATTTAAATTTGTGGATATTCCTCACAATAAGAGAAAAATGTCATCTTTTGCATTGTTTATTTAAATGTTACTAGGCTTCTATTATCCAAACTATTTCCATTTTTCATTTTTTTGGTTGTAAATATCATTTTATGTATATAGACAACAATAACAAATGATAACAATCCTATCTGGGGAGTCTGACACGCCAATTCTCTTTCAAATTCATGATTGTATGTCTAAACCATTTTTTTTCTTTCAATATAACATGTTATAAATTGAATTTGTTGAAAGTATTCTTCCATCTCCTAATGAATTTTTTCCTGCCTTTAAAGTTCGATCCCATCTCGTAATGAATTTATTTCTGCCTTTAAAGTTTGATCTCCCTTTGTCAAGACTAGCAATATTTGAGACATAAAGGCATGCTCCAAAGAAGAGTTGGAAGAGTAACTTAACTTATGGTAATGATAATTTTTCTTTGAAACGTGTTCATTTAAATTTGTGGATATTCCTCACAATAAGAGAAAAATGTCATCTTTTGCATCGTTTATTTAAATGTTACTAGGCTTCTATTATCCAAACTATTTCCATTTTTCATTTTTTTGGTTGTAAATATCATTTTCTGTATATAGACAACAATAACAATTGATAACAATCCTATCTGGGGAGTCTGACACGCCAATTCTCTTTCAAATTCAATCAAATCCCATGTTGCAAAACTAGGATCTCTAGTCCATGGACTTACCCATTTGGTTGTTATGTTCTTGATGTGTGATTGTGTAAGTTCTTATTGTTGTGTGGCAGTTGTTTGGTTTCTTGCCTCATATTCCTTAATATGGTGTTTTAGAGGTTTTGGTGTGTGCTAGCCCATGCAATATGTTTATGGAGGAAGATGTCTCCTACAACTTATCACACTTGATAAGGAAGGAAGGATACCCTTGGTTAATAGTCTTATCACTCTCCTGTGTGTTACTTGTTGTATATGAGCCTATAAGGGCCTTAGAGTGTTTTTGTATACTTTAGGTAGTAGATGTTATTTCCTAATTTTTTCCCTTGCATGATATGTGTTTCCATATTGTGCCCTTTCCTTTTGTTTAATTATTTTCATAGGTTCGAACCCAAAAATTGGCTAAGTAAAAAGGTGATCAGAGTTATTGGGGTCACTAGGAACTCCTTTGTCAAAGGTTCCTAGTTCATCAAGAACATGTTACAAGGTTGTCGATATTATGGATCCATCGAGAATATTAGGAACTACCAACAAGTTCTTAGCACCTTAGGAACCACTGATGAGTTCTCGGTTCCTGATAGAGCCATAACTTTTGAAATAATTTCAAAGGAGGCCAAAAAGGGAAAAGAGGCGGGAAGATAAAAGGCCAAAAAGAGAAAGGAAAGCTAAAGCGCACATGAAAGTAGAAGATTTATAATGACATGTTATTTTTTATGCCTACCTCTTCTATAGGGCCATCAATTCTTAATATCCCTACAACTAACTAGATCATGTGTGATAGAGGCTCTCTAACATATTTTTAATGTTTTTATGGCACAAATTTAGGGGAAAAGCAATAAGATGCTTCATTTATGATCTCCAAACCCTAATTTTTGTCGAGAAACCATTCTTGGGCCACAAATTTTAACAAATATTATGGGGGTTTTACACTCCATCATCAAATCATCAATGCAAGGGCATGGCAAGGGGTTTTGGGAATATTTCATGTTCCTTCAAATTGGATTTTATTGGTATAAACATTTTCAAATACCTAACAAAATTGTGACTAGGGTTTATGCCCCTACCATGTATTCTTTCTCTTTTCTTAGCATTATGGGCCATAAAATACTTTATAGTATTCATTGTAAGGGGATTCTTCCCTTAGTGAACTTTAGCAGACTTACATTTTTTCGCATTTCTACAACTGTAACCATATTCAAGCCTCATACTTGATGTAAGAATTGCTCATTATTCCCTCCTCTCTCTCATTAACATGTATGATTTGTCATCTTTATGTGTGGATAAGTATTTATTGTTCTCTACGTATCTATGTTGTGTAAATATTGGTTACAGGAATTGAATGTGGATTTTCTTTCCCTCCTAGTGTCTGTTAACCCTCACCTTCATACCTATTGTAAGATTATCTAAACTGGAGACCTCTGCAAGCCTTTAGAAATATTTTTTATTTTCTCTCTGCTATGGTGAGCAATGAAGAAACCATTCTAAACTTTGGTGCGTCACCTTTCCCTTTCTTTTTTCCTTCTTACTCTTTTCCTCGAGAGATCAATAGAATAAGATTATTTGTAGATTTTTAGTATTGAGCTGGATCAATGCTTTGCACTTAGTATAGAGAGGGAACTATCCCTTCATTTAAAGGTTTGGCTTCAATTAGTAAGGTCCTACACCTTAAATCCAATCCAGTGTTCCACTTCCTATCATTTTCTTATTCATCCATTTCTTTACAAAATTCAATCATGTTTTCCATTGTTTTCTTACCCTTCTCTTTCCTTGACTGCATCTTGTGCTAGTGGTGGGTTCGAAAACACAAAAGACCAATCAACTTCACTAACCATCGCCACCCTTGTAATAGCTTTGAGGAAGCCAATATCACACTTAGCTTGGTGGTGTTGGAGATCAATGCCCATTTTGTTCCCCCAGACCATTTAAATGGTATCCAAGGGCCATTAAGCATTGCACGTTAATTTATAACCATTCTCTCCCTTCAAGCCATAAATCAATCCCTGAAATCACTCTCCTAAGGAAATCGCTCATTCCCCAACACCAACGGGGCAAGACTGGGCTAACCATCATGTTTTCAACAATGGCTTTCTTCTCCCTCACATCTAAAAGCACCACCATGAATATGGAGGCAACATCTATGTTCACCTGGTATCGCCTCACCTCATTGATATATGTGTCTCCCAAAACCAAATAAATTGTATGAAGGATGACCTCAACCCTAGTTTTAAAAATCTCTAAATTAGCCTACACTCCAAAATCTCTCCAAGAAAGGCCATTTTATTGTTCTTTGCTCTCAAATAGATAGTGGTATAGTTGTGATTAGAAATAGGAGAAACACATTACTATCACATGCATATAAAAACCCATAGTGCTTATAAGGATTTATGAATGGTGTCCTCTTCATTGTATTCTTGTACTCTTCATTATTTCATCTGATCATTCTCTTGCTTGTAATCATTTTATTTTCCTCTCATCAATCCCTCATTGTGTGAAGTATCTAATGCCAAATGCCCATTAGATTAAGGAGTATTTCCTTGTTTTCCGTGTCAACTGCCCCCTTTGCCACTCGACCCACCATGTCGTTCCCTTCTCTATATACATGGGAGATACAAAAATCTTTGAATTTCCCTATCAACTCTTATATTGGTGGTAGCCACTTTTTTAATTTCTATTTGGTATGTCTTTTTGTTGGATAACATTAACAATAATTTGTGAGTCCCCTTTCAAGTGGATTCTTTTGAGGTTTAATTTCTTTCCCATGGTCAATTCAAGTAGTGCCACTTGGAATTTGGCAACATTATTAGTTCCTTTTGTTAGTTTCTTTGCAACCATAAATAATAATTTTCATTCTTGTTCTTTGATTACACATCCTACTCCTAATACTCTAGGGTTTTTGTGAGAGGCACCATTGAAGTTGATCTTGACCCATCCATGATCTAGAGGGATCCACTGGGAATCATTCCTAGGGTTGGAAGAAAGATTAACTCACTTAACCCCATAAATGGGGGGAGGTATGACATGCTTTTATATTGGAAATTATTTTTATATTTTAAAGATAAGTTTTTCTATTTTTTCTCATTTTATTGTAGATTCTATCTTTTTTATTCCCCCCAAATAATTGGTGATCTCTAAAGATCTCATGCAAATTCAATTGCAATCTAGTCAACTACCATCAATGCTTCAATATCTTCAAAACCTTCTTGATCATTAGGGGAGTCTCCCTTGCATAATGCCCATGGTTCTACCTTCTTTGCCTCCCTATATCAAATCCCTTGTTAGGATTATTGGTGTAGCTTCTATACACCATCCACATAATTTCTAGAGATCCTCCACTCCTCTATTGCCATAGCCAACTAGACAACTTTGGTTGGACCTCCTCGCCACCTCTACCTTTTGACCACTAGGGTGGGTGGTCTCTACCTCAACATCACTTCATTATGTGTCTCAACAATGTGATTGGCCTCACCTAGTCAAGGGAAATTCCCTTGCTTGACTCTTATAATATCATTATTAAGGAATGTTAGAGGAAGGTGATAATGTTGTTCATACTAGTTGGAATCCCATTGAGGATGCAAGGATTTGCTAGGTGGAGGGTGAGATTATGATGATGGGTAAGAACCCCTAAAAAGCACTGGTGTTTCCCTTTCAACATAATTGTTATTATTTCCTTTTTTATTCTATTGAATTGATAACTTGATAGTTGTTTCTTTATGGGATCATTCTTCCTTTGCAAGGTCATACTTTCATTATGTTGTGATCATTTTTTTTTTTTGGGGGGGGGCGCATGCATTTACTCTACTTCGAACTTTACAAGTTTAACTTTGGGATGTGATCTCATGCTTCATTTATTTTTTGAGGATTTGGTAAAATAATGTAGCTTAATTTTAATATATGCTCTTTTCATCCAAAAAAATCTAAAATTTTAGCTTATTTTGAATTGATCTACTTGATCACATATTTCACAAGATCTAAATCCTAAAATTCAAGGATGACATATTCACTTCATGCACTTCATTTATGGTGGGAGAAGGTAAAAAAGTTGTAGCTACAACAAACTATTCCATTTGGAAATTCTAGATGGATTCACAACTAATTTTGAAGCTTTGACAACATCTTCTAGTGAGCTTTCCACAAGTTGATATAGTAGTTTAGTATTTTTCCACCAAGAAGCCTTGTTGATTATTTTTTCTATTCTTCATTAGACATTCTTCAAACAAACTTATAAGGCCAAAATAATTTCAACATCTAAAAGGAAACCTCTAACAATTAAGATTTTGCATTTATGTGTGACCATCTACTTTTAGCCAAATCTCTACTAGTAGGCCTAGGGATAAATCCATATCTATAAAAATCTCCACACAAATTGAATGAGAAAGCCCCAAAGTTTTAGAAGATAGAAACAAACTTTCTTAGGTTGTTTGATTTTTAGAGATGTCTCCATCCATAAATGAAAGGGAAGATTAGATGGGCTTACCCAAATGATAAAACTAAGTTTTTTTTGTTGTTGTTGTTAATGGATCAAAATATAGAAACCAAGGTTTGATAAATATGGATTCATTCCCCCAACTCCATGGTTCCTTAAAAAGAATATAATATCTATTAGGATTTTACTCACATGAAATGACAAAAAAACATTACATAACGTAGAATCACCATAGAATCTACTAAAAAGAGTTTCCATATTTTTGTCATCCATGTGTTCATCTTTGATAGATTTGGTGTTAGAAAGTAATGCTATTAGGGTATACCTTTATAAAATTTATATATTGTTCTAATATAAGATTACAAAGTCTTATGTATATTATACGCTTTATAAAAAATATTATTTATAAATGGTAGTATTTTGAATGGGTGTGATTAATACCCTTTCAAATAGATATGTGCAAGTTTCTGGTTTAAATTGTGTATGTTTTTTGCTTGATGTTTCAAATCACACTCAGTGATCTATCATTAGGAAGAGCAAATTGTGGAATTGGAGTGCAGAAGTAGCCTTAAAAAGAGAGAGGAAAGATGGGATTTGAAAAAGAGGATTAAAAATCCAATTAAAAAGAAATAAAAGTATAAAATAGAATGAATAAAGGAAAATGAGAAAATAGGATACATAAATTTAAAAAGTATAATAGAAAAATAGATTAAAATAAGGAAATATGTTAATATTAAACATATATTAACATATATATTAATATATAAATATTAACATATATAATTTTACATGTATAAATTAAAATATTTACATACAAATATTAGCCCCCACACATATATTTTTGCTAATTTGTTAATAATATCACAACTTTCTATTAATATGTTTATATATAAATATTTTAATATATACATATAAAATTATATAAATGTTAATGCATATGTTAATACATGTTTAATATTAACATATTTTTGTTATTTTTATCCATCTTTATTATATTTCTTTAATTTATGTATCATGTTTTCTAAAAAAATTTGTTCATTCCATATCATACTTTTATTTCTTTTTAATTGGATTTTTTATCCTTTTCTCTCATCCCATCTTCCCTCCCTCTTTTTAAGACTACTTCTACACTTCAATTCCATATATTTTCTCTTCTGGATGATGGATCATTGAATGCCATCCAAAGCAGCAAGCAAAAAACGTACACAATTTAAACTAGAAGCTTGCACATATATACTTAATGGTGGAAAACTTGTTCGGAATAGGATGCCATTTAATTGCAATCCTAAACATATTTCATGTATCTCCTAAGTCCTTGGAAAGTGTTCCCCAACACTAGGATTAGAAAGAGATTAAATTTGAATGAAATGAATATGTAAAATGACATTTGCAATTAATTCTAAATGATAGGAACATGTGGGGAGTCCCAAAGAAAGCTCCTGCAAAATAGGAGCACATGGGGCACCCATATGGAAGGTGGAACCCACCTCGAGTTAAGTTAACTGTTTGGAGAAAGATAACACTTTAGTAATGCATGCAAAGATCCTATAAGTTAGGAATTGATATTTACATGCATGGAGTCAGTTCAATTCAATATCAGTTCAGTTCAGTTATGGTTCAGTTATCTTCAGTTGCATGTAGTTAGTTTCAGTTGAATGCTCATTGACTTCAATTGACTTGGAATGCATGACTAATGGCTCGAGTTGCATGATAGATAACAGGTGATACATTCAGTTAAGTGGGGATGATCAATCATGCATCCTGTTTGCATGAATTGATTGAGATATACATTTCAGTTAACAGAGATTGACTTGGACCCACCTTGGGCGCCCAAGTTGGCATCTTGGAGTTAACACTTTTACATAAGAAGATATTTTATAAGGCTGAGTTAAGTGGGCCCATTCTTAGGCACCAACTTTGAGGAGGAGCTTACAAGATATCTTCGTAATCAACGTTGAGTTAGGACTTCAGTTTTTGAAGCCCAAATTGATGGACTTGGTTTGACATTGTTTTTCATGGAAGAACTCTACTTGCAAAGAATAGGTGTAGGTTTTGTGAGATAAGCTTTGTGCTTTGTAATTGTAAACTCTTTGGAGTTTACAAGCTCATTATTGTCTATAAATTGCAGCAAGTTGAAGAGAGCTCTATTAGAGTTTATTGCAGGTTGTGAAAAAGAATTGTTGAAGGAAAAAGAAGCATCTCAAGCAAGGATTGATAAAGAATTATTGCAATCTTGTTCTAAGGTTAAATAATACAAGCACTATTGATTTTGGTGATGAAGTTTTTTCTCGAAAGGGTTTCTCCACGGTATATGTTGTCACTTCTATCTTCTGGTCTTATTCTTCTACAATCTTCTGTCTATTTCTACAAATGGTAAAATGAATCTAAATAGATAGTCATATACAAAGAAATTGTAACAAAGAACACTTAATTAGATCTACAATCTCATAGTTTTACAAAGTATTAAGCTACATAATTACCTCCATTTTTCAACATTTGGTATCAGAGCTAATGGTTGGCGTAGAGTTTGGGACACCTTTCTCTTAAAAGTTTGAAAGTTTTTTAGCTATAGTGGGAGCTTTTACTATTGTGTTATTGTTGATTTTGGAAAATAAGTTTGTTACAATGAGCTTTAATTCTCGTTTGGATATTGAAAGATTCAATGGATCTAATAATGAGATGTGGAAACTAAAAATGAAGGATCTCCTTGAAGAGAGAGATCAATGGTTAGTTGTTGGTAATGAGACAAAGTCACCTACAATGATGTCAGATGAGGATTGGGCTAAGCTTGATAAGAAGGCAAGGGGGACCATAAGATTATGTCTTGTTGATGTTGTTCTCTTGAATGTTTCAGAAGAAACTACTGCATATAAGTTGTGGAAGAGAATAGGTGATATGTATCAAACCAAAAGTCTTAGTAATAAGTTGTATCTGAAAAGAAAGTTTTTTTCTTTAAAGATGAAAGATGCTGATTTTGTTACAAATCATTTGAATGCTTTTAATTTGATTCTAAGTCAGTTAGCATTTGTAGATGTAAAGCTAGAAGATGAAGATAAATGAATTTTTCTACTTTGTTCTTTACCAGAATCTTGGGAAAATCTAATTGTTGTTATAAGTGGTAGTGGTGCAGATCTAAAAATGGACAATATAATTCCTACTCTCCTATTAGAGGAGATGAAGAGGAAGTCTAAAACGGAAATCCAAGATGCCTTGTTTGTAAAAGGTAGACCTAAGAAAAAGGAACCTAAGGGAGACAAGGAAGGGAAGGGTAAGTACAAAGGATAGAGTAAGGTAAAGTGTTGGAACTATGGGAAACCAAGACATGTGAAGAAGGATTGTAAGAACAAGAAAAAGAGTTATGATTCTTCTATAGAGGAATCCTTAGATGACAGTAATCATGCATTGATCATTTCATGTAAAAATGTTAGTGATGACTCTTTGCTTGATGTTAAAGAGTGATCTTCATGAAGAGGATGGTAGTCATGATGCCATGTGTAGCTCATACCACAATTCAGTGGGAGTTGTTGGCAATGATGTGGATGCATCACTGGTAAGGTTATCTTCATCTGATTAGGGATATGTTATTTCTTGGTTTAGAGTGATTGCTATTATGTCATGGTTTACTCTTGATACATGTTTAGAGTTTGGCATGGTACTTGTTCTCTTGAGACTAGGATGTTTATGTATGTTATGATGCATGTGATCTCCTTGGAGGAGATGGTTAGATCATGCTGTCATGTTTATGTTCCTGATTCATGATTGGAGCTTTGACATTGATCTTGTGTAGTTCTCTTATGTATTGGGTACATTAATCATTTGCTTGTTTACTTCATGATAGTGTTATGTTGCATTTGGAGTTTGGAATGGATTGGTTGGTTATAGGTCCTCATGGATACTTGGAGAAATAGGCGAGGCTTGAGTTCTCTTATGGTAAGAGATATATGTTGGAATGGTTACTTGTAAGAAAAGATTTTTTAACAGTAAAGACCAAGAAGCCCACAACTTGGTTGGACGTGAGTTCAACACACTCGGTGGTTTCACATGCATCCAAAGAGGAAGTTTGGTTATAGATACTTGGGAAAGATATTGGTTTTATTTGCAAGTAAGTTAAACTTGAATGTGATAGTCAAAGTGCTATTTGTTTAGCCAAAAAAAAAACCTATGTATCATGGTTGTACTAAGCATGTTGATGTTCACTATCACTTTGTGTGAGAAATGGTTGAGAGTGGGAAGGTATTAATTGAGAAAGTTGACATTTTTATTAATGCTGCAGATTATCTTATGAAACTAGTTCCTACAGATAAGTTCGCTTGGTTTTGAGTATTAATCATTTGCTTGGAGCTTCATGATTATGCAGGATGTATTTGAAGTTGGCATGGATTGATTAGTTGATGCAGGAAGGCCATTGGCCTTGAGTCCTGTACTTGATTTATAATAATGATTCCTTGTTTAGAATAATTAAAATGTATAATGTCAAGTGGGAGAATGTTGGGAATAGGATGGCATTTAATTGCAATCCTAAACATATTTCATGTATCTCCTAAGTCCTTGGAAATGTTCCCCAACACTAGGATTAGAAAGAGATTAAATTTGAATGAAATGAACATGTAAATTGACATTTGTAATTAATTCTAAATGATAGGAACATGTGGGGACGCCCAAAGAAAGCTCCTACAAAATAGGAGCACATGGGGTGCCCACATGGAAGGTGAAACCCACCTTGAGTTAAGTTAACTGTTTGGAGAAAGATAACACTACAGTAATGCATGTAAAGATCCTAGAAGTTAGGAATTGATGTTTACATGCATCAATTCAGTATCAGTTTAGTTCAATTATCTTCAGTTGCATGTAGTTAGTTTTAGTTGAATGCTAGTTGACTTCAGTTGACTTGGAATGCATGACTAATGACTTGAGTTGCATGACAAATAATAGGTGATATATTTAGTTAAGTGGGGATGATCAATCATGCATCCTGTTTGCATGAATTGATGAAAAGATATGTTTCAGTTAACAAAGATTAACAAAGATTGACTTGGGCCCACCTTGGGAGCCCAAGTTGGCATCTTGGAGTTAACACTTTTGCATGAGAAGATATTTTATAAAGTTGAGTTAAGTGGGCCCATTCTTGCGTGCCAACTTTGAGGAGGAGCTTACAAGATATCTTCGTAATCAATGTTGAGTTAGGACTTTAGTTTTGGACGCCCAAAATGATTAAAGACTTGGTTTGACATTGTTTTTCACGAAAGAACTGTACTTGCAAATAATAGGCATAGGTTTTGTGAAATAAGCTTTGTGCTTTGTAATTGTAAGTTCTTTGGAGTTTATAAGGCTCATTATTGTCTATAAATCACATCAAGTTGAAGAGAGTTCTATTAGAGTTTATTGCAGGTTGTGAAGAAGAATTGTTGAAGGCAAAAGAAGCATCTCAAACAAGGATTGATAAATAATTATTGTAATCTTGTTCTAAGGTTAAATAATACAAGCACTATTGATTCTGGTGGTGGAGTTTTTTCGCGAAAGGGTTTCTCCATGGTATATGTTGTGTCACTTCTATCTTTTGGTCTTATTCTTCTACAATCTTTTGTCTATTTCTACAAATGGTAAAATGAATCTAAACAAATAATCATATACAAAGAAATTGTAACAAAGAACACTTAATTAGATCTACAATCTCATAGTTTTACAAAGTATTAAGCTACATAATTACCTCCATTTTTCAACAAAACTCATACCAACTACCCTTTCATATATTTTGCTACTCTTCCTATAGTTAAGATAAGGAATTTGAAGATTTAGAGCGAATTCTATTACTATGCACATGGGATATTATTGACCATGTGGAATTGAAGAGAAGTGATATTATGCTTTATGATATTTTTTTTTTAATCCACAAATATCTTTCCCATGTATATATATTGTAACATCTTGAATTTGTGCATATTATAATTATCATTTCATTTATCTTATATTTTACTTGTGATGAGTAATAAAGTAAGATCCTAATTTCTAACACCCGACCATTGATAATTAAATCTACACATAAGACCCATTATTTTCTAATGTTTTGCTTCTTCAATGACGCCAATTCTAAAATCAAAATCTTCTCACCTTTTTTAATCAATTACTTTAAAGAGCTCTTCTACCCAATAGAAAATTGCTTTTCTTCATTTATTTATTTTTGGATTACTTGCAATAGCAAAATCTATTAAATCCATCTATATCCACTTACAACAACTTCCATAAATGAAATTTGATTATTGCCAAGATTACAAATACCAACAACCCATTCTTCCTTATAACTAAACCCTTTCTTTAATATTGCTTATCTTTTCCATAATTTACTACATTCAATAAAATGATAATTGAAACTATAATAACTACAATAGAATTTGCAATGCTATTCACAACCATAATCATTACAAGTGTCGATATCTAAATACGATATTCTCAAAACAATATTATAAATCTAATACCTGTACTTATAACTAATATTATATACCAATAATATCGAATAGATAAAATATGATATTTCCCAATTCTATTTCTTAATTTATATTCCCTATTAGCAGTCACATCAAACACCCACTTTGGTCTAGAATTATACCATAGAAAGTGAATGTTCCACCTAAAATATGATACTTCAAATTAAATAAAACAACTCCTCCCATGTGGAAATACATTGCCGTAGAAAAGTCATAAATATCATATAAAAATGTACGGCCGAAAAAACTCGAAAGTGCCAACAAATTAATTTAAATGAAAGAATATTAAACAAAGGCAATAAATTAATTAATTTGAGAAAGAATTCGGAAAAAAATAAAAATAGCCAATAGCACTACAACATCAAAGCAAAGTGCAGATACTATACGGCCGAATTCGTATTGGTAACAAGTACGATACACTCATTTCGTATAAATACGCCGGACACATATACATATTATATTTTTTATTATTTATAAAGAAGCCACTGGGTATGTTTATTTTACCTGAAACAAATTAGTAGGCAGGAGCCGAGGAAACAAAACATCAATAGCAGCAGCAGCAGCGGAGATTCTGCACAGGTTGCTCATTTCATATGTACCACGTGTCCACGTGTTGAAAGTCATGATGAAATTCTGATCGCTAGATCAATGGGTGACGATTATACATTGTGGGGGCTTAATCCCTTGTTCTCTGCAGCAGAAGATGTTCAGCTATCCGCAGAGAGGTACATTAAGGTTCATAAACCGCCATGATCAAATAATCTTTTATACTAATTAATGTGATATTCATCTTTTTTATAATTTGGATTTATAAAAGAAATGAGCTGTTAAATTTAAACAATGCAGGTTAGAGTCGGCCTATAGAGGTTGGATCAGTAGCACCCGTAGCGGCCATGTGACCACACGGAGCCCTAGTGTTTACAGAAAGGAGCTTCTCACAGCATTTGAGACCACAAAATGGCAGGTGGGCTCTCTTTACTCTGCTTTCTTGGGGCAAAATCTAGTTAGACGTAGGAAAACTTGCGAGCTTATGTTGTGAAAATTGCTAATCTGCTGTGTACAAAACAAGGACAATTGCTTATGCCGGGAAAAATGCTAAAATTTCTTAGAGTCAGACAATTTAAGATTATTTTCACCTGCTGTATGCAAAACAAATACTAATTGTTTAAGATTTTTTATATTTTTTTATATTTGATTATGGATGACCTTCGATGTAGCTGCCATGACTGAAGGGGCATCACCAATGCCTGTCAAGTGGCGGATGCCATAGCCAGCAATTTGGGCATGACATTGTATCCAATTGGGACACTTTTTGGATGTGTTTTTTTACACAATTTTAATGCTTGATTGTGTCTCCTGGGGATTTGAACCTAGGGCTCCCCTTTGGAAGTCCTGTATATTTATGAATGGAACTCAAGCCATCTGGTGAAATTTTATGAGGTATTTATTTTAAAAATTGCAAAATAAATTTTCAAGCCTTCATCCGATTAGAGCAAACCCTCTTGCTCAGCATTTATAAGCGAGACAATCAGGCTTAGGCTTTTACTGTTTGCAAGGCCACGGGAGTGTGATTCTTGGCCTATATTTGACTGAGCTCCCTTTCTTGGGCAGGGAGCGAGGGAATGTAGAAATGTAAAAAGGGTATGCTTAGATGTAAGCCTAGTACACCTAAAATCTTATAAGTTTATAACTGATATTTGAATAGGAAAATTGGGTGGGGGTGAGGATGGGAACGGGCATCGAAACTGAGGGTGGGATCATGGTTATCAAGATTTTATCATGTGGGATAATTGGCGTGGATTCCTGATCTTAGTGTGAAATCAGAGGACATAGATGTTGGAGAAGGTTTAGGATTGAATGGGACATCTCAAACCAGGCTTTGGCAATGAAATTGATGTAGGAACATCCTAGGGGTTGAGAAATTTTGCATCATTATTTTTTCTTTCTTGCTTTGTTTCTAGGTTTACGTTTTCCCTGCATAAGTTTAGCCTGCATTTGCTTGTGTATTGTGATGTTTTGTGCTACCATGTGTTTTTTTGGCTAGTTTCATTGTGAGTGGACTTGCACAAGCAACTCCTGCATTTTTACGCAGAAACCAGTTAAATTGAGTTGTTCCGTGCATTCTGTGCAAGCACAATTCAGCCCGCTCAGCTCACATGCTACCGCTCAAGCTTTTGCGCAACCTTTGCAATCTTTAGTGTTGCTGTGTAAGTTGGTGGATGGTTTTTGGTTGTTGCATGGGTCATGCACAGACCTTTGTTTTCCATGCAAGCCTTTGTGCCATTTTTCAGTTTCTATGCAACTCATGTGCAAATTTCCTAGTGCTGCACAATGATTGAACATGAATTCCAATGGTGCCAGATGTTTCATTATGTTTGTGCAAGGCACTAGCCTCATGAGTGGATATTTCTAAAAACTTATGATCAATTGCTCTCATTAGAGGACCAAAGTGGGAATATTTGAGTTTGGAAATTTGAGGTAGGATATATGCAAAGTGTCTTTGCTTAGGCTGGGTTTTCCTCACTAGGTTTGGAAGCAAGGATTGATGGGTTCCACAATTTGGGGTGACCATAGTTTTATTTTATTCTTCAAAAAATTAATATAGATGTGTTTGTTTACTGAGTCTCCATATTTTCTTCCTAGTTGCTTTTGTTGTGTATTTTAAGTGTTTGGTTGTTTATTCATTTGACCCTCTTATAGTATTGTACCTAATTGGTATAAGAGGAAGTGTTTTGAGTCCTAAGAATTGAGGCTGAGCTTATGAGTGCTCCATAATAGTAAGTACGTTTGTGCAATTGTCACATTGTAGGTGGTCTAGAGAGCAATGACTCATAGAGTTGGAGGAGGAGGTGCATGAAACAATAGAGTGTCGTGTGTTGCTTATCTAGTTGACATCTAAAAGCCATTTATGTGAGGCTTGAAGTTGAAGTCGTTGAAATTGCATAGAGGAGAGGAGTGGTTGTGATTGAAGTCTTGAAGATGTTAGTGATGATGAGGATAGATCATAATGTACAAGAAGTTGCCATAGATAATGATTTTGAGGAGGAAATGAATGCAAAAGATAGATTTGTGATTGGCTTGTTGAAGACAGAGGCAAGGCAAGGTTTGATCTTCCAAGCTACTTGGGAAAATTAAATCTAGAAGAGTTGCTAGGCTAGATCATCAAGTTTGAGAAATATTGAATTTGAGAATCAAGGACCCCAAGAGAGTGAAGAAAACTACCACGAAGTTGAAAGGGCACACTGCCTTGTGGTGGGACTTTGTTCAAAGAGATCATATTTAGAGGAAGAAGAAGAAGAAGATATTGTGGTGGGATCACATGGTCGCTATTATGTGGACCAACTACACAATGGAGTTGTTCAAGAAATTACAAAACTTACACCAAAGGGAGACATTTGTGAAGGAGTACATGGAAGGATTCCTTTAGTTCAGACCAAGCATTCACATTGGTCACATGGAAGATGATGAAGAAAAACTCTTGTGGTATGTTTAAGGTTTGCAAACTTCCATTAAAGAGGAGATTTATATGCTGCACATTCATTCCATAGAGGAAGCTTATCAACTAGCACTTAGAGCAAAGAGGAAGTTGTCTTGTATACATCAGAGTGTGCAAGGCAAAGACAAAGGCGACAAGAGCAAATAAGGTGGTGGAAGGCAAACCTAAGCCTAGAAAAAGGCAGCTAAGTCTAGTGATACTATGGATAACTCAAGTCATGAGCAGACCTCCGATAGAGGTGGAGAAAGACGAAAGAGAGGCAACAAAAAAGGCTTAAGTGGTACTTGCTTTCAGATGCAAACAAGTAGATCATTGGGCATTTAAGTGTTATGCGAGATCAAGGTCATGCAGAGAAGCATGTGCATGTTCGCAATTGAAGAAGAAGAAGAAAGTGAAGTATAAAGCATAGCTCTTGAGGTTGTGGAGAAGTTGATGATGTGCAAAGTTGCGAATGAGACCTTTGATGAATCATCTCTTCTTGAGACCATCGGCTGGCTTGTTTCTCTTCTAACTTTACTAGGAGTTCCTTAAGTCTTCGATTATAGGCTCACACATTCTTGTGTTTGCCTTGCCTCGTATTATAGATCTCTGCTATAATCTTATTATCATCTTGTAGTAGCTTGAACTCCTCTTCAAAATATTTTTTTCAATATTTCCCAAGAAGTTTAAATCAGATCGACTTTTGTGTACCAGTCAATAGCTATACCCCTTAGGGTTGTTGGGAAGGGCTGTAACCAATAGGATCTACTGTCTTGGTTGTTTGCTGTCCAAATCAGCTCACAGGTTTTGCAATGCCTTCCACAATCCTTTGACCCATTACTTGTGAACTTCAACAACTTTTGCCTTTTGACATTGGGACTCAATGGAGGAGTCACCATGTTTTTGTTTTGACTCAACCTCAATGCTTGGAACCTACTTACTAGGAAATCTTGATTTAGTCACTCTAGTGCTTCTCTTGTACTTTTGGCCATGTAAGAATCCCCAATTCATCCACCTCAACATTTCGCGCCTTTGGAACTCAATCATTTGTCCTGAATTTTGTAGTTATTTCTTTATATAAAAAGGTATATGATGGATTATTGGGTTAGGGATGACTGATTGTAACCAAAGTCAACCACAATTGGAAGAAGAAAGCAATATCTATCGAAAACAAGGGAAGAAAGAATGTAATGGATTTGAGAAACCTAGCCGTGAGTGAAGTAATAGCTTCCTTAGATTCATATTTGGACTTAGAGAAACTTGGGTGGAAGAAGAAAAGGGTCCTATGGAGCCAAGTGACAAAGGAGTCTTAGATCTGCAACATTGTTTTAAAGACAAAACAAGTTCTCTCAGCGCACTGTTCCACTAGCAATTAGAGGACTATGAGTTATTTCAGCTAGAATGCAACATGAAACAAATCATGAAAATCGAAGAGGATGAAAAAGGTAAGGAAGATGTGCAAGAGGACCATTCAAGACCAATAAGTCATACATTTCCATTAGAGTATGGAGATTATAAAGAAGGGAATGAAGGCTAGATGACACACCTGCATATAAATTTGAACAAGATAAGGACACAAATATGAAGAACCTACAACGAGAAAAGTAAATTTGGGAGAGGAAGTTCGTTCACAATTCATAATGATTGGTGACCATTGGAATCTAGTACTAAAGATCGCAACATTGAAAATCTTCCTAGAGTATAAGGATGTCTTTGGGTGGACTTAGAAGGATCTTAAGGGAGTGCCACTAGAATTGTGCATCCATCGAATTTCCTTAATACTTGGAGCACATCCAATAAGAAAAATACCTTATAGGATGAATTGAAATTGTGCAGCAAAATTTTAGGTAGAATTAAAGAAAATGTTAGAAGTAGGAATTATATTCAAAGTGGAAACCAATGATTGGTTATCACTTAATCATCTCACTGAAGAAGGAATCCAAGCAAATTAGAATGTGTGGACTTTTGAAGCCTTAATGCGGTGAATATTAAGGACCCGTTTCCAATCCCATTCACACTCTATTCTTAAAGTAGTAGAACATGAGATATTCTTTCATGGATGGATTCTTTGGTTACAACCAGATAAACATTGGAAGAAGACAAACTAAATACTACCTTTGTAGTAGAACTGGAGTATATGCTTATAATAGAATGTTGTTTAGACTATGCAACGCTCCCACAACATTCCAAAGCATAATCCTACATATCTTTGATAAAATGTGTATAGGAAATTTCAAGGCCTTCTTTGATGATTGGTCAATCTACAACAACCAAGAAACACAATTAAAGGCCATTGGTGCATAGAACGATATAGATTAGCATGCCTGGCCTTAAATCCAAGAATTGCTGCTTCATGGTACCACAAGGAAATGTCCTTGGACATATCATCTACAATGTTGGATTGAAAACAGATCTTGACAAAGAGTGATTGTGGAGATGGAAGCCCCTAAAGACATCATAGAGGTAAGATTGTTCTTGGGTCATGCTGACTACTATCGATGATTATTGAGAACTTTTTAATCCAAGAAATTCAATAGTTATAGAATTCATAAGTAGTGTTGTTTATGGCTGGCAAAGGGAAAAAGAAAGCTTCTAATAGTGAATTCATAGGCAGTTCTTCAGAGCATAGACCAAAAATCCTAAATACAACTATAGACAAGGCCATAGACAAGGCCATTGAAAAGGAAAGTAGCTGAACATTAGGAAAAACATTGGAAAAAAGGATAAAAGGGAAGAAGTAGTTGTGAGTTTAGCAAACAAAAGGGACCAACACTGTAGAATCTCTCACCTAGTAGAGTTTGACATGTATGGAGTGTCAGGTGTGGTGGGAAAATAACCTTGAAGATCAACTACTCAAAGCTATACTAATAGCCGTTCAGGTAGACAAAGCCATAAAAGTTCCTTATTTTAATTTTTGAGAGTTTGAGCCTTACATAATAAGCATGGTAGCTAATTATAGTAGAGAAGAACAAAAATTAATTGTGCAATAGATGGATTCCACGGTGAGTATCACATACACTCATATTGATTTTTGTCAAGTATTTGGGTTCCCATGTTTGGGAATATCAGTCTCGAAACCCACAACTCATGCCAATTGAAGTAAAAAAGAAGCAGCCATTCAAAATAGGAACAAATAAACATCTAGAGTAAGGGAAATAGAGGCTTGCAAAAAGACTATCTAGTAAATGATGAATGGAAATACATACTAAATCTCATCAAAAGCAGACTAATGGGGGCTACATGGGATTCAAACATGGCTGTTTGGATGACTATATACATGGTTGGGCTAAGCATGGGAGAAATATATAACTGGGCAAAATTATTGTTAGTAAGAATACAAAAGTTCTTATCTTTGAATCAGAAAACCTTTTACATGACACAACATGCAATTGCATTGGTTTTGATGCAATTTATACACATATGCCATTAGTTGCAATTGACAAATGTCACCCAGATATAGAGTATGATCCTCTCTAGCCAATCTATCTTTAGATAGAAATCTTTGGGTTCATAGGTCATGACATAGAAAGGTGAGGAAGCCAAGACCATTACAAGAAAGGGGAAAACTATACAAGCAGAAATATCTTCCGAAGAAGAACCCACAGAGGAAGGAGATAGGGAAGAAGATGAAGATGTTGAAATTATAGAAATAACTACATCTCCCTTTGGCACCACTCTTGGAGAACTTCCTTTGGTCTCCACACTGGTAGAACTATCAAAAGAGGCATCAAAACATATAGATGAGTGGTTGAGCTTACTAGGGGCTCCCATTGAGGTCATCGAGTATCCTCTCTTGAGCCCTACACAGTAAACTGAACAATAGTTAGAACAAACACGTAGTCACTTCCTACTCTTCAGATAGAGGGGAAGTCTTCAGCGATCGCATGAAGGAAGTCCTCAACAGTTGCATGAGGAGTCACAATTACATGAGTTACATAGCCCAGTCCATAGCGGCGAGGATGAGATCACCTTTCAGCTATTCAAACTAGATTCTAGTGATCCTCTTGGAACCATCCAACAATATATATAGAACTTGGAACTGATGGCACACATCATGAGCGAGGTTGTTGATATTGCATGGAAGTTGGGACAACATTCATTCTCCTTTGGTCCTCTAGGAGGCTTGATGGATTCAACACCTTGTTGAGGGTGAGTGCAATGAAGAATTCACTAAAATCTTTCTCTCTCATGGGTGGCCTATCACAGAGGTACTTGATATGAAGCATCAACGGAATCCTACACAAATGCTACCTTCATTTTGTTGGTTCAGATGGCAAAGTTTTGGAGACATTATATTCTATCAAGTTTAAATTTCCCTGTTTGTACCTCATGCTACAAACTGAAATAGCATCGCAGTACAAAATTGGATCATAAATTGACGAGTCTATACCTATTTCCCACAAATTAAGAGAAGAACTGGATGATCAAAGTATTAGGTTCCAAGAAGTTGCAAGAACAACTTGCACAGCAGACTCAACTCATAGAATTGGAAAAGACTAAGGTGGTTGACAAGGAAAGGGAAATTGCTAACAAGGACAAAGAAATTGTTGATAAAGACAAGGAAATTATTGAGCAAAGATTGGCCAATGAGAAGGCTAGAGCTCAACTCATGGAGGCAATATAGATGGTTAAAAGTTCTTGAGAGTGGGAACTCTTGGCTACACACCATTTAAAGCTAAGAATTGAGGAGGTCTACAAATTGCATGTATCTGCTTCTCACCACTCTACTCCTTCCTCTTCAATATGTACACTACTAGGGATGTTTTCTCGCTCTGCCCCTCAATAATGGTTGTTTAATTTCTGTTATCTGGAAGACAACATTTATTTTTTGGGGGCTGATGTAGATACCTAAAATACATTAGATATATTGTACTTTCAGTTAGTCGGTGAGTTTATTTATGCTTAATTGGCTGATTGAAATAAATTTTGGGTAGTTGCTGATGGTTGGAACTCCTTGGCAACCGTTGGCAAGTTTATACACTTCTCTTGTAGCCGGGAAAATGGAGGGTGTTGTTGGAAAATCATTCCCTTCCCCAATTTTGTATAAGAGCATAGAAGCATTGAATGCATAATACATCTGTTATATCTTGTATTTTTCATGTGAATCAATAATGTATAAACCGGTTTACTATGCTTTGGTAATTGTATATCCATGGAGCGAGTAAACAGGAGCATGAGAGGAAGCGTTTGAGACATTATAAATCCTACATTCGCCATTATCAAAGTTATTGGGCTGAGGTGAGCATAGGTTTGGATGCTGTGTCGGCTAGTCGAGAGTGCATAGTGCTGGCTAGTGCATAGGCAATTGTTTTCAACTCCTTTTCCTTTTAGTTGTAGAGGGTATTTGCAAGTATGAGGATGTGGCATATTGATTTGGGATCCCATTTGGCCTTGGAGGGACTGTAGGCTTGTGAAACTACACATATAATGAATTTTCTTGCTACTTATTTGGTTTTTACCAGGGTAAACATAGTGTCATGACTTCCTTGCATTGTTGTTGTTTTGTCTTTTGCTTGTTTATCCATTTTGTTAGTTAATTAGACAAATCTGCTATGACATCCATTTAGAAAAATCATTCAACTAGCTTCCACTGAGTAAGGCATAGTAGCTGCATTGTATGAAGCATGTATATGGACATGTGATGAGTTGCAAGAGTGTGCGAAGTAGATGGTGTAGCAGCCAATTTGGAGGTTGTTCTTGCAGTTGTGAATGCATCCATTTTCTAGTCTTTTGTGTTGTATGTTTGGCCTTAGGAGTTGGAGTAACACTTAAGAAGGATACATTGTTGGTGATGGTAAAGTGGAATCTCCACCACTGTTTATAGATCAATTCCCTGCTGGAGAGTTTTTTTCTGCAACTAGATCTGTAAACATAAGTGGCCTAATACTAGTTCATTTATGTTTGAGGGGGTAACAAACCGATAGAGTGCTAAAAACCACAATGTTAATTAATTTTAATTGACTTTCACTTCCAACGGAAAATTAATTTTTACCATGGACCAGTTAGGACCTGAACTTAGGAATCTCCATTAGCATGGTCCTACCACTGAGCTAATGGCCCCTTTGCAGTCCAGAATGTGGACTTTTCTTCCAGTGGTTTCACTCAAGCCACACTTTTATATCGGATTTCTAATTTGGATCTAATACAATGCTATTGTCCATGGGCCAGCTAAGTGTCAAACCTAGGACACTACTACGTCCTTTGCTGCCTAGAGTATGTATTGTTCATCCAACACTATCATAATACTATGAAAAACAAGTAAAATATTGTTTGTGATTATCATAAATTGAAAAACTGGTCTATAATGTCAAAAATCCATTCAAGGTCATTTGCCTGCAAATATGGTTGTATTCAAGTTGGGTTATAATTAATATTGTGTTGGATTCAAAGATCAAATGCAGATTTTTTTTAATGCTCTAGGATTATACCTAATTACAAGGAGAACGATTCCAAATTCCAATCACAAGAAGAATTATGCCGACCTTGTGAATGGTAAAAGTCCGATAGTTTCATATCTGCTTACTTGACAAGAGGATCTGGCCTACCCAATTGGATGAGTTTGGTATTAGAGGAAATCTAATGTCTTATGGTTATTATGATTTCTTTCCAGAAAAACAAAAATATGGTGGCTGGTTGAAATGAAGATTTAGCTCATTTTTTGTGCATTTTTTTTTTCTTTGTTTATAAATCTCAATTTGAAAACTGTTTTCAGTTTTTTTGCTATTATAGAATTGAGATTTCAGTGTTAAAATATATTTTTCCTAGATTTCTAAACTTAAAAAAAACTGTTTGGTTCATTGAAGTTTTCCCATGTTGGTATCTAGGATTAGTTCAGTTGATTATTCACCTGTTAATCTGCACCTTGAAACAAAAATTTGCAAGGGAATTTTTTGGGTAAGTAAAAATTTTGGTTGTTCATTTTTTCAAATAACTCCTAATGTACTTGGAGGAAACTGTAGGAGCAATGGTTTTTAAAATATGCAATGGGCTACTACCCAAGCACATATAATCAACACTACAACAGGAAGTTACTTCCCAAACATGTTTAATCAAAACTAGACCTTGAAATGACTTATTCATTTTGAAGATTTATGGAATATTTCTAATAATGCTTAGTTTTTATGGACAAGAAATTTGCAAATTATTATCAGAACATGGATGTTATTTATTTATTCACTATACAGTATGTTATCTGTCAAATAACAAACAAGTTATTCGATAGCATCACATTAACAGTATATTTTTATCCCTTTCTTCTTTGAACCTCTAAAATTCTAAACTATTTTGTATTGCTGATTCAGTTGGAGGAGTTTGAGAGGGCATTTATGAATGTAAATCTGAAAGATCTTAGAACAGAACGAGCTCTTGCAAGATACCGCCCTTTCATTGAGGCTATAAGCCATCAGATATCTTTGGTAGAAAGTGATTTAAGGAATTCAGGAAATGAAGAAGATGGATATTGTCTACATTCTGTTAGCATTGGTGATGGGGAGAGAGATGAACTTGCTAATTTTTTGTTGGGAAATCAAATTACAGGAAAGAATGATCAGAATGGGTATGCTTGTCCAAGAGTGGAATACCAAACTAAAGGAGTAACTTGTCAAGAGAGGGTGCAAGCATCAAGGGCTGAGGACCTTCATCAAAATATGTTGTTTGGGTCACAACTACATGGTTTTCAGGAAAGAAACGATATCATGGATTGTATACAAGAAGTGGAAAATACCCTTGTTCCTGACAGGGTATTTTGCTCTACAGATCAGCCTCTTTCAGCTAAGCATATAAAAAAAAGTGATGTCAGTTGTAGGAATGGGAGCATTGAAAATGGATTTTTTGATTGGAATGCTGGAAGAAATGTTATCTCTGATAGAGTGAGGGGCCATAGAAAACATAATAACAGATATCAGAGCTGGAATTCACGGCTTCTTTCCAGTTTGCAGTACCTTGGAGGCAATCTACAGCATTCAAAAAGTGGCCTGAAAAGATATAAAGATGGAGAATCAGATTCAATGGGAAATTCTCAAAAGAAAAGTTTTATTGGCTGTGTTAAAAAAATGCCCTCTTCTGACTTGGAGAAGGTAATATTCTTTTGCTGAACGCAATAGCCTTGCATGTCTCAAATTTTTGGTGTCATGAAACAGAGCACATACTGAAGTACAATTTCTTGTTTTGGGTAGTAGATGCCAGTCATCATTTCTGCATTTATTAGGCGATATACTTATAGTCATCAGTTTTGAATTTTCATGTAGTAGTGCCTTCACACCACATTTTCCTTCACTGCACCTGACCCAATGTCCATGGAATGAATTTTCTTACAAATATAGAAATGAAAATAAGGAATGAGCATGATGATGGTTCTTGTTGTCCTCTATTGTTATTGGTTTTATGTTTTAAGTCCCATTAACCTACTTTTGGTCATCTGTGGACATTAATATTATTTCTTTCTTTCTTTCTGTGAGCAAAAGCTTTTAAAAGTATTTTATAAAGAATTAGCCTTTTGACTTGAAAAGCCAAACATTTGTAACATGAGAGTAGTCTGAGGATGAATGTTCAAGATGTTGTCCCATTCTGTTATGATACATTTGTTTTCTATATAAGGGACTGATCCAGCATATGGTTTTGCATTGATTTTTCTACATATTAAGGATCACAAATGCACATAAATTACAGTTATTTTGCTATTGTGCATATGTAGGATTTAATCAACATCTGTTTTAGGCTTACAGAATATACAATAGCTATATGCAGTGGAATATGAGGTGATACACAATCTTTTGCCTTTTTAACATTTGGAGGTTAAGATTTCTTAACAATTTCATGTTAAGCTCATCACAAAGCAAATGACATGATACAGAAAGACAGAGAAATGCTTTTTCTTTTCCTGTTTCCTTTTTTTCCATGATTCAAGATGATGTGTTGGTTGCAATGAACGTGATTTTATGATGACTTTGTTCATGTGATGCTGGTAAATTTTGTTGAGTTGGCTCCTAGGCAGGAGCATGTTGGTGATTTTGTCATGGTGGCAATTTAGGTTTGATGTTTGAGTGCTGCAACTCAATACAATATTTCTGCAGTATGCATTTTTATTTCCTCCGATTTATGATTGGGTTAGAACTTAATATATGTGCTATCATAGGAGAAGAAAAATGGTGTCGTAAACATTATATCAAGACACTTAAGAATAGGGATAGATAATTATGGATTGATATATTTATTGCATTCATTGTGCTTACTCTTTGATATGATAAAACAATTACTTGAAATAATGAACAGAAATAATAATGCATACCAAATAGAGTAATACATGTTAGAGTTTGGTAGCTTCGGGAGATATTTTTCCTTTAATAAAATGATTTCCAAGGCAGGTCGGCCTTGATGTGCTAATAATATTTTATATCTTGTATTTTCTAGAGGGGCCGACCTAGTGAAGAGGTCGCCTAGCATTGTATATAAGGGAGGTGATTATATCTCATTTGTACATCACAATCATTCACTCCATTCTCACATCCTAGCAGCAGTTGCACTTCTTTAGCAGCAGATCCGATTCTTTGCAGAAGGTTTATTATTTGCTCAAGGAGAAGCAGCATACATTTTGTATAAGTCTTGGCCAAATTCAAGGGCCTGATCTGTATGTAGAATTCTGCAATTTTATCTGATATATAAGAGATTATTTTCTGGGTTTTTCTCCCTCGAGTAGGAGGGTTTGCCCAGGGTAAAATGTGGTGTTCATTGTCTATGTGTTGCATTTTCTGATTGCTTACATTTCTGATCTAAAACTAACAATACATATATTCATTCAACTTGCATGGCATCCTCCTATTAAAGTTTGCTTGTATCTTTTGCATCTCACTAGGATTCAAGCACCTTGAAAAGGTCAAAAGAGAGCAAAATATACATTCTCATCTAAACCTATAGTTTCTTCCCTTACTCGCTAAGGTTGAGCAACACAGATGTAGGAATATCCTCCTCTTGTACATCCTAAATAGTTGAATGTTACCACTTTGGTCTTTGTTGCTGTGTAACTTGAGATTCTTGTGGAAAAACAACCACATCTTGAATTGAAGAGAACTGAAGTGTTTGTCGCTATTATACCAATGGGGTGGAGGAACTATCAAGTGGAAGCTAATGCACTAGTGACTATGATGAATTACAAGAATCTCATCCTTAAGAGAAACTACAACATTAGTTCTTGACTTCTCATTGACAACATGATGGTTAGCATTATGATCAAAGATAGGTTATGTTTCATTTACATCAACATCTCAACTCATGTTGACTTTGTTAGTGAAAATCTCAGGGTATTTATGTCTTAGATTGTTCATTGTACCCAACAAATAAATATTTGAGTCTCTT
>VDFB02353493.1:388210717-388289807 GCA_007258455.2 Sequoia sempervirens | reverse complement strand
ATTACATGAGTTACATAGCCCAGTCCATAGCGGCGAGGATGAGATCACCTTTCAGCTATTCAAACTAGATTCTAGTGATCCTCTTGGAACCATCCAACAATATATATAGGACTTGGAACTGATGGCACACATCATGAGCGAGGTTGTTGATATTGCATGGAAGTTGGGACAACATTCATTCTCCTTTGGTCCTCTAGGAGGCTTGATGGATTCAACACCTTGTTGAGGGTGAGTGCAATGAAGAATTCACTAAAATCTTTCTCTCTCATGGGTGGCCTATCACAGAGGTACTTGATATGAAGCATCAACGGAATCCTACACAAATGCTACCTTCATTTTGTTGGTTCAGATGGCAAAGTTTTGGAGACATTATATTCTATCAAGTTTAAATTTCCCTGTTTGTGCTCATGCTACAAACTGAAATAGCATCGCAGTACAAAATTGGATCATAAATTGACGAGTCTATACCTATTTCCCACAAATTAAGAGAAGAACTGGATGATCAAAGTATTAGGTTCCAAGAAGTTGCAAGAACAACTTGCAGAGCAGACTCAACTCATAGAATTGGAAAAGACTAAGGTGGTTGACAAGGAAAGGGAAATTGCTAACAAGGACAAAGAAATTGTTGATAAAGACAAGGAAATTATTGAGCAAAGATTGGCCAATGAGAAGGCTAGAGCTCAACTCATGGAGGCAATATAGATGGTTAAAAGTTCTTGAGAGTGGGAACTCTTGGCTACACACCATTTAAAGCTAAGAATTGAGGAGGTCTACAAATTGCATGTATCTGCTTCTCACCACTCTACTCCTTCCTCTTCAATATGTACACTACTAGGGATGTTTTCTCGCTCTGCCCCTCAATAATGGTTGTTTAATTTCTCTTATCTGGAAGACAACATTTATTTTTTGGGGGCTGATGTAGATACCTAAAATACATTAGATATATTGTACTTTCAGTTAGTCGGTGAGTTTATTTATGCTTAATTGGCTGATTGAAATAAATTTTGGGTAGTTGCTGATGGTTGGAATTCCTTGGCAACCGTTGGCAAGTTTATACACTTCTCTTTTAGCCGGGAAAATGGAGGGTGTTGTTGGAAAATCATTCCCTTCCCCAATTTTGTATAAGAGCATAGAAGCATTGAATGCATAATACATCTGTTATATCTTGTATTTTTCATGTGAATCAATAATGTATAAACCGGTTTACTATGCTTTGGTAATTGTATATCCATGGAGCGAGTAAACAGGAGCATGAGAGGAAGCGTTTGAGACATTCTAAATCCTACATTCGCCATTATCAAAGTTATTGGGCTGAGGTGAGCATAGGTTTGGATGCTGTGTCGGCTAGTCGAGAGTGCATAGTGCTGGCTAGTGCATAGGCAATTGTTTTCAACTCCTTTTCCTTTTAGTTGTAGAGGGTATTTGCAAGTATGAGGATGTGGCATATTGATTTGGGATCCCATTTGGCCTTGGAGGGACTGTAGGCTTGTGAAACTACACATATAATGAATTTTCTTGCTACTTATTTGGTTTTTACCAGGGTAAACATAGTGTCATGACTTCCTTGCATTGTTGTTGTTTTGTGTTTTGCTTGTTTATCCATTTTGTTAGTTAATTAGACAAATCTGCTATGACATCCATTTAGAAAAATCATTCAACTAGCTTCCACTGAGTAAGGCATAGTAGCTGCATTGTATGAAGCATGTATATGGACATGTGATGAGTTGCAAGAGTGTGCGAAGTAGATGGTGTAGCAGCCAATTTGGAGGTTGTTCTTGCAGTTGTGAATGCATCCATTTTCTAGTCTTTTGTGTTGTATGTTTGGCCTTAGGAGTTGGAGTAACACTTAAGAAGGATACATTGTTGGTGATGGTAAAGTGGAATCTCCACCACTGTTTATGGATCAATTCCCTGCTGGAGAGTTTTTTTCTGCAACTAGATCTGTAAACATAAGTGGCCTAATACTAGTTCATTTATGTTTGAGGGGGTAACAAACCGATAGAGTGCTAAAAACCACAATGTTAATTAATTTTAATTGACTTTCACTTCCAACAGAAAATTAATTTTTACCATGGACCAGTTAGGACCTGAACTTAGGAATCTCCATTAGCATGGTCCTACCACTGAGCTAATGGCCCCTTTGCAGTCCAGAATGTGGACTTTTCTTCCAGTGGTTTCACTCAAGCCACACTTTTATATCGGATTTCTAATTTGGATCTAATACAATGGTATTGTCCATGGGCCAGCTAAGTGTCAAACCTAGGACACTACTACGTCCTTTGCTGCCTAGAGTATGTATTGTTCATCCAACACTATCATAATACTATGAAAAACAAGTAAAATATTGTTTGTGATTATCATAAATTGAAAAACTGGTCTATAATGTCAAAAATCCATTCAAGGTCATTTGCCTGCAAATATGGTTGTATTCAAGTTGGGTTATTGTTACCGGAATCGGCCCTTTACCCTGCCGATTCCGGGTACGGATACGTTTCCAAACGGATTCGTGTTGGAAACCCTCCGGATTCGAACAGGGTTCGGATTTTTGTTTTAAAAAACGTTTCCACCAATCTGCACGATTTTTCCACGAATTGCGCCGTTTTTTTGTGATGTGGCGTTTTTTTTGCTGCAACAATTTTCTTGGTCGCGCAAGGTGAAACTCAGTGTCGCCGTTAAGGGAAAAACGCAGGGAACCGCCGTCGAAGGAGATTTTCCGCCATTTATTGTGTCTTTTCTCACGTTTTCCTCTCCCGATTTCGTCTGCCGGTTTTGTCCGCCATTTCCCCATTTCGTCTGCTGTTTTTGTCCGCCATTTCCAGTGCCGTATTTGTCCGCCATTTCCAGGTATTAACGTATTTATCAGCTCGTAAAAATTAAAACTTCAATTTAATTTTAGTGTATACTGTATAGTTTATATTTTAATATTTTATAATAGTTATTAGTTTTTATTTTTAATTTTTATATTGTTTTATACTTTATAGTTTATATGATAATATGATAATATTAATAAATTATTAAATAATATAATATTTAAACTTTTAATAATATTGTTTTTATAAAATATAAATTTATTATATATATTATAATATATTAAATTATTAATACATAATTTTAGTTTATTTATTTAGTATTAAGTTTTAACAAATCTTTATTGTAATAATATTTAATATTATACAATTTAATGTTTTTACATTTATAATTTTATAATTTTATTATATATAAAAAAATTAAATTTATTTTAGTATTTTAATATAATTAAATTTTTAAATTTAAATCTTTAAAATTTACTTTTTAAAATAATAAATATAAATTTATATCTATATTTATGATTTTTATATGTTTTATGTACGGACGTACCCAAACGTACCCACACCAAAAAATACGTGATTTGCCGCATCGCATCTTTGCAACTTGCACTCAACACGCATTCGCATCTGTGAGATTCTCAACTTAGGCCCGACTCACTTATAATTAATATTGTGTTGGATTCAAAGATCAAATGCAGATTTTTTTTAATGCTCTAGGATTATACCTAATTACAAGGAGAACGATTCCAAATTCCAATCACAAGAAGAATTATGCCGACCTTGTGAATGGTAAAAGTCCGATAGTTTCATATCTGCTTACTTGACAAGAGGATCTGGCCTACCCAATTGGATGAGTTTGGTATTAGAGGAAATCTAATGTCTTATGGTTATTATGATTTCTTTCCAGAAAAACAAAAATATGGTGGCTGGTTGAAATGAAGATTTAGCTCATTTTTTGTGCATTTTTTTTTTCTTTGTTTATAAATCTCAATTTGAAAACTGTTTTCAGTTTTTTTGCTATTATAGAATTGAGATTTCAGTGTTAAAATATATTTTTCCTAGATTTCTAAACTTAAAAAAAACTGTTTGGTTCATTGAAGTTTTCCCATGTTGGTATCTAGGATTAGTTCAGTTGATTATTCACCTGTTAATCTGCACCTTGAAACAAAAATTTGCAAGGGAATTTTTTGGGTAAGTAAAAATTTTGGTTGTTCATTTTTTCAAATAACTCCTAATGTACTTGGAGGAAACTGTAGGAGCAATGGTTTTTAAAATATGCAATGGGCTACTACCCAAGCACATATAATCAACACTACAACAGGAAGTTACTTCCCAAAAATGTTTAATCAAAACTAGACCTTGAAATGACTTATTCATTTTGAAGATTTATGGAATATTTCTAATAATGCTTAGTTTTTATGGACAAGAAATTTGCAAATTATTATCAGAACATGGATGTTATTTATTTATTCACTATACAGTATGTTATCTGTCAAATAACAAACAAGTTATTCGATAGCATCACATTAACAGTATATTTTTATCCCTTTCTTCTTTGAACCTCTAAAATTCTAAACTATTTTGTATTGCTGATTCAGTTGGAGGAGTTTGAGAGGGCATTTATGAATGTAAATCTGAAAGATCTTAGAACAGAACGAGCTCTTGCAAGATACCGCCCTTTCATTGAGGCTATAAGCCATCAGATATCTTTGGTAGAAAGTGATTTAAGGAATTCAGGAAATGAAGAAGATGGATATTGTCTACATTCTGTTAGCATTGGTGATGGGGAGAGAGATGAACTTGCTAATTTTTTGTTGGGAAATCAAATTACAGGAAAGAATGATCAGAATGGGTATGCTTGTCCAAGAGTGGAATACCAAACTAAAGGAGTAACTTGTCAAGAGAGGGTGCAAGCATCAAGGGCTGAGGACCTTCATCAAAATATGTTGTTTGGGTCACAACTACATGGTTTTCAGGAAAGAAACGATATCATGGATTGTATACAAGAAGTGGAAAATACCCTTGTTCCTGACAGGGTATTTTGCTCTACAGATCAGCCTCTTTCAGCTAAGCATATAAAAAAAAGTGATGTCAGTTGTAGGAATGGGAGCATTGAAAATGGATTTTTTGATTGGAATGCTGGAAGAAATGTTATCTCTGATAGAGTGAGGGGCCATAGAAAACATAATAACAGATATCAGAGCTGGAATTCACGGCTTCTTTCCAGTTTGCAGTACCTTGGAGGCAATCTACAGCATTCAAAAAGTGGCCTGAAAAGATATAAAGATGGAGAATCAGATTCAATGGGAAATTCTCAAAAGAAAAGTTTTATTGGCTGTGTTAAAAAAATGCCCTCTTCTGACTTGGAGAAGGTAATATTCTTTTTCTGAACGCAATAGCCTTGCATGTCTCAAATTTTTGGTGTCATGAAACAGAGCACATACTGAAGTACAATTTCTTGTTTTGGGTAATAGATGCCAGTCATCATTTCTGCATTTATTAGGCGATATACTTATAGTCATCAGTTTTGAATTTTCATGTAGTAATGCCTTCACACCACATTTTCCTTCACTGCACCTGACCCAATGTCCATGGAATGAATTTTCTTACAAATATAGAAATGAAAATAAGGAATGAGCATGATGATGGTTCTTCTTGTCCTCTATTGTTATTGGTTTTATGTTTTAAGTCCCATTAACCTACTTTTGGTCATCTGTGGACATTAATATTATTTCTTTCTTTCTTTCTGTGAGCAAAAGCTTTTAAAAGTATTTTATAAAGAATTAGCCTTTTGACTTGAAAAGCCAAACATTTGTAAAATGAGAGTAGTCTGAGGATGAATGTTCAAGATGTTGTCCCATTCTGTTATGATACATTTGTTTTCTATATAAGGGACTGATCCAGCATATGGTTTTGCATTGATTTTTCTACATATTAAGGATCACAAATGCACATAAATTACAGTTATTTTGCTATTGTGCATATGTAGGATTTAATCAACATCTGTTTTAAGCTTACAGAATATACAATAGCTATATGCAGTGGAATATGAGCTGATACACAATCTTTTGCCTTTTTAACATTTGGAGGTTAAGATTTCTTAACAATTTCATGTTAAGCTCATCACAAAGCAAATGACATGATACAGAAAGACAAAGAAATGCTTTTTCTTTTCCTGTTTCCTTTTTTCCATGATTCAAGATAATGTGTTGGTTGCAATGAACGTGATTTTATGATGACTTTGTTCATGTGATGCTGGTAAATTTTGTTGAGTTGGCTCCTAGGCAGGAGCATGTTGGTGATTTTGTCATGGTGGCAATTTAGGTTTGATGTTTGAGTGCTGCAACTCAATACAATATTTCTGCAGTATGCATTTTTATTTCCTCCGATTTATGATTGGGTTAGAACTTAATATATGTGCTATCATAGGAGAAGAAAAATGGTGTCGTAAACATTATATCAAGACACTTAAGAATAGGGATAGATAATTATGGATCGATATATTTATTGCATTCATTGTGCTTACTCTTTGATATGATAAAACAATTACTTGAAATAATGAACAGAAATAATAATGCATACCAAATAGAGTAATACATGTTAGTGTTTGGTAGCTTCGGGAGATATTTTTCCTTTAATAAAATGATTTCCAAGGCAGGTCGGCCTTGATGTGCTAATAATATTTTATATCTTGTATTTTCTAGAGGGGCCGACCTAGTGAAGAGGTCGCCTAGCATTGTATATAAGGGAGGTGATTATATCTCATTTGTACATCACAATCATTCACTCCATTCTCACGTCCTAGCAGCAGTTTGCACTTCTTTAGCAGCAGATCCGATTCTTTGCAGAAGGTTTATTATTTGCTCAAGGAGAAGCAGCATACATTTTGTATAAGTCTTGGCCAAATTCAAGGGCCTGATCTGTATGTAGAATTCTGCAATTTTATCTGATATATAAGAGATTATTTTCTGGGTTTTTCTCCCTCGAGTAGGAGGGTTTTCCCAGGGTAAAATGTGGTGTTCATTGTCTGTGTTAAATTTTCTGATTGCTTACATTTCTGATCTAAAATTAACAATACATATATTCATTCAACTTGCATGGCATCCTCCTATTAAAGTTTGCTTGTATCTTTTGCATCTCACTAGGATTCAAGCACCTTGAAAAGTTCAAAAGAGAGCAAAATATACATTCTCATCTAAACCTATAGTTTCTTCCCTTACTCGCTAAGGTTGAGCAACACAGATGTAGGAATATCCTCCTCTTGTACATCCTAAATAGTTGAATGTTACCACTTTGGTCTTTGTTGCTGTGTAACTTGAGATTCTTGTGGAAAAACAACCACATCTTGAATTGAAGAGAACTGAAGTGTTTGTTGCTATTATACCAATGGGGTGGAGGAACTATCAAGTGGAAGCTAATGCACTAGTGACTATGATGAATTACAAGAATCTCATCCTTAAGAGAAACTACAACATTAGTTCTTGACTTCTCATTGACAACATGATGGTTAGCATTATGATCAAAGATAGGTTATGTTTCTTTTACATCAACATCTCAACTCATGTTGACTTTGTTAGTGAAAATCTCAGGGTATTTATGTCTTAGATTGTTCATTGTACCCAACAAATAAATATTTGAGTCTCTTAGAATTTATTTTACTTTGTTTGGTATCAGGAATTGAAACATATGTAGCTAAACTAGAAACTTGAGAATGTGTTGCCTAAGGATTGAGCATTGACCAAGATTCTTTAGGAGTTGCATCTGACAAGGTTTTACATGGATTTTCATTTAGGAGGTATGCTGTCACGTTCATTGCTTCACCCCAGTATTTGTATGAAACGCTTTTGGCATACATCATGCACTAGGCCATCTCCACAATTGTCATGTTTCGACTTTTATTCATGAAATTGGCTATCTCCCCGATTGACCTGTTTTTCTTTTCAATGACCCCATTTTGTTGAGAGGTGTGTCTTGTAAGCAAATTTTTTCAAATCACTTCCTTCACAATAGTCTTTGGACTATTTGGAAGTGAACTCGCCCCATTATTTGAATCACAAAGTTTTGATATTCTCAACCAGTGCTTTAAGTCTGACAAATGAACCAAAGCTGTTGGATCTCTTCTTTAGAATGTAGATCCACATTTTCGTTGAGAAACACCCAACAAAAGAAAATACCTTGCATCTAGGATTGTGAATGGTTTCTAGTATGGCTCACACAAATTTGCATGAATGAGATTCAAAGTCCTGTTTGCGTACCATGCTCCTTCATTAGGGAGTGACTTATGTTTATGCTTACAGTAAAACATCATGCACATATATTTTGCTTCTATCGAATAAATGGCAATCTGTGGACCATGCCGATTCCACTTAGTTTGGCTAAATACTAAAGGTTGAATGCCTATATTTTGTTATGCCGCAAAATGCTACTATTATTCTCCACAACTAGTGCATGCAAATCAGTTGGGATATGATCAATTGGCTTATATAGCCTACTTTTCCTAATCCTTAGTGTAACCATTCTCTTCTGCTTACCATTTGTCACAATGCATTTCTTACCATGAAAATCCACACACTATTAAAGGTTACCTGTAAGTTGATTGATGGATAACAAGCTCTTGTTCATCCTTGACTATAAATTTTGTGGAATCACTGAACACAATCATTACATCCTCAATCCCCTCTAATTAGTAGTAAATTTGGCATACCAGTCTCTACGGTAAGTGAAATAATGTGCTGCAACAAAATCAAAGAACTGGCAGCTATTTGCATCACTGTTGTTTTGGGAAGATGCCATAAAAGCATACTGCACTCTGAAGTCTTTCTCCACCTCAATTGCTGTTACATTAGCTTGAGCCCATGGCATTCTTTTTTGATATTTCCAAAATTATGACAATAGCAACACTTGACTTTGTGTTTGGAGAGTGAATTAGACCTCAGGTTTTTTTTTTTGATTTCCCCTTATCCTATGTAGCAAGTGCACTCTCATATTGTCTTTACCTAAACTTTGCCATCTGTCATTTGTCTTTGCTCCTTCTAACACATATATGAACTGACTTTTTCAAACTTGTGAATTTGACTCTTTATCAATAGACATATGACTCCACACAAGTTTCAATTGAAGATGGAAAACTATAGAGGACAAGAGCAACCATATTGTTTTCATCCACCTTTTTGTTGATGGGAGAGTGCTAACCTCTTAGATCTTTCATACTAAGAAGATGCTTGAAGAATGACCCACACTCACCCAATTTTATGGAAAATAACAAATTTTTCAAATACAGATTTTAAGCTTTTTCAGAGATTTGATACTTGTTTCTTAGACTCTCCCAAAGATCACCAATGGAATTGGCATTTTGGACTTCAGGGATCAAGTGATTAGAGACAAACAGTTATAACAACAAAAGGGCTTCCTCTGACAATTATCAAAATCAGAAAAAATTGTTGTAAGTCTGGGATCTGCTCTGAGAATTGTTTTATCACAGTTTCTATACTCAGCACTGATGAGTGTCATTTGACTCTAGCCATTAAAATTTTGGCTGGTTAACTTTTGGGCTTCATGAACAACAAAATTTTGGGTATTGGCCATAACCAGAGTTTTGGCAACTTTAAATTTTGGAAACTATATAATAGACTATTTTTAGATTTTGACAGGAAATAATTAAAAAAATTCGTATTTAACAGTTAAACACACAGGTCACAGATCAAAGAATGAATATCTGTCTTATTTTTCTCTGCACTTGTCATCCTCGCCATTGTCTTCTTTTCCTGCTCCAGTCTGCAATCTGCCTGTGCTGCTCTGTCCTCTGCATGCTGCTGCTCTACCTATGCTACTCTGCTTTGCATGCTGCTGTTGTTCTGTCTGTGGTGCACTGCTCTGTGGATTTCTGTTTTCTGTAGGCTGCTCTGCTCTGCATACTGTTAATCTCTGCAGCAGTCAACACCCTTGGTACCTTGGTTGGGCCTTTTACAGGCAGTCATCCCTGATATATTTTTTTTAATATTTAATTTAATTTTTCCTTCTCCTTCTCCTTCACAATCTCTATTTTTTAAAGTCTCCTTTACTATCTCAATTCTCCTTCAAATTGATTGGTTTTGTTTAATACCTTAAGCATACTTTCTCCTCAGGCTTCCTTGCTCCTTCAATCACAACTTTATCTCATACCAAATATTGGAAGATTCAATACATAGACATTGAGAGAGAACTGTGTAGCAGCACGCACACCAATGCGTGTATGCTGCATTTATTATTGTATGAGGAAATTACATTGGTAGTTGTAAGTTTGTAACTTACATTGTGTAAGTTGACTTATTAGACATTATACATGTGTGTTATGTCATCATCAAGATAAGCAATAAATGCCTGTGTATATATTCTAAACATTGTTTTAATCTAATATATTGTAGTTAACAGTATTGAAACATAGGTGTCAAAGCACAGGTACTTAAATTTGATGTCAGATCGATTTCTTGGGTGGGGTTATAGGTCTTTAGTGTGAGGCGTCCATGATGTTGTGCGGATGATCTGAAATAGTGTATATTTGCAGTAATAGGGCCAGCAAGCCTAAGCTTCCTGTCTTGGGCACAAAGGATTATCTAGTTTGGCTAAAACCATAGGCTTACATAGGACTCTTCATCTTTAAATCCAAGATGTTCACTGCATTTTGATCTATTTAGAGCTGTGCTATATATTGTCATTTTAGCCTTTAAGTTTAGTCCTGCTTGTACTTAGGATGAACTTGCTTCTCATAGAAGGGGCCATTTGCTTGCATGCTTTAGCGAGATGTTGCATAGCCACTTTCCATACAGATTCCGATTCATAATTAGTATGGGTATTTTATAACTATTTACCATGACGTGAATAAAACAATGAAACTGGTGGATGTTGTCACCTTAAGACTCCATTGGAAGAAAGAGTTTTCTATAAAATTGTTTGCTTTATAACCATATTAGATGCTGTTAGATAGACATCTATAATCATAAATTAGTACATGAAACCTTAAGTCAGAAAATTCATACAAAATTTGAAAAATATATCTATGTTATGGTGCCTTGTTGAAAAGGTTGCCGAATTAACAAAATTCAGTTTGGGTTTTTTGTTTTGGGCCAGGATGACTTGTGGTTTGTTTAGGGTTTGGCCAAGGCACCCCAAGTACCACATAGTACTTGGAGTGCTTAGGTTGAACCCTAGGCCATGCCGATAGAAAAACATAACAAAAAAGTCAACTCTTGGTTTCTTGATCCAAGATATAGCTTGTTTTTACTTCTTGCTCATCAAATTGCCTTTCTATAGAGCTGCCCCCGCCTCACATCTGTTGTCTATTTTGTGGTGGGCATTAGGGAGCTGGATGCCTAACCTCCCCATTGGAATGAGGGTGTTCGTCAAATTCATGTCAATTGTGAGCTTTTTCATAAGCAATGACTGACACGTAATTTAAAAAATAAAATTAACAAGTTGCAAGCAAAGATTTGTCTTACACTCTTTCAAATAAAGTCTTAAAATAATTGTTAACCCACCTCCTAAGTTACTGGTCTTGGTATAGGTTCAGGTGTAGGTACGACAATTTCTTTTCCTTGGGTATAGGTACATGCTCAGGTATGTGTGTGTGCACACACACATATGTAGGTATATGTATATATATATTTTAATTATATAATATAAAATAGTGATAATTTCCAATAAACAAAATATTTAATTTTTAAATACCTCATAATTTGCAAAAGTGAAAATCCTCATAAATTCATAATATACACAATGAAAATTACAACCAATATTTAATAAACTTCATATTGTTCTTCATCAAAAGCATCAAAGTCAACATTTGTTTCAATTTCACTTGAACCACAATGAGTTATAATGCCACTTCCACTAGCCATGTGCTATACAAGCTGCCTCATCTAAAGAGATTTCTAGCAAGTTGTGCAACAATAATGTCTAAGTCAACACACTCAAGAGCTAGATCCTAATTCCATGTCACCCCCTCATTGTAATCAAGTTTCTTATGTGACAAGAGATCCTAATAACTAGTAGGGGTTTGGGAATGGAGACCCCAATGGGATTGAGGGGCAGCACCCCTCATGGAGATTTGGGGGCAATGCTTCCAACGGGGTTGAGGGGCAGTGCCCTTTGTGGGGGTTTAGGGGCAATGCACCTAGCGGGGTTGAGGGGTAGCACCCATCGTGGGGTTTGGGGGTAACGCTTCTAGTGGGGTCAATGGGTAGTGCCCCTTGCATCTAGAGGCAGTGCCCCTGGTGCGTTTCATATTGTGATACAAGGTGGGGTCAAGGGGTAGAGCCCCCACCACCAAGCCCAAATTAAAGCCTTTGAAACTACACAAACCTTCATGATGCACGTCATTTTCACAGTTTTATCACTTAAGGGCGAAATTAGGAGGTTTCTGATTTTATCATTTAATAGGCACTTTTTTGTTATTAAAATGTTTTAAAAAAATAACTTTTTTTTTTGTTTTTTTTTTGGGCAGCCCTTGGGTTCTCCTAGGTTCGGCTAGGGTCCTGACCCACACCCAAAGGAGAACCAGGTCAAGACTCGGACCCAAACCAAACCCATATGGGTACCAAGGGGGTTCTGCATAGATTTTCAATTTTCATCATTCAATCACAAAAAGTACTACACTACAAATATTTATTTCAGGCAAACAATGTCTAAATTCACGACAAATTTACCCATTCAATGCAAAAGATTAAATAATTATAATATAACTATTGGGAGAGACACAAAATCTAAATTGCAGTTAATTTAGGTACAAATAAACCATTAGATAAGAGGTGTACCCTTCCCAGTACATTCCAGAGTTATTTTCCAAGTCAGATTAAGCACCCTGCATCATTTAGCAGCTGATTAACAAGAATATGCAAGCACAACAGTTCAATATTGAAGCTTTAATGGTAAAAAATCTAAAATAACATATCTACACCACCATTAACATCTGAGAAGGAATAATAAAACAAGCAAAAGCCAATTAGATTTTTTGTTAATGCCATGCAAATCTTTAAGTGTGGACTCAAAATTTGCTTGTTGAACATTGAAGATTGAAGAAATACCAACTATGATGCTCACATTTAAAATACAAAATATAAAGTGGTAGCAATGATGATTTGTTTTTGGTTTCTGATTGAATGAGTGGAAACAATGCTTCCTTTGATCTGTAACATCTACTAGTCTTTTCCAATGAATATGCAAATAAAAATGATCAAACACAAGAAAACATGACTTAATAAGCCTGTTACCCATAGCTTCTATTATGCCTAACCAGAATAGGAAATGCATAAAAGATTCTTTCGTCATATTCTCTAGTGAAAAGTTACACCTTATACCACTTGTGTTGATGTTATTCGCAGTGTTGGGCTTCTACTTCCAGCCCAGATCATTCTATGAAGAACAAATTAAATGATAGCCTAACAGCTATTTAATTTGTAAGGCGACTCTTGATGAAGAGGTGCTTCATCATTTTATATTATTTAATAATTACATATCTCTTGGAGCCGACTTTCTTGATCTGCCACCTGTGGAGAGACATGATTTCCTTGGAGGCCAACATCATGTTTTGAGGAGACATGATTCTTGGTAGAGGGCCGACTTGAAGACTTGAAGAGTTGCGACCTCTCTCCCTCTCTTGTATTTATATGAGATCATCTTTCATTGTATCACATCGATTAGATTCATTCATTCATAGTTCGAGTTTCAGTCAAGTGTGAATTTATACAAGTGCAGATCGAAGGCTTTGACGGAGGCTGATATACTTACAAAAGGAGTTATATTATCTGCAAGAGATATCGCATCATTTATGGTGCTGTGTTTGGCCTCTTTATTGGCTTCATTGTAAAAGAGATCATTGTTTATTATTCAATAAATAAGCGATATATTGTTGCTGGGTTTTTCTCCCTCAAGAGGAGGGTTTTTCCAGGGTATATGCTGTGTTATTTTGTCTGATTTTGAATTAAATTTCTGCCTTTATTATCTGATCATAAAAACTAACATGGTATCAGAACGGGATAAGAAAGATCGTGATCAGATTTATTCAAGCAGTGCTACCCTCCACTCTTATTCTCATCTTTGATTGCATCTATCTTACTGTCAAGATGGTGAACAGGCTCAAGATTGAAGATAGACTTGAGGACGCATCAAACTACACATCTTGGAAGTTTAGAGTCATGCTCGCTTTGGAGGAAAATGAGTTAGCTGAGTTCGTGGAGGGCGAAGTTCCCGAACCAACCGATGAGAATGAGAAGTCACAATGGAAGAGGAATGGCACTAGAGCGAAAAAGATGTTGGCTGATTCTGTGAAAGACCACATTGTGCCAATCATCTCCAAGTTGAAGACAGCAAGAGAGATGTTCAAGACCTTGGAAGAGATGTATGAGATCAATAACACAAGTCGAGCTCTTGCATTAAAACAACAGCTTCATCATATCAAGATGGCGAAAGGAGAATCCACTATCACATTCTTTATGAAGATCACTGAGTTGAGAGATCAACTCTCTACCATTGGACATATTGTTGATGACAAGGATTTGGCCATGTTGGCTCTTAATGGTCTTCCTCAATCTTGGGAGCCATTCATTCAAGGAATCAGTGGGAGATCAAAACTTCCTAAGTTTGATCGTTTGAGGGCGGATTGTATTCAAGAAGAATCAAGGTTGGCTGTGAGAGGCATTAGTCAAAGCTCTACAAATGAAGACAGTCATGTTCTTGCCGCTCAATCCTCGAAGAAGAAAGGAAAAGAAGGAAAGAAGGGGTACTTCAAGAAGAATAGAGATAAAGGATCAGATGGTGCCCCTGCATCTAAGAAGAAGAAGGACCTCTCCCGCATTCAATGTTTTAGATGTGACAAGTTTGGTCACTATGCAAAGGATTGCCCAACCAGACCTAAGCAACAGGCCTCAATTGTAGATGTGGGTGAGATCTCTCCACAAAAGGATTCAAGTGGTTTTCTATTCTATTCTGCTTTACCAAGCAATGTGCCTATCGACAACAATACTTGGTTGATTGATAGTGGTGCCTCTCGCCACGTCACTGGATTTAGAGTACATCTATCTGATTTGGTGGAGAGAGACTCTAGTGTTCAAGTCATTACTGGTGATGATGCAAGGTATTCTGTGAAAGGTGTTGGGACCTCCTCTCTTCACCTAGATTCCGACATCTCCTTACAGTTGAGTGATGTGCTATTTGTTCCGGGTATCAAGCGGAATCTTGTCTCTATCTCAGCCTTGGAGGACAAGGGATATCAAGTTGCATTCTCCGAAGGTAAAGTTCTTGCATGGCCAAAGAACTCAAGTATCAAGACTACTCAGGTGATTGGATTTTGACATGAGAGCCTCTATAGACTTTGTACTCGTCTACTTCAGGCTTTGTTGCATGATTCATCAAGTTCATGTGAACTTTGGCATAGGAGACTTGCACACCTTCACTTTCGAGCACTACCAACCATGGAGAAGATGGTAACGGGCCTTCCTAAACTCATCTAGGAGCATGAAGGTACTTGCAGAGGTTGCGCTTTGGGTAAGAATACTAAAGGTTCATTTCATAGTAGTGAGAGTAGATCTAAATGTATTCTAGATCTTATTCATTTTGATTTATGTGGTCCAATGTCTGTTGTTTCTTTGAGTGGTTTCTTGTATTACATTATTTTTAATGATGACTACTCTAGAAAGACTTGGATTTATTTCTTAAAGTCTAAGGAATCTGAGGAAGTACTTGAAAGATTCAAGGAATTTAAAGCTCAAGTAGAGAACTTGTCCGAGAAGAGGATCAAAGTTCTAAGATTTGACAATGGAGGAGAGTACATCTTTGGAAGCTTCCGTAACTTTTGTATTGAAGCAGGGATCAAGAGGGAGTTTTGTGTCGCTTACAATCCTCAACAAAACGGTGTTGCAGAAAGGAAGAACAAATCTATTGTAGAAGCAACCAAAGCCATGATTCATGATCAATATTTGCAAACCTTCCTTTGGTCTGAAGCATCTAGGACAGTTGTTTATGTTCATAATAGAAGCCCTCACTGCATTTTGGAGAACATGACTTCCGAAGAAGCATTCACAGGGGTGAATTCGGAAGTAAGTCATTTGAGGATCTTTGGTTGTCCAGTGTATGTTCATGTACCTAAAGATAAAAGGACAAAGCTGGAACCATTTGGCAAGAAGGGAATATTTGTGGGCTATAGTGAGTCTTCAAAAGCCTATAGAGTGTACATTCTAGGTCAGAAGTTGATTGAGATCAGCAGGGATGTTACATTTGAAGAAGATGTTGCATTCAAGAGATCTAAGGGCACTCATATGGAGATAGACAATGAAGACCAATAGTCTCCTCAGGATGTGGAAGTTGACCATACTCCTGAGATTCAGAGGGAGGCTACTGATCCTAAAGAAGATGATGATCTAGTTGAGCCTTTGGAACCTAACGATGGGCCTATAGACATTGTGATTGGTCGTAAGAGACCTCTTTGGGCCAGGCAAACAATGCAAGAGGCATAAAGGTTTGCAGCCCTGAGAGGAACATTCAAAGAAAGCAAGAGACCTCACAAGTTTTCAAGCTATGTTGCATTGATGAGTCAAATCATTGAGTTTGAACCTTCCAGTGTTGAGGAAGCCACTAGTCAGCAAGTATGGAGAGATGCAATGGCTGAAGAGTATCATCCATCCTCAAGAATGATGTTTGGAACATCGTACCTAGACCTGAAGGAAAATTTGTTGTTTCCTCTAAGTGGCTCTTCAAGATCAAGCATGTGGCTGATGGGAGCATCGAGAAGTACAAGGCTAGGTTCGTGGCTAGAGGATTCTTTCAGAAAGAGGGAGTAGACTATGAGGAAACCTTTGCTCCAGTTGCTCGTTATACATCCGTCAGGACCATCATTGCTATTGCAGCATCTAAGGGATGGAAGATACACCAGATTGACGTGAAGACAACATTTCTAAATGGTGTAATTGAGGAAGAGGTGTATATTGAGCAACCTGATGGTTTTGAGGTTCATGGGAAGGAGTCTCATGTTTGCAGACTGAAGAAGGCTTTGTATGGCCTTAAGCAGGCTCCTCGTGCTTGGTACGAAAGAATTGATTGATACCTGATGAGCTTGGGCTTCTCCAAGAATGATGCTGATTCAAACCTATACTTAAAGGTAATTGATGGCGAAGCATTGATCTTGGTTCTCTATGTTGATGTTCTAATTCTTACTGGAGAAGATCACCTCATTGTCAAATGCAAGAAGGAGTTAGCTTCTGAATTTGAAATGAAGGATCTTGATCTCATGCACTACTTCCTTGGCTTAGAAGTATGGTAGAAGCCGGATGAGATCATTCTGAGTCAAGGGAAGTATACAATTGACATCTTGAAGAGATTTGGTATGATGGATTGCAAATCCATGTCTACGCCTATGGAGACCAACTTGCAGAAGCTAAAAGAGGCTGCAGCTAGTTCAAATCTGGTGGATCCTACTATGTACAGGCAATTGATTGGATCATTGATGTATCTAGTCAATACTAGACCAGATATTTGCTATGCAGTGAGTGCACTTAGTCAATTCATGTGTGAACCAAGGCAAATACATCTAGTTGCAGCAAAGCATATCTTGAGATACTTGCCTGCCACAGTTGGATATGGCTTGAGATATTCTTCTGGTGTGGACTTGAAGCTGCATGGATATTCTGATTCTAATTGGGCAAGATGTGTTGCTGATTGGAAGAGCACCTTTGGATGTTGCTTCAGTTTGGGGTCTGCGATGATATCCTGGTGTAGCAGGAAGCAGTCTTCAGTGGCACTAAGCACCGCAGAAGCCGAGTATATTGCAGCTTGTGTGGCAGCTCGAGAAAGCTGTGTGGCTTTGAAAGCTCCTTGCAGGATTGCTTGGACAATCGTTGGAGCCGACTGTCATTCATTGTGATAATCAAAGTTGTGTGAAGCTTTCTGTCAACCCAATGTTTCATGACAGAACTAAACATGTTGAGATCAAATACCACTATATCAGAGATATGGTATTGAGGAAAGCGATCCAGTTGAAGTACATCGACACTGATGAGCAAACGAAATATTCTCACCAAGCCTCTCTTCAGAATAAAGTTTGTGTACTTTCGAGACAAGCTTGGTATGGTGGAGAATGAAGCCCTAGCTAAGAGGGAATCTCAGCATCAATGATCTTCTTTAATGCATTTCTCTCTGTGAGAGAGATTTGAGGTGAAAGCCCTTGTTTCCACCCTCTGGGAGTAGCCATGGTGGATGTCATGTGTGTGATTCCATGACAACATCATGTGAGAGAGTTCATGATGATTTTCTTGTACTTGTGTTTTTCACCCTCTGGGAGTAGCCATGGTGAACGTCATGATGAGATGACGACATCACGTTTGAGTGATTCCGTGATGGGCACTTGTGCACATATACCATTCATGGGAGTAGCCATGGTCGTTAATATCACGATGAGGTGGTATGTTCTTTTTCACATATGGGAGTAGCCATGGTGGTTGACATCACGATGAGGTGATATGTCTTGCACAGTTGGAAGTATTCCTCCCTAGCTGAGAGGGAGTGTTGATGTTATTGGCAGCGTCAAGCTTCTACTTCCAGCCCAGATCATTCTATGAAGAACAAATTAAATAATAGCCTAATGACTATTTAATTTGTAAGGAGACTCTTGATGAAGAGGCGCTTCATCATTTTATATTATTTAATAATTACATATCTCTTGGAGCCGACTTTCTTGATCCGCCACCTTTGGAGAGACACGATTTCCTTGGAGGCTGACATCATGTTTTGAGGAGACGTGATTCTTGGTAGAGGGCCGACTTGAAGACTTGAAGAGTTGCGACCTCTCTCCCTCTCTTGTATTTATATGAGATCATCTTTCATTGTATCACATCGATTAGATTCATTCATTCATAGTTCGAGTTTCAGTCAAGTGTGAATTTATACAAGTGCAGATCGAAGGCTTTGAAGGAGGCTGATATACTTATAAAAGGAGTTATATTATCCGCAAGAGATATCGCATCATTTATGGTGCTGTGTTTGGCCTCTTTATTGGCTTCATTGTAAAAGAGATCATTGTTTATTATTCAATATATAAGCGATATATTGTTGCTGGGTTTTTCTCCCTCAAGGGGAGTGTTTTTCCAGGGTATATGCTGTGTTATTTTGTCCGATTTTGAATTAAATTTCTGCCTTTATTATCTGATCATAAAAACTAACAACTTGGACATCAAGTCAATCCAGGTTGAGAATGAAGTCATGAACTAAACAATAGCTTCAATAGAAATGGAACGTTCACATAGATGAAGCTAGTAACTTCTTTATATTAAGTTACCATTTCAAGCAAACTATCAGCTTGTATGCCCATACAAAAATATATACATTCAGTTATCCCTCAATATTACTTATGGCAAAGCTGCCAGCCAATATAACTGCATTGTTTGTTGTTCAAACTTATTACAATTTTGTAAATCAAGATGATATTTACATCTTTAATATTGTGCCTGAGTCAAACCCAGGACAATAAATAAATATGTGCTTTGCATCAATTTAAGGGAGAAAGCGAAAAGGATATTCTTAATCATGAGATGCAAAAAAGTTCAACATATTGACTTTAATGAAAGCTAAGATTGTGCAGGAATTACTGCAGTTTGTTTGTATGGAAAGATTGGCATGAGAAATCTTTGCTGGCTTTGTATATCCCATCCTAGCCAGCACACCAATATATGCATACATAAGAACAGGCATTTCTTCATGTGTGTGTGTGTTTGTTTTCAAGCTTCACAGAGAGGTGCACTAGTATAATTACAAATTTGCTCCAAGTCAAAATCAGAAATTGTTGTATATAGGCACACTTCTACCAGTGTGAGCTGACTGAGTGTTGAAAATAGCATGCAGATCTAGTTTCAGGTATGTGCCTTTTTTAATGATGGTTTTCTCTTAGTCAAAACATATTTTTCATTCATAGGTGCACAGAGACCAAAGGTGGCCCACTTGTTTTTCTTTTCTATACATAGGTTTTTATTTTCTATAAATAGGTGCTTCATATGGCAATGAAAACCTGGCCGACCGAACTTGGTAAAAAGAGATTTTTGCTATTTATAAGAATGGCATCCCTTCATAAACAAATATGCCTTTTCAAATTCAAGGATTTTTATTTATGTGTACAGCACTTAGTTGAGAGGATAAGTCTTAAAAAGCAATTTGAAAGCTGAAAAGAGGAGGATATATTTAGCCAAAGTGGTGCTTGAAATGAAGGGGATCTGAGTTCAAATAAAGCTTCTATATTCCTCTGTTTTACATCAGTCAGAGTGTAATCAGCAGAACAGAGTTCCAAGTCTTGATGTCTTTAATTATTGAAAGCTTACATTTTATTTAAATTAAAGAAATTATATTATAGGTTCAAGAAAAACAAGTGGAAAGAAATCACACCCTGATATTAAAATTTATATTGATTTTTGTGAAAAAAAAATTAGTGTATTAAGTTAACAATCAAACAAAATGTTAACGCTGACTGATTTTCAAGTGTTTGATAATCATTGAATATTTGTTAAAGACAAATCATGTTAACCATTGAATTATGTATTTGTTGCATTTTAAGTCTTTGATAATCATTGAATATTTGTACTGCATTTCTCAACTCTAAAAATCTCTGTTATTCCTAGGGTTTCTGTTTGATTGTTTAAGTGTGTTGTCTGTGTTTTCATGTTTTCCATTGCTTTGGAATTGTGATTATTTACATTATTTATGACTGTCCTAAGGATTTGAAGGATTATTTTTATTGTTTGCACTCATTTGAAAGTCATTTGAGTAGGTAGCAGTAAAAGATTGTAATTCCTGATTTATTTTGGAATACCTAAAGTAGTTTATTGATTATATTGGTATCATGGAAAACCTATAGGGTGATTAATGTCACTTTTTAGGGGATTAAAATGGTATTCCCACAACATAATCAAGTGCTAATAGTGAATTAACAGAGTTTGAGTCCAAAATTGGAACCCATGGGTAGAATTAATCACATAGAAGGATGGCATGTGAGGGTGGAATTAATCACATAGAAGTGCTAATAGTGAATTAACAGAGTTTGAGTCCAAAATTGGAACCCATGGGTGGAATTAATCATATAGAAGGATGGCATGTGAGGGTGAAAGAGAACTGGATGAACAAAAGGAGAGATTTAGGAAATAGAGGTCGATGTTATTATGATTTGTTGACATGTGGGGAGAGTAGAAATGCTTGATAATATGTTAATGTCCATAACTCAAAAATTAGGCATTCAAGAGATTCAAAAAGTTGAAGAAGAGGAGCACAAGGCTATATATAAGCATGGAGAGACCTCAAACAACAAATCATTTGCATTCAAAATATAGGCTAAGATAGAGATTCAAGCATTCAATGAAGAAGTGAATGCAAAAAAGTTGGATTAATGGGTCTCTCAAATGAGGGTATATTTTAGCCTATATAAATTAATTTCTTCTCAACAAATTTCTTTCTCTTTTAAAACTATTTGGACATGTCTTAACATGGTATGATACTATGAAGCACACATGTAACTTCCTTGCAAATAAGGAAAGCCCTGCCCATTTTAAAATGGGAAGATTTTAAAGAGTCATTGAAGAAGAAATTCTACCCTATATGTTACAAAGAGGATAGTGTAATCTAGTGGCATTACTTATGACAATGAAAAGGACAAGGTGTCCAAGATTATACCAATGAATTTTGAAAAAGAGTGATTTGGTTTGGAAGAGATGCAATGAACAAAGATATGCTGATGAGATAGCTAGATGATTATTTAAGTATCTTTGTCGGGCAGTAAATTGCAAAACCTCAAAATATTGATGAGGGAACTGTGCAAGCTGATTATTTGGAGATGGATACAAATAAGTCCAACTTATTCGAGGAAAAAATAATAAGGTAAGAAAGAGGACAATAAGGGAAGAATTCACAAAAGATGAAAAATAAATGAAAAGGAGAAAAATTCGCTAACACTACCATGAAAAATAGCTATAAAGCAAAGAAAAAATGCTATTTCAAACATTGTGAGAAGAAAATTCATAATGAAGATGCCTACTAGAAATTTTACCCTAGGTTACATCCATTCAAAAAATTTAAGGAGAACAAAGGTGTTGCAGCTTAACACAGTGAAGGAGATTAAGTGTACTTCAGACGCTGATGATTGGATGTCATGTACAACTATGCAGAAGAAGGAAAACATTATTTTGTGATGAAGATGAGTCTACCAAGCTTTTCCATGAGAAATTTAAAGATGAAAGATAGAAAATTTGATGTTCTTTTTGATTGTTCTCAAGAAAATTTAATTTCTGAAAGTATAGTACAGAAACTTGGATTCGAAACAAAGTAGTGCCCAAAACTATATTCCTTGGGTTGGCAGCTCTATTGAAGAACAATATATAACAAGCTAGGCTTTGTATCAAGAGAGTTAATCTTATCACCTTCAAGTGAGGCTCTTCCATTATAGCAAATAAGATTTGTATTAGATCATGCAAGAAAGCAACATTTGCAAACAACAGATGATAGAAATACCTGTAATAATTATAAACGTTTGCCTTTGCTTCCTCCTTTGTCATGAGGAGCCAATATTAGTCCTTTGGCTCTTGCATAATGCAATGATTTTCTGCATGGATCAAGGAAGGGTTTTTCAAAGCTTCATGTTGGTAGCACACAACATCCAAATGAGCAGATTGCAACCTTCACCATAACATGCAATATTATAGGATTGGTGCATGAAGATGTCATAGTATGACTCTTTGTTGAGACATTGGTTGGAGGAACAACAAATTGGTTTCACCATCTTGCTATAGGTTCAATCACAAGTCAGGAAATCAAGTGTGATAAGTTCTTGTCACATATAAATCTAGATAAGATGGTAACATTATTTTTGTGTAGCTCTCAATGAAAGCTAATGAGAGAATTGTTGAATGATTTGACTACCTTGGTGACAACATTGTTGCCACTTTAAAACCATCTTCATAGATCCTCCTGAGTTGTTTTATGAATGTACTCTTAGATCAAAGATCATTTCATGATCAAATGATAAAGTCAATTAGATTGGTGAATTAGGAGAAGCTTGAGAGTGAGTAATTAAGTTAAAAGGCAACATTATTGCTACCATAAAAATAAAAAAACTCAATTAGTCTCATTATTAAAAATTTCAGCTCTTCAAACAAAAATGATAGACTCAAATTACCTCCTTTGCTTAAAAAGGCTTGTTTTGAAGGTGCCACTAGATGAAAATATGAATAATTTTAATTATTTCCATGAGACAATCACAATGCTGGATATTGTCTTGAGATGCATCATGTTTTGTAGTTATCTATATCGAATCAACAAAGGGTGTTAGGTAACATTGGACATATTCAGTTGTTAGTGAGTTTGTGCCAAAAATGGATATCATATAAGAAGAAATGTTTTCAAAAGATCATGTTCCCACTCTAGCTCTTGTGTCAAAAAACACTGGTTGTGCAATAAAATATGATTAATCTAACCATTTTCTTACTTTGCTTGATGGATTCTTTGAACAAGATCACTATGATGAGGCTAAAGAATTATAATTCATTACAAGCCGCAATTATCATCTAAGGGCAATTTGTGGGATGTGTTGCTAGAGATTGGCCTTTTCCTTCAACATATTCATGTTTATGATGATCTAGTTGAAGAAGAAGCACATCTCAAGTATTTGTCAAATTGGGATGTAGTATATGCCAATGATGAAATTAAAGGAATTTTTAACCACACAAGGTTGAAGGCAATACCCATTAGAAACTTGGAGAGGATTGAGATATTTCTTCAATAACTCTAACCTCTTATAGAGAATAAAGTTTCATTTGAGGAACATAATCAAGGAGTAGGGTCTAAGGCAATTATCATTCATAAGGATGTGCTACAATTATAAGACTTAGCAAGATACATTCAAAAGGTAGAAAAGTATCTTCAACAGATGGAGATAAATTTCAATAAGGAGGAAGAATATCTTGAATTATAGGGCATTGATGAGTTTGTACTTAAGTTTTACCTACATGATATTCTTTTCATCCTAAACTATGGATCTTGATGAATATTTTGTGATGGTTCCAAGGATACATACTGCCATGATTGGATTACTAACTCAAATAGGGGGGTTGTTGTTTTTTCCAACTTGTAAATGTTTTTGTCCAGCTAGTTTGCTTCCCCATGTCCATTTGTATGCGGGCAATATCATTCTTTCTATTTTCATTTTAGTAACATATTTCCCCTTTTCCGTAATGTGTTTGCTTTCATGTTGTTTTTGTTTAGGTTAGGTTTTTTTATCTATTTATTTGCTAGAAAATAGACTTGACTCTTTTGCTCAATAGATAGACACCAATGACTTAAACCAAAGATTCTGAGATGCTCCTATGGCCTAATTATGTTCCTTGGCCTCTGGATAGAGCTAATTATTATACCCCTAGAACGTGCCTTTGTATATAATTTTCTTAGGTTTTTTTATCTATTTATTTGCTAGAAAATAGACTTGACTCTTTTGCTCAATAGATAGACACCAATGACTTAAACCAAAGATTCTGAGATGCTCCTATGGCCTAATTATGTTCCATGGTCTCTGGATAGAGCTAATTATTATACCCCTAAAATGTGCCTTTGCATATAATTTTCTTATGTTTCTCTACATTGGTTAGTTAGATTTGATGCAAGTTTCACAATTGGATTTTAGGTTTAATTTGCTCATTGTTGGGAATCAAATAGGGCAACCTATAAAAGAGTATAAAAGAAAAGAGGGTTGACATAGCTTGTGACAAAGGATGTTCATGTATTTAAGATACTTGCACTTGTCATTACTCCCCACAATCACTTGTTATTAACATTTTACAACATATTTTAGACTTGTTATGTGGTGTATGGAGCAATCAAAAGATGCTTAATGTTGATGCTTTTTATTTTAGATGCATTGAATTTATTACTATATTTTATTATATACATCTAGTTTGGATAAGCTCACTTACTTAGTTGTGCTAATTAGTCATGTGCCCATGTCTTATGCATCTAATAGTCACTTATCTATTCTTAATATCAGCACAAGAAGTTGATTCAGTCCTAATCCTGTCACTTCCAATATTCAAATTGCTATACTGTTTTCTTTTCTCGAAAACCACTTTTCTTTAAATTAGCTTCTTCTTACAAGCTTTCAGCATAATGTAACTTAAAGATAGATAAAAGGGTGTCGTAAACTGAACTATGTAGATTCTTAGCAAAAAACTCTTCACAATATCTGTAGCTTGTAGAAATACAAGCCACTCCTAATGCATGTGAAACATCCACCTTGAGCTTAACTGAAATCATTAACTTGTAGGAGAAATGATGAATACAATAATTGATAAGAGTAGCAATACTAAAATGAGGGTCTGTCATAGTTAATAAGAGTAACTGCCAATTTAGGCAAATGATCCACATCAAACCATTTCTCATTGTCTTTGACTCTTTACTAAACACCTTTTATTACCAACCAATCTGTAGGTCTATTACCTTCTCTACAAGTGTGGTTTATCCTAACTTCATTGAGATAATCTCTCAAACTTATGGCACCAGCCATAACATTTCAAATTGTCTAACAAGGAGAAGTCTCCTTAGTCAAGCACTTCATAACATTAAAGGGTCGCCCTTAATGACAAGTTTAGAGATGATTAACTCTTTAGCAAAATGAATACCCCAAAAGGTGGCCATGACTTTAGGGTAGTGATTAGTTTGCACTCCTAACCCAATAGATAGTGCCTACAATATTGCCATTATGATCTCTAATAATTCCCCAACACCAGCTTGCCTAGGGTTCCCTTTAAAGCTCCATCAAAATTCAATTTGAACGGATGAGTGGGGGAAACAAGGCCATTTAACCAGTTTCCTGATTAGGTTGATCTTATTTGATCTTTGAACAGAACCCAACTCAATGTTTCATCTCTTAGCCATAATGCAATCTTCATCCAAAACAGTTCCATTACCCTGGTTATTGTCTTCATCCCATTTAACCACTAAGAAGTTTTCCTTTATAGCCTGAAAATTTTTAGCTTCCACTCTAATTGTACTCTTCTTATCTTTGAAAATTCCTGTGTTACAATCCAATCATATAGCCATAGAGTGTGGAGTAGAGCTAATGACGATAAGTTTTTCACCTTCATAATAAATTAAGGAGAAATCCATTGGTAAAACCAAATCCAACATTGAAGCCGGCTGAGCCCATTTAACTTCAAACTTGGAAAGGGAGTAACTCCATATGCTCCAAGCAAAAGGGCAATCAAGAAGCAAATGATAAACAGATTCCAAATCCTTCTCACATCAAGGGCATCTACTATATCTAGCTCTACGTAATCTTAAATTATTTGGTGATTTCTATCTCTACTCGCTTCACACAACCCAAAGATATGGATTATGATGATTATATGCAATCAACTCAAACTTGTTTACGGACTCTACTGAAATCAAATTTTCTTTTGAGCAAGAATAAATACGAGTATTGATCTTTGTTGTCTTAATCTGAATATTGACGTGAAAAAGTTTTGTAAGCTCATCTTTGTCATGAGTGTCATTGCTACTCAAGTATACCTCTCTATGGATGGAATTACACACAGTCCTCACATCCACATTGAAGTTGCGCCTTATCACTCTTCTTCTTGTTTCTATATGGATGCAATCCAGATATAACTTCCAGCAAGTTTCATCTGTATGACTATCAACAACACAATGTTCACAACGTTTCTTAGAATCTTTCTTTTGAAATAGCAGTAGCATTGCGGTTACCTTTTCATTTACCTTTCCCTTCTGGCTTGTAACCATTTTGCCTTGTTTCTATGTAAAATGTTGTTAGGTAATAGATTGTTCCCTTTCATAGCAAATAGGAGAAAAATACATTTTAATTGATCTCTTGAATTCATCACATTTACAAATTGACAGTTATTTTAGTTATAGCCACAGAATCAACATGGCATTCAAGTCATTAAGTGCATGGCTTGTCAATCTCAATCTTGCAAAGGAAATTTGTAGTTCTTTATTAACATTATGCAAGGCGAAATATACCTCAAGCTGAGCCACGCCACCTTCATATAACATGATTTCAGTCTTAGCTTCCACTTTGAATGGAGGTTGAGTTGGAGGTGTTAGGCTGGTATGGCACTGTTCCTTCTTATTAGCTTGAGGCTGCTCTTCACTTGGCTCCCTTTAGGGACCTCCATAGAAATAGCTTTCCCATGAGAATCTCTATAATCTTTTCCAATTGGTCAAGCTTCCCAACAGATTGAGAGCTGCATACCATATTTTCTTCCAATTTGATGAATCTTGCTTAATCATCTTCAGTCATCCCTTTTTCTTCATTGGCCATGCTTCTCACTTCTCTATTGCACTTCTGGGTGGTTATCTCCTGATACAATGAAACTATCTACCTTCTTCTCTTGTACTAACTGTGCTGGTGATGGGCATCAATTTGTAAAAGTCACGTCACAGGAAAAACCACAAAACCCAAGGAACACAACAGCCCTAATACTATTCTGATCCATAATTTATATAAATATTCTGTAACTAATTCACCGAAACGAATCTTATCAACTACTCATAATAACTTAATTTTATCAGTGGACTGTTCTCTCATAAAGAAACTATTGCCATTTCCTGTAATGTTTCCTGTTGTTTTCTTATGAAGGTTACCTCAAATTTTTCATTGTTTTCTGACCTAACACACATTATGTTTTGCTAGATGATCTTAGCAAGTTATTTGGTTGTTTTGAGGCTTGTTTCACTTAGAATATAAACTTTACTTTCTCACTCGTTCTGGTTTTTATAACTTCTGCAAATATAAATATTCCTTTGACATTCATTCTGATTGCTTTTTTTTTATAATTTCTGCTATACAACTTCCATTTTCAATGAAGCTTATATGGAAGAAGCAATAGAATTTATTCTATTTAGGCTTCTTTTAGTTGGTTTTTGTGAATGATCACTAAGCTTTGGGAACATCAGCTGAAAATTTATTGTAATTTCATAAGTTTTGTTTTCAAATTTTGCAGGGTGAAAGCAGCAGCTTATCTACAAGTGGGAGGTGGAATGGTTTTTCATTTGCATTCCACAAGGCAAGGCAATCAGCTCTTAACAGAAACAAAATTGAGCAAAAACTGTTACACAGTAATGGTGTCAGTTTTTTCCATTTTCCATTGAAGTGTCTTTTGGTACTGTTAATCATCACTGCAATTAGTGTGTACTGCTGGCTTCTTTCCAAATCACTTTTGCTTAGTAGTGGAGATGTACAAGGTAATTGATGTTAAATTTTTCAACATGTATTCTTTGTAGCTCATTGCATCATTCTTTTGTTTCTTTGCTTCTTCTCTTACTTGGAGTGATGATGGTTAATTATGTTTGAGGGTAAATGAAGCAACAAATGTTTGATAGCCGATTTATGAAGAATACACATCAATTCTTGTTTTTGGTAAAATTTATTGCATTTTATAAACTATTTTTTTAATTTTCCTATAATTGTTAAAAATAATGAAAGTTTCATCAACTCTTGGTAGTTTATGTGACATGTCATGCATCTTCTGCTATATGATTTAAAAAGTATATGTTTCTTTTGCTACCTGATTTACAAAAGTATATGTTTAAATCTAAGAGTTTTTTAGTGCCCTGTTTCTTATCTCTAAACTGATTCATGCCACGGCTTTTGGAAGCAACCTGTCTTCTGCAACGAACTTTGTTTCATCTACTCTTGCTGTTTTTCTCTCTTCACTATAGTAATAATCTAAGATTTAGTCACTAGTTTCTTCATTTAGAAAAACAATTGGGTGTTATTGGTCTTTTTAGCAACAATTTTTTTTAAAGTAACAATGGAATACTGAATGTCACATGTTAAGGAGTTCCAGCCACTGTACAGAAAATATTTGGCTATTTTAGGCATCCATTCCAGCCAGAGCATATATAGGACAGAATTTTTGTTTTGGACTTCAGATAATAAATTCCTTTGATAGAAGGAAATTCTATAAAATGTGTAATCCATGCATATTTATTTGCCACCTTTATACGATTATCAATACCTTTATTGCTTTAGACAGATTCTCTATATCTCTCGGTCCACTTGTTCATCATTTAGTTAATATTCTAGGGTTTAAGTGCGATTGTGATCTCTCTTTTCCTATGTTTATTAACTTGATTGCATATTTATGTGGAAAATCATGCATTATTCTCCGTGTAGAGTTATTGATGATGAACCTAGATTATTGTTCTGTTTTAAGGCTTCCTCTTTCACTCAAACTATTGCTAATAATCCACCTTTAAATCTGTGCAAGGCATATTGAATTCTATATTTTGGGCATGGGTTCTTGGCATAACAGCTATGCAGATTCTCTTAAAAAATGTTCTGGCTCATTGTTAAGAAAGAATAGATCCAGGTGGTTGTTATTGTTTGGAACTTAGACAACAAATATTCAAGGATGTTTTCTTTAAAATTTATTTCTGTTTTTGTATATTCCTGACTAGAATGTTGCCCTTTTGAAGCTAGGGATTGTATATGGGTGTTTGGTTTTTGGTATTTTATTTTTCTTTTATAGAATGCATTTACTTGGTTTGGGCAATAAAATTTTCATGCCTATTTACTTGTTGCCAACAATAGATATGGGAACAATATCATTCTAGAAAATCTAGTTTCAGTGCAAAAACTTATATAGTTTCCAGAGAAGGCTCGTCTATACATACAAAAAGGCCAAATTTATTTTCCTTATTGTGAAAATGTTGGATAATTCGTTTAGTTCTACAGGAAGGTGTTCCTAAAGTGTTTTCTTAGTCTTCTTTTGAGAAGAAAGATGGTATGGAGAGAGAATGCTTCCTAAGATGTTTCCTATCAATAAAATGTGTGAGCATATTTCAGGTAGTTCGGGTTTGCAAGGCAAGCACCTAACTGCATCCATTGCGCTTGCTGCACAAAAGGATATATTGAATATGCGATTCAGATTGGTTGTTATAATTGAATGTCGAATCTTACATCAGAGATGTTGATTCCATGTACTTCAATATCAAACTATGATGTCAATTGTTCATGTCATATTTGAATACTGATGCAATGGTTTGAATATCATTTGTGCCTTAGAAAAAAGTCTGGAATGTTTCTCTTAATGATATTTTTTACTTCCCAAGGCAATGTTGTGATATGCTATTTATTCAAAGTATTGAAATGGTGACAAGAGAGAGCCAAAGGCCCAAACCTGTAAATTCTTCATTCATCGTCAACTCACAAGTGATTACATTTTATGGCTTTATAAAGCCATCAAACTTATTAACCACCCAAAACCAACTAACTCATACCTAACAACTAACTAAAAACTAACATCTAATAAATTAACATTAATTATTACTTTATTCTATGTCACACACTAATAATTCATAACAGCCCCCTTTAGTGCTGACATAGGGACTTTATTTTGGTGTTGCAGTATTAACAATTGGCATGTCACAAATTTTCTCCCCTTTAATGAAAATAATTCTTTGGATTAATGCTATGAGATTTCCACAATCCATAATGCTTATAATTTGTTATTTCTGGATTTTGATTGTGTTTGAGTGTTTTCATCAATGTTTCGGAGCACACTCAATGATCCATCATCAGGATGATAGAGAGCATAAGGAGATGGAAAATGGTTAGCTGCAGACCCAATTTGCTTAAAATGAAGAGGGGTGAGAAGTTGAGGGGATAGGACACAAAAACCAAGAAGAGAGAGATAAGCGACAATGAGATGATTGAATTTTTTTTTATAATAATGAGAGGAAAACAATAAGAGAGACAAAAGCAAGAATGAAATTTAAAAAACTAAATATGAAAGAGAAGTAAAGAAATGAAATTGAAAACTAACGAAAGAGAGGTACATCAACATATAGAAAAAACTAAATAAACATAATGATTATATAATATATATGTGTATATTATATAATAATGATTATATAATATGCATATGATATACATAAATGCTACACACTACAATTCATTCATTGACACTACTAACATAAAGAACAAAAATAAAAATGAAAATATGTAAGAACCTTGCAAAAAGAATGAAAGAGAATAAGGATCTATGCATCATGATTTAAAATATTATAAGTTAATATTAAAAAACCAAGTATATGTGGTTATATGAGATCATAAATATAGAACAAATTCAAAAAAGGAATATAAGGAGAAAGACTATAAAATTGCAATCTAAGAACAATAGCAAATATATGAATAATGATTATATTATACATATGTATATAATATAATTGATTCACATTACAATTTATTGACACTACAAGCATAAAAGGAATACAATAAAATTAAGGAGATAGACTACAAAATTACAATCCAAGACCAATAGCAAAATACTACCAAAAGAAGGGAATGCGAATGTAGAAAAATAAATTACTATATAATATACATATGTATATTATATAATTGATTCACATTACAATTTATTGACACCTACAAACATAAAGATTAAAAATAAATGAAAATAGGTAAAAACCATGTAAAAAAATGACATTACAATTTATTGACACTACAAGCAAAAAGAACACAAATAAATGAAAATATGTAAAAACCTTGTAAAAAATGAAAGAGAATAAGGGTCTATGCTTCTTGATTCAAAATATTATATGTTAATATTAAAAAACCAAGAATATGCTTCTATGAAAACACATAAATAGAACAAATTCATAAAAGGAATATTATGAAAATAAGGAGATAAACTAGAAAATTACAAAAGCAATAAAATTACACAAAAGGGGAATACAAATGAAAAACAAAAAAACATATTATAATATATGGAGGGAAAGAAGAAAACAATAAGAATATGTGGTTATATTATATAGTAATATAAAATAACCACATATATAAATACCAAACCTATACAATGAACAAAAATCCTAAGAAAGAGTCAAAATGCACAAATAAACTAAGAATCAAGATTTAAAATAAAATAGAAAAATTGATAGGAAGCAAGAATTATAAGGAGAAAAATAAGGAATATAATAGAGAAACTAGATATTGACTACTATGCTAAGGAATAAATACATATAAATCTTAATATTAAAATAAGCAAAATACAAGACTATATATATATCACAAATGGAAATGCAAGACAATAAAAAACATTAAAATTGAAAGGTGTAAACTACAAAAAAACACTCAAAGACCTAAAATAGTACCTAACAAATACACAAAAAAGGAGAAATCAAAGGAAGAAAAGAAGAAAATTACAATTTTTTTTAAGAAGAAGCGATTGTCAAAAAGAAGAAAAGAAAGAGTAAATGTGATCAAATAAAATGAGACGATAAATAAGTTTACAAGCAAAAATACAAAAGAAAGTAAAAAGAGAAACAACTAGACAACAAAATCAAAAAGAAAAAACTCAAAGGGAAAGGAAAACTAACAAATTAAAGAAAATTGTAACCAAAGAATCACAAAGCAAGGGGGGGTTCAGTAAGGGGCTAGCAACAAGAACAAAAAGCTAAGAAGGAGGGGGGAAAGGAAAGCAAGCCTTGAGAGGGAGCAAGAAATGGAAAGAGGGCGAGCGGAAGAAAAGCAGGCGTGAAGAGAGGAAGGGGACGAAGAAAGGGATTAGGGACGGGGGTAACAGTGGTTTCGCAGGTTCAAAAGAAGAGGATGCCAAGAGAGGTTTAAATTCCAACCTTCATCACAGTTGAGGTTGGTGGGATGATTGATGATTCCTATAGCTTCCTTTAGTTTCCTCTTATAGAAGTTGTCTTCTTTGAACAAAATTTGAGTATTTTCTAAGCAAATATGATGTTTAGTTGAAGAGGAGTGCTTGGCTATGGCGTACTTGAGAACACGCTCATGCTTGATGTTAGCACCATGTTCTCTAATTTTGGTGTTGAATGAGTGACCCGTTTCCCCAATATAGGGAACACCACAAGAGCAGACAACCTTGTAGACACCTGAATCTAGTAAGATGTCTTTGGGGTCTTTAAGAGGGGGGACACGGTTTTTTAAGGTGGTGAAGGGTTTGAAAGCACAACCGAGGCCCTTCTTAAGGAGGAATTTGGAGATTTTGTGAGAGATGCCTTCAACAAAAGGTAAAGAAGTAAAGGGGAGAGACCTAGGTGGGGATGAATTAGATTTGGATATGGAGATGAGGCTAGGTTTGGAATGCCTAAGCACTCTAGAAATTTGCTTGTTGGTATACCCGTTTAATCTGAAGACACAACGAAGATGGTCCAACTCCTGGTCTAAGTGGTCTTCATCACAAATTCGGTAAGCTCTCATGGCAAGGGTTTTTAAGATCCCAAATTTTTGGCTAGGGTGGTGATGGGAAGAAGAATGAAGGTATAAATCCGTATGGGTTGCTTTGCGATAAACCAGACGTCCAAGGGACCCATCAGATTTTTTGAGGAGCAAAACACCAAGGAAAGGTAATTGGTTATTAGATTCAAGCTCCTTGATAAAGGAGATGCAAGGCGCTATGTTGTTGAGGTGAGTATGAAATTCCTCTAATTTTTCAATGCCATGAGGCCAACAAATATTAGTGTTATCCACATACCTCTTCCACCACCTTGACTTAATGGGGAAGGACATGAGGGCAACATGTTTGAAATGCTCCATATAAAGGTTGGCAATGATAGGAGAGAGAGGGGAATCCATAGCTACACCGTCAACTTGCTCATAGATAACTCCTTGGAAAGAAAATAACATAAATCTTAGGCATAACTCAACCAAGGAAGCAATCTCAACACTTACCTTGCGCTTAACAATCTCAATAGCCTCGGGGATAGGCACCTTGGTGAAGAGGGAGACTAAGTCAAAACTTACCAAGATGTCATTACTTTCTAACATGATGTCTTGGATAAATTAGACAAAATGGGAGGAATCTTTAGTGAAGGAATCAGATTTTCCAATGAGAGGGGAGATTAATTTGGCAAGAAAAGAGGCCAGCTTATAAGTAGGAGAGCCTATGGTGTCCACTATGGGACGCAAGGGAATGCCATTTTTGTGAATTTTGGGGACCCCATAAATACAAAGGGTCACTTATTTGCAAGGAATAAGGTGTTTCTTGGTATCATCATCAAAGGAGGAGCAAGCAACCGCCGACTTGACTTTTTTCAAGATTTTGGCACAAGGTTTGCGAGAAACAATTTTGTAACTATTGGAGTTAGAGAGAAGGTTAAGCATTTTGGACACAGTCATTTTTATTCATAATGATTGTGGCATTGCCTTTGTCAGCTCTGGAGATAATTAGATCATTATTTTCCAATAATTTGCTAAAGGCAAGAGCTTCAATTTTTGAGATGTTGCATCTAGGCGATTTGGCATGTCTTAGTGCCATAGCACAATCTTGCCTTAACTTCTTCAACAACCTCAATAGGGAGATTACACACCACTTTTTCAATTTCAATGATAAAGTCAATATGAGGAATGGTGCGTGGGGACAAGGCATAACCAAGACCCCGTTTTAGGAAGTTAAAGGTTTGGGAGTCTAAGGTGGCATTAGATAGGTTGACAACTAATTTGCTTTCCCAATCAGGCATCGTGGGATGGTTAGAGGCAAAAGAGGGATGCAACAAGTTAATAGGGATAGGATCATGAGGTAGGTCATAGGTTGGCAAACTGGAGACGCCGATAGAGAGAGGGGTTGAACATACTTCACAGAGTTCAATCTAACTTGGGAGCACGATGAGAAAACTTATTTAGGAGCTGCTATTAAAGGTAAAGCAAGGATGTTAATTGCTTAGTTAAGGATCGGATCACATCATCTTAGATGTGAGACCGGAAGGTGGACGATACCTAAGGAAGTGTGGGAGGATAGAATTTGCATTTTTTGTAGTAAAGGGGTGGTGGAGACTGAATGACACTTTATCATGGAATGCATGGCTTATGAGGACATCCGTACTCAGTATGAGGGAAAATTAAAGGATGACAACTTGCATGAGTTATTTGAGGGAGAAAAGATCAACAAGATTGCTAGTTTTCTGGTCAAAATTCATAGCAGAAGATCCAACATTGAAAATAATTTGGAAATCTCTTAGCGTTTTGGCTCTCGGTCCCTTAGACTTTTGGTCTCGTGGACGTCATTAAAATCTCATTCATTCATTCACTTGCTACAGAATGACGTGAGAGAGAGGTTAGACAGGTTGTGGTAGAAGGGGATGCAATGCTTGAGGAAACCATGTGGAGAGAAGGGAGACATCAAGTAGAGCTGGAGATCTCAACTGTTGGGCCAAGATCCATTAGATGTCAGTTTCATCAATAATGCATCCAATTAGAATATGCAATTACAAAATCTATTACACCCTTATGGCTCTAAAGTCCTATTACAAAATGAAAAGATAAATTCAATTGGCAGTGACTATTTAAATACCTTTGTCTTTTGTATCAAATTGCAAATTAAATATTGCTAAAATTCTCAAAGTTTTTTGGGTTTTGTGATCTTATTTAGTAGCTTTTCAAAATGTTTTGATTTTTTTAATTTTGTTAAGAAATGAGAAAGATATCATAGTTTTTGTGAGATTGTGTTAAAATGCCATTAAAATTAGAACAATATACCAACAGTAAAATGGTGCTTAAGAACATGATTCCTCCTTTGCACTAACTAAATATACATTAAAGAACAAAATAAGAAATCCATACCATTTTTGAAACAAATAAATTCTTATAATTGAAAGACAAAAAACTTCTTAACTACTTTAACCGCTTGCACTTTTCTACAACACTTTATATGTTTGCAACTTTGAATATAAACACAATGAACATAATGGAGGAAATACTATGGAAAGAAAGCAAAGACGATGCATATGAATGACAAATATCAATAGGTTTATTGCGAGGTTCATGATATTTGCTAGAATCATTGACAAATATGCAAGGGTGGATGTTACAAACTCCAAATTTAACATGAGCTCCATCGTATTCGCAAATCCTTTGTTTGCAACACTTGACTTTACAACAAATGGATGGGCATGAAAAAAGGTAATGGGATCGTGGAGGTCCATGGTATCCACTAATCCATTGTCTTAATCAACTTGACAAATAAAACATTAGTGAGTGAAAATCAAAGAAGACTCTTTCGAAATCTGTGGTGATACCATATTGAAGTGGTGGAAAGAGAGAGCCAAATGCTCAAACCTATAAATTCTTCATTCATCAACAACACACAAATGATTACAATTTATGACTTTATAAAACCATTCAACTTATTAACTACCCAAATCACTAACAACCAACTAATTCATAATTAATAACTAATTAAAAAACTAACATCTAACATTAACATGTTTTTTTATTATTTATTACTTTATTCTATCTCATGCATTAATAATTCTTAACACAAAGTCAATTTACCTTACTATACAAGTATTGTAATGGAGTTCAAGTATTTTGGTACCATGAAATATTTTGCTCTCGTCTCAATTACAATGACAAATTGCCACTTTGATTTTTTCCATAGAACTTCAATCTATTGAGGTGCAATATAAGACTTGTGATGTCTATCATTTCATTTGGGGAACAATGGTGGCAATTTCCATCTTCAATGCATGCCAATCTTCAGGCAAAATTACTACTCTATAATCCAAAAACTAATCTATTAGTAGTTTTGGGCTACCATGTCAATTCAATTGTATTGGCTATTTATACCATTTGTTCAGTAAACATGTATGATTTTCATTGCACTGCAAAATGCGTGCTGACATAGAGGAATGCAAGGTGTTAGGTAGACATGACTGAATTTTCTGCATAGTAAGATACCATTTTTTCAGTAACACAATAAGTTAATTTATTTCAAAGTTATAACTAATTTTTAAATGTTCTTTTCATGCATGTTTCCAGTGCATTACTTTGAGAGCATCTTATACTATTTGGCTCCTGTTTTAATTATAAAACTTCAGCACATTTCCTCTCAGTACAAGCCAATTAAATAATACTAACCCACACAAATCCCCTGTAATTGTGGGATCCAAGTTAAACTCAATTGTAATACCAATCTCCTCTTCTTTCTGACCAAAGCTAATTCAATATTTGCCTAATCATAAAGGAAAATATCTTTTCAGTGAATGCAATTTAGATACTGTGGAATGTACAAAAAATTAGTCTTGTGATGGGAAGGATAAAAAATAGCAGGCAGTGGGAACATTGCCAAGTTACTACTCAGTCCCAGAAACAGGTTTTTCAATTCTTCCGACAGGTGTTTGGTTGATGCAAATTCCTTTGCTGCAATTGATTTTATTACAGTAGGAATGTTTAAAATGTTTTAACCAATGCAAATGATTGCTGCAATAGATTTGGCATGGGTCAATTTCTCATCTGTGGATCTCTCCATATTGTCATGACACCTTGTTTAGCCCATTTACTACATTCTTCCATTTCTATATATTGCGCACACACACTGGCTGTCCTCTTTCACCCACAATAATTCACAAAAAACATCATAGGAGATCCACATTGTCATTTTTTAATTTACTTGAAAGTTGAATGTAGACACTTAAAAATGACCTAGGCTTAAACTTTGTTTTACCACTTTCGTCCTAGCATAATTATGACATTTAATTATGTCATTGTCCACATTCGACTATTAATTAAATAATTCATAATTATTTAATTAATTCATATCTCTTTTATTCTTCATGATTTATTCAATGCGTCACTAAGGGTCTATTGTCCTCTTACAATTAAATAAATTTCTTAATTTATTTAATTACCTTTATTCATTCATTTGTCTTCTCGATTATTAAATAAATGAATTTTATTTATTTATTTAGTATGTCACTAATTTTCATAATTAAATGAATTTATTAATTTATTTAATTATCGGTCATAATCCTCTAAATTAAATAATTATCTTTAATTATTTAATTACCTAATTTAATATTTCTTTCATTTTAAATAAATTAATTATTTAAAATGATTTCATTTTATTAACTATCACTTCATTTTAGTAAATAATTTGAAAATCGATTATTTATTGTCACACAAAATCCATATTTTGAATTAATTTAATTCAAAATGGTAATCTTTCAAAAATCAAGTAATTGAGCAAATTGTTGATTTTTCAAATTTGTTTTTCAGTTCAACCTTTATCCTCTTGATTTTTTGAATCTTACAAGTCAAGCAGTCTTTATCTTCTTGATTTTCAAAAATCTTTATCTTTTTGACTAATTATCACATATATTCTCGACTACCGATTTGATTTTATCAAATGACATCTTGACCACTCATTTAATGATTTTTCCCTAACCCTGATTAGGGATTGTCACATGAAATCTCGTCCACTGATTTTAGGTTTCTGTCAGCTTTCAATCTCGTCCGTCCATCCAAAATTGCATTTTCTATAAAATGCCAATTTTGCTCACATTTTGGGACGACTTGATTATTATAGACATTTTATGGTTAGAATTTACTTTGCATTTAGCTTATTTAATTTGATTATTTTGTCATAAGCATAGTCATTTACTCATCAAATCCTTCAAAACTTGCATAGGGCTTCGTCACAATCATTTGCTCATACATACAAATCTGAGGGCAACAATCATACACTGCAAGCTAGAAGGTGCTATAGAGGTGAATCATGGAAGCAACGAATATCTGGTATAATTGTTTATGTTTTAAGCTTTATTTTTATTCCATAGTCTCTTTGGGTTATGTTTATTAATCTAATCTGCTAACCTACCTAAAAATAACCCATTGATACATTGGTGAACCCGATGCATTTTATTTTTTTGTTTTCTGTACAGTTTTCAGTTTTCTAATTTTTTTTGCAGGTACAGGTATGGAACGACGCATTCACACTTTTTCACGTCGCATCTACTGCGTCGCAATGCATTTGATAGCTGAAACGCCGCAATCACTCTGTTAAGCTGCAATCGTAGTCAGGAAAACCACATTTGACATACTGAGCCACCTTTGAATAGTTAATCAACGCATTTTCTTGTTAAACCAGAACGTGGGACCGCATGCATTCGCTCTGTTGTGATGCATTTTCCTGGTAAAATTTCTTTAAAAAATTTCGCATTCGGATTTTTTTCTGATTCTTATTCTTGGTTGTTTTACATTCTAGTTTTCTTTTGCATTATGTCTAGCATAGGGGTTTTTCGTGTTACTAATCTTTGTTTGCAGCGTGTTGCAGTTACATTTCATGGGTCCAAGACTAGTTGATACAACTCCTAACTTGTGCTTTTGCAGGTTCGAGTGTCCAATAATTATTTCAAAACATTGTGCTTGTTCTTTTAGAATAGATAACATTTCTTTTGGTGCATTTAAAATGAACTTGCTTTCAATTTTGTCTGATTGTGTTTGAAAGTGGTAGGAAAATATGCTCACCCTGTGCAAACTAGGTGATCAGAAAGCCAGACCCACTTTGTCCCTGTGTAACCTTGATGCAATAACCAAAGTATCCTCTCCCCTTGCACAGTCATGTGATCATGGGTGTAAGAGAAACAATTATTGCCTCTAGAAATTGGGTCTGCCAGGGGCTTTCATCACCTCTACGTGACTCAAATCGGCAATGGATCTAAAGCCAAGCTACCCCCGATCGGTATAAAATGTGAATTTTAAGGGAAAACCTAAGATTACGAGTGCGAATGTGTCATACGGACCAAGTAGTACTCCCCAAAACCCTGTTGAGTTTAACCTCTTCAGGTTGGAGTGCCTCCTAAACGGAGCTTAATTTTGCACCCCATGTATGGCCACTTGAACGAGGGTCCCAAATTAAACACCATTTTTAGTAGCCAAAAACTTTTTATTTGCTAGCGCAACACCGGTTGGTGTGAAGATATCCACATCTTCGTAGTCTGTAGTAGAGGTGATCAATCTGCCATGGGAGTTTCATGGTGGTTGGAAGCTTGGTTGGCCTGAGAAGAGAGTGCATTATAAGGGGGAGCCCGTGTAACCAAGCTTCTGAATTCACATGCTACTAATATGCGGCTGGGAAAACCCACATGGAATCTAGCGAATACTGTTCTGACTTAACCATAGGATTGTACTTGTTCTCTTTTGTGTTTGATTACTTTCAAAATATTGTGTTTGCCAAGTGTTTGTTGGTTATTTAAATGAAACAAACAACACTCAAACATCTGGAAACAAACTGTCAAACTTTAAACAATTCAGGTTTTTTACCACAAACATCAAAAATTTGACTTTTTCATTCTGCGACGCATTTGTTAAACTGCAATCGCTCTGTTGCACTGCATTTGCTAGCTTTTGCAACACATCTAATCTACTCAAATGCATATGCTAATCCAAACACCGCATTCGCCTGTCTTGAAACACATTTTCCATCTGTAAAGCCGCATCTGCAACACTACACCTCATTTTCCATCTATAAATCTGCATTTGAAACACTGAACCACATTTGACATTTCTAGCGCCGCATTTTATCACTACAACGCATTTGTTGCTTGTAACAACGCAATCGCCTGACAGAAAACCAAACACTGTCCCAGACTAGAATCTGAGTCCAAACACTTTACCCTATTGTCAAACATCTTTTTCAAAAAATCTTTGTTAGAAACCAGAATTGAACTTGCTCAAAACATCCATTATTTGCATTCACTAGCTTGCATCTCGTCCATAGGTTTAAATTTCCATTTTTTAGTTACATTCCCTAGGTGTCATAATCGCCAGTTCTATCACAAACCTGTCCTTAGGCTTCATCTTGACAAACTTTGGATTAGGCTAACTCATCACACTTTGTAAAACCATTGATTCAAAACTAGGTTATCTTGGAACATAGTCATTATTCCTCTTTTCGGTCATCGTCCTTTTTGTGAGAACCTCCAACTCAACAGTCTAGTTAGGAAGGCTCACTCATCATTTTGACCTTGTCACTTAGTCCCCTTAGCAAGTCCTTTTGATAACCAAAATTGAAACATAAGTCAAGCATAGAGTGGTTAAACAAAACCTTTCTCCAAATATTGTCCAAACTTAGTCCTCATTTTAAACCTAGACTTTGCATTGTCCATCTCTAGTCCTCATTTTGAATCTAGACTTTGCATTAATCATTTTAGTCCTTAGTCAACATTATCATCTTAGTCCTCATTTGGCACTTCGACCTTGACAACCTTGGCATCTTTCCTTCGTCATTTCCTTAGGCAAACGTCATCATCACCTTGCATTATCATCTTTTATTCCAAAATACAGAAAATTAGTGTCATAACTTGTTATTCTAGTCTTCATTTCACATTCAACATTTCCTTTAGACAACATTGTCTTATTGTCATCCCTTATTATTGAAAATTCAAAAACATAGTCTTGCATTTTCATCCTTTATCACAAAAATCCAAAAACATAGGCTAGCATCATCCTTGCATTTAGTTGTCATTTTCATCACTTTCATTTGAGCAATTTCCTTTTATGGTGGAAACTAGACTCCAAAGAAAGAAAAGACAAATGGAAAACTTTGGACAAGATTCCAATTCCAACATCATCAATCACACGTATGACCCAAATTGGACTTTTGACGACCCATTTAGTGACACAAATACTCAACCTCTCATCACCATACCATACTCATCAAACAACCCCTTTGAAACATTCTTACGTAAGGATGAATATGGACAAATACTTGAGGAAAACCTAGAGGTAGTAGCACAAGATCCAGAAGCAGCCTTTTTCGTAGAACAAATGGTCTTATATGATAGAGACAGATATTTGGCCATAGTTTTAAGTCAAGGAGCTAAATTACCCCATGGGTTCGACATTAATACTTTGAGATCGACATCTTCTGACCATAACGTCAACAATACACATAACATTTCCAATAGTTGTCAACCTCCAAACACCACAAGCAATACCTTTTTTGATGCTACCTCACAAAATGTCACAACTACCATGAGTGTTACCTCCAACATTCCAAACAATTCCAATTCCATCAATGCAACATCCATTGGAGGAACACAGTCCGTCACACTGCCCACAATATCCACAATATCATCACAATCGGCTGGAGCCACCTTTGGGTCCTCGGCAATGTGGGCAAGTTATTCCAATCCTCTATTTACCACTTCGGAAAATGCCATGGGGGCAACATCAAGCAATACAAATCCTCCATTGATGACTATATCTAGTACCATGAGTGCATCTTCATCAAATCCTCTCATTGGTACCTCACATAATCCTTTGGGAGGAAGTAAACGACGTATCTTTATTCAAGGACCACAACAAAATGTTAACACGTCAACACAGCTTAATGCCATCACTTCCCAAGGACAAAATACGAACATTCCCCTTGTACAAACCCAACAATTTGGACAAGGCAATCAAAGCACACAACCTATGGCATTATTCACACATCAAAATATTCATGGTCGCCATATTCCCCAAATATCGACCCAAATGGCTAGGGGACATATTTCGACATACTCATCCCTATTCATACCCACCAACATGTCCCCAATCCAAACTTTCAATACCAACAACAGACAAATTAGAACACATCATACATGTCACAACAACACATTCACCAACATCCACTCACAACAAATGGGGACCCATGGTGTACCAATCAATCCAATGTATGGGGCCACAAATGACCCTATAATCGATGTCTTGCAAGCAAAGATGATGGGTCTAGAGAAGACCATAGAAAACATACAAATATCTGGCAAGAAATCAAAAGTGTCATATGATTTATCCATATATCCCTTTGACATGAACTTATACATGCCACCATTTCTTCCGGGATATGTGTTACCTAATTTTACCAAATATAGAGGAAAGACAAATCCTATCGAACATGTCCGAGAATTCATGACCAATTGTATGGGCGTTGCCTATGAACAAACATACTTGATGAGACTCTTTTCTAAAAGTCTTGCAAGTCCTACCCTTGAATGGTTCTCCACTCAAAAGGATATCCAAACATGGGATGAACTTAAATGAAAATTCATAAAAAATTACTTGTACAACATTGACATGGACACCTCTATTACTAGCTTATGCAATCTCGCGCAAGAGGACGCTGGTGAAACGTTCATCCCATTCTTCCAAAAATGGAGAAATCTAGTTAGTCGTTGTCACATCGACATACCAAAAAAGGAAAAGGTTGACATGTTCGTTCAAACACTTCTAGGCCCCTTAAAATATGGATTGCAAGTGCATTGTTGCACAAATTTCATAGACCTAGTCGAAAAGGGTGTCCAGGTTGAGAAAGCTCTGATTGCAAAAGGAGAGCTAAAATATGGTCCTAAAAACACAACTATAAATCCTCTAGTTGACAAAAATAAGTACTGGGTCAAAAATAAACACGTTACCAATGACGGTGTTGTTGATGTCAAGGTTGTCAACACTATGGGTCCTGTACTGGCTCTAAAAGAGGTTCAAGCGCAAAAAAAACCAACAACTATATTGACACCCCCTACCAATGCCACTCTAAACAACCAAAATGGTCTAAACAATCAAAATCAAGGACAATTTCGCCAAACAAAACAATTCCCAAAAAGACAAACATACTCTGCTTTGGGAGAACCAATTGAGGATGTCCTTAAGAAGCTCCTCCAAAATGGTCTCATCACACTTGAAGAACCTAAATCGTATGACCCAGGGCAGTTTAAACCATCATGGTGGGATGATAATGCTTTCTATGAGTACCACCGGGCTAAAGGACATAAGACATCATCTTGTCGACAACTCATAAATATTGTGCAAGACTTTATTGAAAGTCGAATAATTGATTTGGGTGGGCCACAATTTTCATCAAATGCCAACCATACCATTCATAAGAACCCATTGCAATACCATGGTTCTAATAACACTTCCACGTCAGGTCCTAAGACAAACAATAATCAAGCCAATTACACCCGCGCCAAGTATGACTATTCTGGTGGACCTACTATAAACAATGTTCGAATTGATAATGAGTGTGTCAATACCATCACAATCAAAAGAGCACCTCAATGCAATGCCACTACTCGAAGCGGCAAGATCACCATAGCTGGTCCGCCTCCTGCTAGGCAACCTAAGATCACCATACCTAGTCCATCTCCTAAACAACCGCAACCTGGCTCATTTGCAAAGCAATGGCAACCCAAGAGTCAGTTTAATCTTATCGACCAATTAGGAAAAACCCCTGTGCAAATTTCCATACTTGAGTTGCTTCACATTTCTCCCACGCATAAGGCTATACTAGATAAAACCTTGCAAGAGTCATCCATCCCTAAGGATATTGATGTCAACCAGTTTAAGACCATGGTGGGATACCTGACTACACCTCATCACATCACCTTTTCTGATCAGGATTATTCGTCACCCAAGACCAACCATAATGATGCACTACATATCGAAACTTCCATCCATAAGCACAAGGTCAGAAGATTTTTAGTAGATGGCAGAGCAAGATTGAACATATGCTCCTTAAAATTGGTTAAGGCTCTAGTATTTTTTGATGCATGCGTAGACCCTACAAAGAGCATAGTCATAAAAGCATATGATGACGAGGAACATTCTTCTAGAGGCGTTATTTCTCTTCCTATCAGAGTGGGACTAGTCATTGTGGACACAACTTTCCAGGTCCTGGATCTAGAATTACCTTACAACATCTTGCTTGGTCGCCCATGGATTCATGCCTTAAAGGTCATCCCCTCCACATATCACCAATGCTTAAAATTCCCATTTGACGGCACATAAATCACCATATATGGAGACCCCAACCCTTTTCAATATTGTACCAACCTAAGGGGTATTTCTGAAAATCGAGTGCCCATCAACCAGGAAGCTCCTAGCTCTTCTTCTTCCAAGTACATTGACCCATCCACACTATCATCATCATCCACGTCCACTCCATCCACATCTTCCACTATGCCACCATCTTCCACACTTCCTAAGGTTGAGCCCACTGTCAAGATCCAGGATCTAGGCTGTGGAGAATTCAAACTACATATAGCTTATAGCATCACAACAATACCCAAGTCTCTAAAGGTCTATGGTCAACCATGTTTTAGAATGGAACCCAAATAAATTTTCAAAGTTCCACCAAAGATGACTTTCATCAAATGGGGAGACATGAGTAATGAGGACATTGTCGATATTACAGGATGGCTCTATAGGGAAATGGAAGACTTACCCCCATTACCAATTAAGAAATATGGCAAGGGATATGACATGATGAAGGCTAAAGGCTACAATGGCACTAGTGGCCTAGGCAAACATAAGACTGGGCGAAGAGAGCCCATAGAATATTTCAAAATACTAAAGTATCTTGTATTAGGGTATGGATTGCCCGACAATGACGACCGACGTACCAATGGACTTTCGAGTGAGCTCGTGCATGCTTTGAAAAGTGTCGAGACTGTTAAGGAAACCTTTACTGAAACTGATTCCCAAGAGTGGAAATTTAGCTCCCAACAATCCTTAAGTGACTGTTGCCTCGATGATTTGTTCATTGAAATTGGGGAGCTTACCTCTGAACAAAAATTTTGGCAAACATTTAAAATCGATCAGGCACCAAATAGTCATAGTCCCATTTACCTTCCCCATGACATACAAGCCCCACCATCTGAATCTAATAACCATCAGTCAGATCCATCTGAATTACCACATGACACTGACGTTCATGACTCTGATTCCTTCGTCGCCTACTTTGACAACGAATATGAAACAAGTGACGGGGAATATTGGATCGAGTCTGACATGGAATTGGATGATGACAACTTCATCTTCAATGTCTCTGAATCTGTCTGCATGCTTTCTGCATCCTCCCCTCAATTCACCTCAATTCACCAACATTGACGATGGCATTTCCCTAGTCTATCCACAATTAATCGATTGGGACTAACAAGGCCCACCAGTCCTGGACACCTTTCAAAATGATGAGGCCATCGCAAAGTTTATGGGATTACGTGAGGGCATACCCAGTGGTGATCACAAGGCCGGATTCGCCATTGACCTAGATTGTGCAGCTTACTTCGGGGAGACTACTCCGTCCTCCAGTCGCAAAATTAAAAATAAGAATAAAGCAAAAAATGAAACGTCTTTAGGTGAAAATTGAAAGACACCTTCTAACGACAAAAAAGTAAAAACAAAGGACGTATCTGCAAGTGAAAACCTCTCTGAGGCGCCCAAAGATGGAGGATTGGACTTTCTCCCCGTAACTCAAGAGAAATCAGCTATGCTCATAGAGGACACCATAGAAGACAACATATCAACCACAAAAGATCCCAAAATGGTCCTCTTTTCTGCGTCCTTGATTGAAGAAGAGAAACCGTAATTTCACAAATTCTTTGTTGACCGTAAAATCAACTTCGCATGGTCCTATGCAGACATGCCTGGACTAGACCCAAAACTGATTATGCACCATCTACCATTATTGCCAAATGCCAAACCAGTTAAACAGAAGCTACGCAAAATGCATCCTCAAGTCACTCTATTAGTCAAGGCTGAGTTGAAGAAACATCTAGACACTAGGTTCATATGATCTATTGATTATGTTGAATGAATATCTAATCTGGTGCCAGTAACAAAGCTAAATGGGATGATTCGAGTCTACACAGATTTTAGAGACTTAAACAAGGCATGTCCAAAAGATGATTTTGTGCTACCAAATATAGATATCATCGTTGATCTCACGGTAGGATACGAGATGTTGTCCCTCATGGACAACTTCTCAGGATATAATCAATTTGTATTGCCCCCGAAGATCAACAGAAAACAACATTCACTTGCCCTTGGGGTACATACTGCTGGAATGTCATGTCGTTTGGTCTTAAAAATGCAGGCGCCATGTATTAGAGGGCTATGGCCACAATCTTTCATGATATGATGCATAAGATAATGGAAGACTACATGGATGACTTTTTGGCTAAATCAGTGACAAGAAAATATCGTCTGAAAGTATTAGACACAAATTTCAAGAGACTAGAAGAATACAAAGTCCGACTAAATCCTAAGAAATGTGTCTTTGGCGTAACATCTGGAAAACTTTTGGGGTACATAGTGTCTCGAAGAGGCATTGAAGTCAATCCAACAAAAGTAAAAGTCATCATGGACATGCCTCCTCCCAGAGGAATTAGTGAACTTAGAACCTTACAAGGCAGGGTGCAATCTATCTGGCGCTTCATAGCACAATTGGTTGACAAGTGTCAACCATTCCAATATATTTTGTGCAAAGGCATTCCCTTTGTGTGGACAGATAAATGCCAAGAAGCCTTTCAGCAAATAAAGGACTACCTACTGTCACTGCCAGTCCTTATGCCTCCCATTCAAGGAAAACCTTTGATATTATACATCTCAGCAACAATTTCGGCACTAGGGGCATTACTAGCACAAAACAACCACGAGGAGAAAGAAAGGGCCATATATTATATCAGTCAGACACTGGTTGGGTATGAGTTAAATTGCACATCCATCGAATGTGCTTGTCTAGCAGTGGTCTTTGCAGCTCAGAAGCTAAGACATTATATGTTGAGTCATTAGACACAGTTGGTAGCAAAGATTGACCCCCTCAAATATCTATTAAGTTGGGCATCATTAACAGGACGTCTAGAAAAATGGGTAATGATCTTGAGTGAATATGATATTCAATATGTAGAAAGAAAGATAATAAAGGGGCAAGTCATAACAGACCAACTGGCAGACACACCTATACAAAGTGATCACCCTTTAGTGGCAGATTTCCCAGATGAGTCAATATTCCATACGAAACCTAAGTCACCTTGGAGGCTCTACTTTGATGGATCACATACTAATCATGGCTCGGGGGCAGGGATACTATTTATCACCCCTCAAGGAGATTCCATTCCTAAATCCTTCCACATAGCTTTCCCATGTACAAACAATGTGGCAGAATACGAGGCATTGGTAACAAGACTTAGAATGGAAATTAAATGGAAAATTAGAGCACTACATGTCTATGGGGATTCTCAGTTAGTCATCAACCAAGTTAATGATGAATACGACACTAAGGATGAGAAACTAATGCCCTACAAATGAATGGTTGACAGTTTTCAGACATATTTTCACACGATGACTTTTGAGCAAGTTTTGAGAGCACAGAACAAGGCAGCAAATGCCATGGCTACAATAGGCTCTCTCCTCGACATTCCAAGCAATATGCCTTAGCTGGAATTCCTAATAGAATAATTATTGGTCCCCACCTATGACATTCCATAATTAGATATGGTATGCGAGCTTGTTGGTCTCGATTCTCCCTAGTACCAAGACATTCATAACTACCTTAAGTCCCAAACCCTTCCCCCTAATCTGTCCAATAACCAGAGGAAGTATTTTATTTGAAAAGCCTCAAGATATGCCATCGTTAGCGACACCCTTTACCACCGTAGCTTTGACGACACCCTCCTTAAATGTCTTGACACCAACGAAGCACACACAATCTTACACAAAGTACATGAGGGTATATGTGAGTCTCATTCGAGTGGTCCTACTCTGGCCAAGAAGATAACGGGACTTGGGTACTATTGGATGACCATTGAGAAATATGCACTAGAATATGTCAGGACTTGTCGCCAATTCCAGATTCACAGTGATTTGATTCACGCTCCAACACAGGAACTTCGGTCGATCACTTCTCCTTGGCCCTTCGCACAATAGGGACTCGACCTCGTGGGTAAGATCCATCCTACCTCATCAAATGGCCACAAATTCATCATCACCGCCACTGAGTATTTTATGAAGTGGATCGAAGCCATCCCCTTGACATACATAACCGATAAACAAATCTCCAAATTCATTCTTAACTACATCATTTGTTGGTATGGTCTTCCGCAATCCATCATCACAGACAATGGACGTCCATTTAAAAACCAAAATGTTCATGAGTTATGTGAGCGATTTCACATTCAACATCATTTTTCCTCTCCGTATTACCCACAGGGAAATGGTCAAGTCGAGGCGTCAAATAAAACCATTATTAAAATTCTGAAAAAGACTATCAATGACATTGGCCATGACTGGCATATTCAACTTAACCCTGCCTTGTGGGCTTACCGCACCAACATTCGTACACCCATAGGAGCCACTCCATTTTCCCTGGTCTTTGGAGCTGAGGCCATCTTGTCCATCGAGGTTGAAATTCCTTCCCTACGAGTCTCCCTAAAGGGTTTGACCGACGATGAAGAATACAGACAGTCGCGTCTACATGAGTTGGAGATGTTAGAAGAAAGATGGAAAAATTCCCTGAACCATCTACAGGCATATCAAAATCATCTATGTCATAGTTACAACAAGAGAGTCATGGTCAGAAAGTTTAACATTGGTGACTTAGTCCTTATGCAAAATCCTAATAATCAAGCAGATAGAGAAAAACTTGGCAAATTTGAACCAAATTGGCTAGGTCTCTACGTCATCATATCCTCCTTTGGTTTAGGAGCTTATCAGCTGGCGACTCCAGATGGAGAACAACTGATAGAACCTATCAATAGCCTACATCTCTGCAAGTTCTATGCATAGCATCAGAAAGTCAAGCTGAAAACTTTAAAAATACAAAAAAAATGAAAAATGATAAAAAAATTGCTGCATTGATGAAAACCTGGCAAACAGGCATCTTGGCGGAACCAAAAAATTGAAAAAATGACAAAAATAGTAAAGAGAAATAATTCATCCAAAAGTGAAAACCTGGCAAACAGGCACTTTGGATAAGTACCATGGTGAAAACTTGGCAAACATGCGCCATGTGTAGTCAGTCATTGCTCTGCCATCTACTGTCACTTTATCTATCTTGGCCTATGATGAAACACATTTTCTGTCACCACCACAACCTTTGCCATGACATCATACCTTTCCTCTCATGGTTGACAAATGATTGACATCAAGTCTGACATACTGTCCATCGGGTATCCCATGCATATCCTTTTCACGTCCTTTAAAATTGGCTAAGTCTTGGACCTGACTAGGGGCATTAATTTTATCAAGTGATCGCAGTGGGTATCGTACATGGTCTCAACAATTGTAAAAAGTCCTGAAAAAAGACAAAAACATTACAAAATGTCTTGAAAAAAAAATGACAAAAATATCATAAAACGTCCTAAAAAAGACAAAAACATTGTAAAAAGTCCTAAAAAAATGACAAAAACATCATAAAACGTCCTGAAGAAAGACCAAAAACATTACAAAATGTTCTGAAAAAAAAGACAAAAACATTGTAAAAAGTCCTGAAAAAATGACAAAAACATCATAAAACATCCTGAAGAAAGACCAAAAACATTACAAAATGTCCTAAAAAAAATACAAAAACATTGTAAAAAGTCCTAAAAAATGACAAAAACATCATAAAATGTCCTGAAGAAAGACCTAAAAATCAAAAAACGTCCTGAAGAAACCACAACAAACGTCAAACTATCTCAAGAACTCAAAACGAAGTCATTTCCTGTTGAAAGTCCATCATGACAATCCATCAGTCTTTGTCATTTGTCCAAACTACTTGTCTCTGTGCATTTGCTACGTAGGTAAGACTCATTTTTGAGTCCCCGAGACATTAGGTCAGTCCTTTTAGGTTTGTCAAAATAAAATTATGATGCAATCTTTGGTCTTCAAAACAAAGTCATTGGTCGTGTCAAATATGAGGTCTCTGAGTGTATGACATAGGTAAGACCATCTGTCGATAAGCCCCCGAGGCCGCACTAGGTCAGTCTATTAGGGTTCTTGACATTACATTGACACACACATCAAAAATTCTTCAGGTCAAACAAGTCATCTCAAAATCAGCAAATTACTACAACCAAATTATGGCAACCATTTATTCAATGTGACAATTACACCAGCATGACAACATCGACATGTGGTCAACACAAGTCAAACTTAGTCAAACTTTGATCAAACTCAGTCAAAACAAGTCAAATAATCATAACCGGTCAAACTGTCAATTCTTGGTTATCTTTCAGATGCGTCCTTCTGAAGGATAGCCTCTGTCATTTATGCCTTAGGATGTGTCCTTCCTAGGCATCGTCACTGTCATCTGACATTTTGAGGGATCCTCTTGACATTTATGTATCACTCCTCTCGACATCGGTATCTTTCAGATGTGTCCTTCTGAAGAATAGCCTCTGTCATTTATGCCTTAGGATGTGTCCTTCCTAGGCATCGTCACTGTCATCCGACATTTTGAGGGATCCTCTTAACATTTAAGGATCACTCCTCTTGACATCAATATCTTTCAAATGTGTCCTTCTGAAGAATAGCCTTTGTCATTTATGCCTTAGGATGTGTCCTTCCTAGGCATTGTCACTGTCATCCGATATTTTTGAGGGATCCTCTTGACATTTAAGGATCACCCTTCTTGACATCGGTATCTTTCAAATGTGTCCTTATGAAGAGCAAAGTCTATCATTTATGCCTTAGGATGTGTCCTTCCTAGGCATCGTCACTGTCACTGGCATTTTGAGGGATCCCTTTTGACATTTACGGATCAATCCTCTCGACATCAACATTATTTAGGATGTGTCCTTTCTGAATTTGGAAATCTTTGGCATTCATCATCTTGGAATCGTCAGAACCTTGACACCTTGGCATCTCAACATCATTAAACATGACATCTTGACATTAAAACACTTGGCATCCAGACACACTTGGCAAACACTTGGCATTTGTCTGTTGGTTTTTCATCATGATACTAGTTTTCCAGCGAGATCCCGACAACAGGATTTAGAGAAGCAGCGACTTATCATGACGTTTGTCTTGTCTTTTGACACTCATGTTACTAGTTTCTCAGCGATGTCCTGACTACAGGATTTTAAAAAATGACATATTATGATAATGGCTTTATTTTGTCCTTTTAGAAAATCATGTTGCTAGTTTCTCGAGGATGTCCTAGAAACAGGATTTAGAGAAGCAATGATGTTTCATAACTTGTCCTTGTCTTTTTCTACTTATGGCTAGTTATGACAAAAAGACTGGGGCAACTGCGCCCTTAGTATGAGTTGTGATCATCCTTGTCTGTGACTGCTTGTCTTATGTGATGGTATGCCCTTGCACACCTTGATCTATGTCATATCATGGTGTTTGTTGGCCATCACAATAATATGCCCAATGATGATTAAGAGCAATAAATATTGAAGTCCTATGGTAAGGTTTTGAAGGATTTGGTCTAGGAATTAATATGCATCTCCTTTTGTCTTGTCATCTTCTCTCGTCCATCTCTCAATAATATCCTGTGACATACAAAAACATAAGTGCATACATAATCATATAGACATTGCATTAGGTCCATACATACATCATCCATATCATTAAATCATATACATTGCATTACATTACATATTGCATTATACATAATCATGCATTAACATAATCATAAACATGACATCCATTCAAATAAATACATTATAACATCATCATCCATGGCATAACATCAACATGACATATAAATAAGCATTGCATTTATCATGACATCACACCATAGGTAACCATCATAGGACATACATGGCAGGACATATAAATAAATACCATCATCCATTATAAATACATATCATACATAAATCATCCATCATACATCATAGTGCATAAATCAAATAACATCGCATAACACACATGTAGGCTGCATCAAAACTGCATCATATATATAGCATCATCTCAAAAAATATAATGTCACAGGATAAAGTCAAGAGATATCCCTAAAATAGAGCTCGCAGGCTTGATAGTCAATACATAATGTGTCATAACATAAATTCTCAAACATGAAGCCACATATAGTAAGTATGTCCCTATGAAGTGCTCTCCTCATCCCCTTGTGGCGAAGAGTGTGGTGACTGAGGACCTGTGTCAGGCACTGAGGTAATCGGTGGAACTATAGTAGTGTTTGTCTGTGAACCCAATGGAACTAACACTGATGACATCATCTCCACGGTAACATGCATTTGTGATGACACTGTGGCGTGACTTTGTGAAGTTGAAGGATCTGCCATTGGAGGCGGACCGAGTACTGATCTATGGCCTGAACCTGATGACCCATGAGAGTGCCCTGACCTATGACTGGAGGAGTGTCTATGATGGGACCTGTGACTCGAAGTATTCCCTGAAGAGGTCGAGCCCCTTGCACTACTCCGACTACCACTGCCACTGCTCGACTTGCTACCACTACCTGTCTATGTCCTAGTCAGAGTGGGATCTCTCATCTTGGCTGGCATGACCTACTCATATAACTATCTGTATCACCCAATCCGTACGCTAATCCTGCCAAACTCCCGAGCTAGATCTGCCAATGGTCCCGTACATAGTTGTGCAAACTCTGTGCACCATTGCGTTGCCTCCTACTAGCGGATCACTGCCTGATCCCACTCTACCCGAGTCACCTCTAACTCTACTTGCAATGCTTTGACCTATGTGACACTCTCATCTAGTCTCCTCTGTAGGTCTACCACCCTCTGGTCTGTCGTGACATCATGGGGCGATGTCGAGCTAGATAGTACCTCCTCCTCTCCCTCCACCATTCTCCATCTCAGCAATCTCTCGGCCTCACCAATGGCCTTATCCTCATCATCCTCCCCTATATCCTCCTCTCCTTTGACTCCCTCCTCTCGCAGCATATCGATGTCCATCTCGGCCTCTGGTTGAACCTCCTCCACCCTGACCTCTTGATCCTGTCGGGCCTCCTCCTCGGCCACGTGCTCGTGACCTACACCCTCCTGCTCCCACCTAGGCTCCTCCTCTCTCTCCTCCTCCTCACCTACCTCTAGGATAGCATCCAGTGCCCCTCTCGCTGCACGCTGTCTAACTCTCCTGGCTTGCCTCCTGCCATCTCTCCTTCATCTTCGGTCGTCCCCTCTGTCATCCCCATCATGTATGTCATCTCCATCTCTCCCTCCACCCCTGCCTTCGTCCCTACCTTTGTCTCTCCCTCTACCTCTACCTCTATCGCCACCTCTTCCCCTTGTCTAGCTCATGGCACATGGGGTATCACTAATCTCCTATTAATTGACGCTGGCCCATCTAGATCTGTTAGTGGCACTGGTCGATGTGCTTTCCACCACAAGTCATAGTCAGCAATCGTCCCCGAATCGGAAGTCCCACCCCTCCATCCCCACTACTATGCCACTAGACCATCAATTTGTTGCACGATAAATGGTACAGGAATAGGCACACCCCAGGCTCCCTCCCTCAAAGATATGGCATACTCAGTTGTGCCTACCGGTACACCCTGTTGCTCTCCAAACTATCTCAGTACACGCTGTGGCAGATGCATCTCTATGATGAGCTGACTCTGCACTATCCTCCCAATCAAGTGATGGTACTATCTGTAGAAGCTGAGGTGGTCATCCTCATCATCCCATTGCTCGCAGTCTCTATAGGGCCTCCAAATGAATGAAATCATGGTGTCAATCCGATGGCACCACCAACCTGTCTCTTCGACCCTCGTCTGTTGTAGAGCATTGACATAGTAATACGCATACGACATCCCCTTTGCTAGCTGTGGTCTCTGGATCGGAGGTTAGAATATAGCCACATGCTCCTAGGCCCATATCATCAGAAGTGTCGTGCCCATCTAATGCTCTATGCCCTCATGTAGGCCATCCCGTGGAGCTGATGGTAAAGCATGCCTAACAAGCAGGGGCCCCAGGCATAAACTGTCATGTCTCACCTCATGCCCACTAGAACATCACCCTAACCAATGGGAAACCTATGTCCGCGGCGGTCGGGAATCAGGACTCTGCCAATCAATGTCGCCAACAGTGCATCAAATTGGCCATAGTGCTACGCCATAAACTCCCAGCGGATCTTGTAGCCCTCAATGCCAAGTCCTGCACCCTCATCATGATAATAGGCTATAAAGGTTTGATAACCGTGTTGAGGGTCATAGATGATCCACTATCCTTAAATCGATAGACATAAAATACAGTAGACATCCTCCAACATCACGGTAGCCTCTCCTGTCAGCAAATGGAAAGAGCACGTCTCAGAGTGCCATCTCTCACACAACACAGTTAATAGTCCCCTATTTGCCTGAATAACGGGCATATGGGCCACATAATACAAACCCAGCTGCATCAACCATCACTGCTCTCGTGGACTCAACTGATCTCGAAACCGGAAGGTCAATGGCCTGCTCTCCCATGTGATACAATCAATGGACCTATCTTAAAAATATTATGTGATTGTGTTGTGACGCATCAAATGCATAGAACGCGTACGCAAATGTGGCTTATGCGCACGCATATGTGTTGCTGCACATTTGTTGTTGACCCTAAAACCCTAAATTTTACACACAAAACGATAAAATGACAAAGTGGGATAGGGGTACATGCTGCTGGATTTGAGCCCTCGGGTCACCTATAGGTCCACACAATCTCTTCATGATGCTCGGTCACTGGAATCACCATGTCTGCTACAGTCCTCTTCGCTCGACGCTCTCAAATTTGCTAAGGTAAATAGTGAAAATGAATTGACTTTTACCCTTTGTCAACCTATTTATAAAGTCAAAATGACATTTTCAACTCTTTTATTACTGGAGGCCCTTTTGACCAACTTTGACCACCTTTTTGGCTGCTCTAAACATGCTAGAATTCAAAACCAGCTACACCATTGTCTTTCTAATCATTAAATTGACTTATCGAGACACTTTCCAAAAATTTTCTGTCACCTGGCCAAAATTCAAAAAAATTCCCAAGGGGGCATCGATACTCTGTACCTTCGCTGGGGCATGACTTTAACTTATTTTCTTTGTCACAATGCGACATGCTACATTATGACAAAGAGGGGCAAAATGTAGACACTTAAAAATGACCTAGGCCTGCAAGCTCTGTTTTACCACTTTCGTCCTAGCATAATTATGACATTTAATTATCTTTAATTATTTAATTACCTAATTTAACATTTCTCTCATTTTAAATAAATTAATTATTTAAAATGATCTCACTTTATTAACTGTCACTTCATTTTAGTAAATAATTTGAAAATCGATTATTTATTGTCACACAAAATCCAGATTTTGAATTAATTTAATTCAAAATGGTAATCTTCTTCCAAAAATCAAGTAATTGAGAAATTCTTGATTTTCCAAATCTGCTTTTCAGTTCAACCTTTCTCCTCTTGATTTTTTGAATCTTACAAATCAAGTAGTCTTTATCTTCTTGATTTTCGAAAATCTTTATCTTTTTGATTAATTATCACGTTTATTCTCGACCGCTGATTTGATTTATCAAATGACATCTTGACCACTCATTTAATGATTTTTCCCTAACCCTGATTAGGGATTGTCACATGAAATCTTGTCCACTGATTTTAGGCTTCCATCAGCTTTCAATCTTGTCCGTCCATCCAAAATTGCATTTTCTATAAAATTCCAATTTTGCTCACATTTTGGGATGACTTGATTATTATAGACATTTTATGCTTAGAATTTACTTTGCAAATTTATCTTATTTAATTTGATTATTTTTTCATAAGCATAGTCATTTTTCATAGGCATTTAGTCATCAAATCCTTCAAAACTTGCATAGGGCTTGGTCACAATCATTTGCTCATACACACAAATATGAGGGCAACAATCATACACTGCAAGCTAGAAGGTGCTATGGAGGTGAATCATGGAAGCAACAAATATCTGGTATAATTGTTTATGTTTTAAGCTTTCTTTGTATTCCATAGTTTCTTTGGGTTTTGTTTATTATGATTTAATCTGCTAACCTACCTAAAAATAACCCATTGATACACTGAAACATGCCATCCTGGAGGTTGACTATGTTGATGTATTCAGTGTCAGTTGCTACCTTCCAGCTAGATCAATTACAATTAAATCATAGCCTTATGGCTATTTAATTGGTGAAATCATTTTATGAAATGAAGCGACTTGCATTGATGATTAATAATTGTTTATTGAAGAGGCACGTCTTGTTATGAAGGTACAATTTGATCCAAGGCCGACATTATGAAGAGACGAATTATTAATGAAGCCGACCTTTCTTGTATGGGAATGATTTCATTGAAGAGGCACATCTCTCTATGCTGAGCCGACTTGTTATTTTGGAGAGTCACGTCTCCCTTCCCTATTGTATTTATAGCTGCTACCTCTCTCATTGTTAATCATCTATTCATTTGTCATTCCATCCTTTTCAAGTTCGTGTTCTTGCAAAGTGCAAATTTCTTCATTAAGGCAGTTTGATAGAGGCTGAGTTTTCTTCAGCTTATTGTCTCTTTATATTGTTGTGTTGCATCATTCATTGGTGCTTGTATTTGGGCCTGCAAATCGGCCTCTTGTAAGGAGATTATCATTGTAATAATTCAATATATAAGTGATATATTGTTGTTGGGATTTTCTCCCTCAAGAGGAGGGTTTTCCCAGGGTATTTGTTGTGTTATTGTGTTTGATTTTGAATTAATTTTTTGTGCATTACATCTGATCATAAAACTAACATGGTATCAAAGCAGGTTGATGCAAGATCTTATCAAATGAAAATTCAAATAGTGTTGAAGGAAATCATAGTTGATTAAAAGGAATTGAAGAAGCACCCCAAACTTCATACTTAGCAGTCAATTCACCATTGAGAGTCGAAGGATTTGAATCACCTATCTTGTGGTTGGGAAATTTTGTGTGTCATCCTTAGACGACATCCAACAAGGGATGATGCGTGACAAATTGTGTAGGTTCTAAACTCAGGGATCGCTATACATACAGAGTGATGACAAAGAAACATTTGTGACAATTTGGTTTGGAGAATCAACTCGTGCACCCTGATGGAGAGTCCACATCACCGACGACTTTGGTATAAAGAATATGCGTCACCTTGGATCGCATGATGGAGTAGTCTCGAGGATGGAGTCAGCGGATTAATTAAGCCGTGAGCCCATCCTGATGGAAACCACAATCCACATTTTCGTCTCTGTAATTTTGTCTTGTCCGTAAGAAAAATGCCTTTGTCATTGACGTTAGTAGTAGCGACATAAGAAGATTGGCATAGCGGTGGATCTGGGTGACGAACTGATGTTCACAGTGAAATGGGCAGTGGTGAATTACAAGTGGAGGACAACAATACAAACGAGGAGTCACAACAGAAGCTTGAAGACATCTTCGACAATGTCACCTCCACCAAGGTTGTTGATTTGATGCAACCATTGGTTGATGGGCATATTTCGTTTAAGTTCCATATCGTTAAGGACCATGACTTGAAGGAGCGCCTTTGCTTGGAGGTTGAGCGCCTTGGCCTCAGCATTGTCATTATGGGGAGTTGAGGGTTTTTTGGTGCCTCCTGGAGGATTTCAAAGGGCAGGCTTGGCAGCGTCAACAACTACTATTGTGTTCACCACTACATTTTCCCTGTCGTTGTCATCAGGTACCCTAATGACTGCAACCTTGCTAACCTGCAACCCACCAAACCTCTAAAAGCGTTCGAGTTGGATATGGATGTCGTGCCTGAGGAGGTCAAGTTGAATGAGCTTCATTCATAGGAAATAGAGTGCATCATAAATTTGAACGGTTAAAGACCATGTTCAAATTTAACCTTGCCAGGGGCCTATGTTCAAGTCGTGAAGGTAGTGGACTAATTTAAGTGCAAGAGCAGTGTTCCATACCATGTCTAGTTATTACATCTATCATAATATTTAAAGAGATAAGTATTCTTTGTTTGCTGAGTTATATCATTTAGTTGGATCTTGTGGTTTCTCTTGAATTGTGTTCTCTAGCATAAGATCCTTTGAAGATTTCATTTATTGCAAGATATTTCATGTTGATTGTGAAGATTTTTGAGTGAGACTCTGAAATTAAAAGAGAATTGCAATTTTGATGGTGATTAGTTGGTCACATTGATATCATTCTCTAACGCATGAACTGTGGTAGAGCCTTGACTCTTGGAGAGGGTTGGTTCTTCATGCTAACTGCATATTGTATTCAAGAAATCTATAGTTGTTCAAATTGCCTTTTGTTGTGTTGAGTTTAACACTCTCGAGAGGAGTAAAAGATGGAAGAAAGAGTTATATCAGAATTCAATAAAGATAAGTTTCATTATCCCTTCATTATGATCTTTTTCTCTTTAGGTTGATTTATTTATTCATGTTTTAATATTGTTCATAAATTCCTAGGTATTCATGCTATAACCTGAGATAGTAAACTTTGTATGACTCTAGCCTTGTTATTTCTTTGGATAGTTATAAAATATTAGTAATCTCTCCCTAAAATGCTTTCAAGACAATTCTAAGAGCAAGAAGGTGATGAGAGATTGCTTAGTGATGAAAAGCTTGAGGCATCTTGTGAGGAAGTCATGCCAACCAAAGAAATGATCAAGCGTGAAGTCATGAGACTGAGTTGGTGGCTAGAGGGAGTTCACTTCTAGAAGTCTTCTTTGCAATATTTGAAGCAGGGATCAAGAGAGAGTTTTGTAACTCACTTAGAAGAAGTGAAGATTACTGTATTGCAAGGCTAGGCACTAAATCCTTAAAGGATTCCTTTAGCTTCTGAGATCAGAATTGCTCAAGACTGTCATCTGGATTTGACTTTGGTAGCTCCACAAACCTATTCAGAATAGGGTGATCTGGGATGAGGTCAATGAGGAAAATCCTAAACTCCCTACAGTACCAGAGGTGTACACTAGAAACATTTATCTAAGGCAAGCGTTGCAGGAAATCTTGGTCGATGAGGTCAGAAGGTTGATGCAAGTACTTAAAGATTCAGAGGGAGCCTACTGAACCTAAAGAAGATGGAAGTATACTATTGATATTTGTTATGATGGATTGCAAATCAATGTCTACGCCTATGGAGACCAACTTGCACAAGTTGTAAGAGGTTGCAGGTAGTTCAGATCAGGTGGATCCCATGATGTACATGTACTTGATTGGGTCCTTGATGTATCTAGTTAACAATACACCAGATATCTGTTATGTTGTGAGTGCACTTAGTTAGTTCATGTGTGAACCGAGACAGATACATCTTGTTGCAGCAAAACATATCCTGAGATACTTGCATGGCACAGTTGGGTATGGATTGAGATATTCTTTAGATATGCACCTAGAGCTGCATGGTTTTACTAATTTTGATTGGGTAGGGATTATTACTAATCAGAAGAGCACCTCTAGATGTTGCTTCAATTTGGTATTTGCTATGATTTCCTGGTGCAACAGAAAATAGTCATCTATAGCATTGAGTACAATAGAGGCAGAGTATATTGCAGCTTGTGTGGCAACTCGGGAAGTAGTGTGGCTTCGTAAGCTCCTTGCAAGATTGTTTGGAAAATCAATGGAGCCTACTATCATTCATTGTGATAACCAGATCTATGTGAAGCTTTCTGTCAATCCCGTGTTTCATGACAGAACCAAGCATGTTGAGATCAAATACCACTATATCAAAGATATGGTATTGAGGAAAGCTATACAGTTGAGGTATATCAGCATTGATGAGCAGACGGTAGACATTCTCACCAAGCCCCTCTCCAGGATAAAGTTTGTGTACTTTCGAGATAAGCTTGGTATGGTGGAGAGTATAGCCTTAACTGAGGAGTCTCAGTATCAGTGATCCTTTTAATGATTTCTTCTCTATGAGAGAAGTTCGAGGTGAAATCCCTTGATTAATGAGTTCTTCTCTATGAGAGAAGTTTGAGGTGAAATCCCTTGATTAATGAGTTCTTCTCTATAAGAGAAGTTCGAGGTGAAATCCCTTGATTCCACCCTCTGTGAGAGCCATGGTGGATGTCATGTGTGTGACTCCATGACAACATCACGTGAGAGAGTTCATGATGATCTTCTTGTACTTGTGTTTTCACCCTCTGGGAGAGCCATGGTGAAAGTCATGTTGAGGTGACAAAATCACACAAGTGATGAACACTTGTACATACCATACATGGTTGTAGCCATTATGGTTGATATCATGTTGAGGTGATATCTGATATCACGATGAGGTGATATTCTTCTTTTCCACTTATGGTTGTAGCCATTGTGGTAGACATCATGTTGAGGTGATATGTCTTGTGTAGTTGGAAGTAATCTCCCTAGCTGAGAGGGAGTGTTGATGTATTCAACGTCAATCACTACCTTCCAGCCAGATCGATTACAATTAAATCATAGCCTTATGGCTATTTAATTGGTGAAATCATTTTATGAAATGAGGCAACATTCATTGATGATTAATAATTGTTTATTGAAGCGGAACGTCTTGTTATGAAGGTGGAATTTGATCCAAGGCCGACATTATGAAGAGACACGAATTATTAATGAAGCTGACCTTTCTTGTATGGGAACGATTTCATTGAAGAGGCACATCTCTCTATGTTGAGCTGAATTTTTATTTTGGAGAGTCACATCTCCCTTCCCTATTATATTTATAGTCATTGCCTATCTCATTGCTAATCATCTATTCATTCGTCATTCCATCCTTGTCAAGTTCGTGTTCTTGCAAAGTGTGAATTTCTTCATTAAGGCAGTTCGATAGAGGCTGAGTTTTCTTCAGCTTATTGTCTCTTTATATTGTTGTGTTGCATCATTCATTGGTGCTTGTATTTGGGCCTGCAAATCAGCCTCTTGTAAGGAGATTATCATTGTAATAATTCAATATATAAGTGATATATTGTTGTTGGGTTTTTCTCCCTCAAGAGGAGGGTTTTCCCAGGGTATTAGTTGTGTTATTGTGTCTAATTTTGAATTTTTTTTGTGCATTACATCTGATCATAAAACTAATAGACTAAGACCATCTCCAAATTAGACATAATTTATTTTGTGCCTTCCAGAACTCTCCTTTCAGATTGTTTGATTTTGAAGTCTGCAAACATTGTAGAACACATGAAATGTAGGTAAACATTCTTTAGCAAATATTAGATCATATGAAGTATGTTCACTACCATTTATCAAAGGTTAGTAGTGTGGGTATTGTGGTTGGAGGTGTGAGTTGTAGGGATAAACAATTAGAAAGACCTCTTTTAGGCAGAGGTAAGTAGTATAATTGAGTTGTAGGGACAAACAATCGACAAGACATCTTTTAGGTAGAGATCACTAACATGATTATATGGTTACAAGCATGACCTTTAGGGTTAGAAATGTGCATTAAGGTTGTGATCCTCTTGCTAAGTTGGAGCTCAGTTGGTATAAGAGATTTAAGACTTTGATAGTAGGTTGGATCCTACAAGAAGAAGAAGATTAAACTATAATATATATGCAATATTATGTCGTGGTTTTCTCCTGAAAGATTTCCACATAAATTGTGTGTTATCATTGTTTTCCTAATTGTTATATCTTACTTGAATGGTTTTAATTGTGATTGGTTTTCTTGAAATAAAAGATTGTTTGATATTGTTTCACCCCCCTCTTAGTATCATTGTGTGCTCAAAAATTGTGACCTTAGGGGTAATAGAGGGGATGATTTTAGATGAATATAAAGGATAAGATAAATTAGGGTAAATTGACCCAATGTAATGGTCAATTTTGAATGTCTACATTTTGCCCCTCTTTGAAATGATGTTACAAACTAGCATACTTTTAAATAAGTTTAAAACACAATTCTTAGAAGAGGAATGTTAGATTAGGGGACATTCCCTATTCATTTGAAGTAGTCACTATGGGAGAAGATGATGAGAGTGAAGATGAGTTTGAGGATGCCCCCTCGAGAGGACATGCAGGTTCAAGAGAACACAAGTGTGCTCTTGAATTGAATGTGATAATGCATGTATAAATGAGGAATATGATGCAAGAGGATGGGTAGAAGGTGGGATGGAAGGAGGAGATGACAAGCAAGTAAGCATGCACAAAATGGATTAAAAGACAAACATGATGTTGTCCTAGTCAAGCTAAAAATTCAAGATTGATTGATGATGGATGAAGTGTTGTTGATGTGGGAATAATATAACCCAAAACAACACGAGGATTGGGAAGGATACATCTCAATGATGATGATTGCATTTGGATTGAGGATTGTAGAAAGGCTGAAATAAGACCAATAATGTGATTGGATGATTTGTGCTAGATTGCATAATTAGATTGTATGGAAGCAATGGGCTGATAAAATGGTTGGATATGGATGAAAAGATGCTTAGACTAAAAAATATTTATTATCCTAAAATAAACCTAATGGATAAGGAAATGATTAGGATGAATGAGATGCATTTGATGGTGGATGGATGCAAGCATCAAAGAATAATGAATCAAACATAAGAGCCACACTAATGAAAGAAAGATGGGAAAGGAGTTGTGCACAAGAAATCAATGATCAAGTGGTAGGAGGAAAAGATGTGGGATAGGTGGATGGGGATAGAGATGTGGGAAGAATGGTTTGTAAATAATTATGATAGATGAATGGGGGTATTTTAAAAGTATTTAAATAAACTACCATATAGTGAGCACTTAATTTGATATAGCATGAGATAGTATGCACCAAGGTATGAGGAACTAGGGCGACTTTGTATCGTATACATAAGACTGACTTAAGAAAAAGGTTAATCCAACATCACACAAAGTCATGAATGGCCTTGATGGGAACAATGCTAGAAAACCACAAACAAAAGGAATGTCCCAATATAACACAAGGTCTCAAAGAGTCTCAATGCGTACAACACATGGAAAACCATGAAACACAACACACAAAAGCCAATAGTTTTCCCCTAGTTTCACCAATCAAAGCACACCATGATAGGATGGATTGTGGTGACTTTGAGTAGGTAAAATAAGAAGATCAAAAGAAAGATAACAAAGATTCAAAAGAACCAATGAAATAAAAAAAATCTCAAGTACCTTTTTTTTCCATAAGGATGATGGATGGGAGAGACGTGACTTGATTTGAGGAATGATATATCTTGCGAAGGCCAAACACGGGATGATAGGATGTAGGATTATCATGATAAGAGGCGGTCAAGATACTTGAGACCCAAGGGAACTAATGGATTTTGTTGATGTACCAACATGTAGGGGATTCCTGACTACACAGGGACAACATACATAAGGACGAGACTTAGGGACATGTATGTACAAGGATAGACCTAGATGGTGATGGATGAGATGACCTTATTTACAATATTAATGATATATAGAAGGGATATTGGATATATTGGATCTTGGTTTTCCAAATGAGGATTATGATTATGATTATGTGTAAGTATTAGCAAGATGTGCCAATTAATCTTATGCATGAAGCTTAGATATGGGATATTATCCAAATGAGGGGTTGGATGGGAAGTGCTACTGGATATGGAAAAGTGGTAGGAATATTGGTATTGGGATTGATGGAATTGGATTGCATGGGAGTAGCCTATAACTAGATTACAATCATAAGAGATTATAGGATGAGAGGAGGAGATGATATGAGGGATGTAAGGATGTAAAATAAGGAGATAAGGACATGGGAGATGGAGGGATTATGGAATCTAGGGATGAAGGTATTGTTATCACAGGGATTTGCACTCGCATGCAAGGCTAAAAAGCTCTACAATCCCGTGTAACATTGGATCAAACTCAGGTTGTGGGTGACCTATAATGAGATTGAACCTCTAGATTCTAGGTCGACTTCCTATTTATTCTTCAGTTTAAATTAATGAAACTGGTTGGGGAAAAGGGAAGAAGGTACTGAAATGAATGCAAGAACTAATTTCTGTACTAACTATGCACTTAAATGACGATATTGCATGCAACTTGTTTCATAATTACTCTTCAATAATCCTATTCACACAACTGAATTTGAAAAGTTTAACCACATAAATAATTCATATGAAGGCTTGACTGTATTACCATCTTTGAAGGAAAAGAATGTTTTCACAACTAAAATAGTAAAATAAGTCAGATGCACAACATATAGCCTGTGGAACTAAAACTTGCTTGCATACAAGCACATGTGAATGAGACGGGAAAATAAAGGTTTCCTGAAATTAAAACATGATAGATTCCTTATCAAATCATTCACACAGCATGACACCTGAGATTTTGAAGGCAAACACTTTAGCGTACTAAAAGGTAAAAGGAAAGCTCTGCAAATTAATGAAACTTGATTAACCTATAATAACCTGCTACTGTATTAATCTGTAAATAAAGTTGAGTTACATGATAATTCACTTTGCAGAATGCAAAGACTTGAAAAACAAGAACTAGAGGAAAAAGATAAACTTTTTCCAATATATACAATGAGAGTGCACTACAAAGTGCATGAAAAAGAAACTGAAAGTCAATTTCAGTGAGAAAATGATAACTCCAAGGTAAATCCTAAGAAAAATAAAATATCTCCAAAAGAAGAGCTCAAACTCATGCAAAAATGAGTGAACTCAGTCTCAAACTCGCTTTCATAATGTATGTGATTGAAAAGTAGCTCTAATTGAACTGGAACTCCATGAAAAGTGGGCCAAAACATACAAAAATTGCCTCGTTCTTGTCAACTCGCCCATGATAACTGAAACTCCATCCTTGTACTATGCATGATCAATCAATTAATAATCTGATATGAAACTGAAGTAAAGTGCTAAAAATCTCCATGACTCGCATGATTAACTCGTCCTCCAGTTAGCTCTACTTGTATTTTGCATGGATCTCCAATTAACTCAACTTCACATAACGTCTTTTATTTGAATTTTAAGAGGACTAAGTTAATTAAATGACTTATAGTTCTATCATTTAATTAATTAGCTTTCATTTGATTAATGCAAATAAAAGACAATAATGTTAAGTTAAAACACCTAACCCTCATCTCACGACCTCATACACACACTTGGCATATACTTTGAATATACATTCTTCACTAAATAAATATAAGCCAACCATTAAAACATGTAACAATTATAAATCTCATAATGGCCGACCATATCATTTCTAGGAAATTTGACTTGAATTCATGGTCATGGGAGTAAATAAAACATAATGATTTTTCGTAAAAACATGAGCAAAAATCAATGTCTTTTCGAATTAGGGCATGAGTCAAAATACTCGAACCCTAGATGCTTTCTTCATTTCTCATCTTGCACTCTTTGGAGATACTTTGTTGTTGCACTGCCAATGGTTAGGGTTTCTAAAAAATTGCTTGATCTGGAGCTTAAAATCCCATCACACCTTGTTGTTTCTGGGTTGAATCTTACTAATCTTCACAGGGTAAGTTCTTCAGTCATAATTTAGAGGTACCTTAACTCCATTGCATAGCTTTTCCTAAAGCTTTCAAGCGGCCATGAGACATTTTTGATGCATCTTCTTTGGTTTTATTTTTTATGTAAATGGATTCTTGTTCTGTGGCCGCAATGGACACCTTGTGAGAGCACGACTTGCATTGGTAAATACAAGCTATGAAAGGATTTTAGGAAGATCTATGCAATGGCAGGGTTGGTAAGTTTGATTTTCTCCATTTTGTATATATTATCAGCCTCTTTCTGGCCTCGCCCTCCATTATTCTGATACATTTATTCTGTTGATATTATCCATACTGCTTGCGCGGCCATTGGAGACTTAGTTTGTAACCTGACAGAAAAAAGCTTAAAAGAAATTTCATGGTATTCATTATTTTGAAAGTTTATATTTTAGTGGCATAAGTTCGGCCTCTGTGATTTTCTTGCTTCTCTGTCTCTACAGGCAGCTTCCCATTCTTTTGGTATCTGCATTTTTTTCTGGTAACTCCTTTTCATAAGATTCATGTAGTATGTTTCTTTTTGTTCTTCCAAATCTGCTAACTATTTTCCTTTTTCTTTGAAGCCTGTATAACATTTATGAATGTATTCTTGATGTTTATGATTATGTTGTTGTGTTGCATGAGTGGCAACACTAAAGCTGGCTTCTGTCTTAGTATGCCCTTGTAAGGTTGTTGTCTACTTCAAGAGTATATTGCTACACTTTGAAATTAATGTTGTTCATTTTATGATAGTTGCTGCTCATTCTCCATGCCATATTGTTACTAATCTGTACTTTCAAAATAAAGATTTTGTCTTCATGTAGTTGTATTTTTGTAGTCTCTCCCAAATACCCTCATTGAAATGATAGACTTCAAGCTTTATCCTGACAACAGTATTATCAAAGCCTTCCTAATTTCTAAATGAAATTGTTGAATGATTACTATAATCCATAAAATCTTCAAGTATATGCAAAGCTGTAGTAGTTATCAAGTGTATGCACTGTGTATTCAAAAATTTTAAAAGAAGTAGCAATATTGACATTAATCCCACATTCCTCAAAGAAGAAGAACCTCCATGGTGATCATTTATAAGACTGTCCCTTCCTTGATTGATTGTGCCATGTATTGCTACTGTCAACATGACAGTCATGTAGCATATCCTTGACTAATAAGTCATGCCTCCGTGATCTTGATAACTCCTTTTAAATGAAGAGCAAGTGTGGACTTGTTCTCTTATGATGATGTTGTGCTTTTTCTTAGTGTACACCTGTTTCTTTTGTAATAACAGTCCTATTTAATGTATGAACAACCATTTCAGTCTCCTATAGACCATGTATATGACTTAAAGGTAATGAAGAACAGTTTGACATTTTAATGTACTTTTTTCCCCTTCAATATGAATTAGAGACTGTCTTATGAATTTCTTTATTACAACAGTTCTTGTTTGATGACTGCTATGACTCTCATATATAAATGTTGAATAAGAGAGTACCTTTCTTGATATGTCAGGCTCGACCCTTGTGGGAGCCCGTTTTACTCCACATATCTAATGAAAATAATCACGAACATAATGAACCTGTTCCTGCACATTGAAACAAACAAGTTAGCAAAAATAATTGAAGTTGAAAGCTTCCATTGAACTTCATTTTTCCTAATTATCAGCCTTTGTATTTCAATCATCTGGTGAATGCCTGACTGGATATCTGTTACATTCCTATTGGTAGTGTAGGCATGAAGTAGAATGTAATTTATCATTGCTTAGAGTAAATATCTAACATCATTCTTTCAGAATCTTGCAGGTTCATGGAGCGTGGAATCAAGACTGCTACAGCTTGGAGACACAACAACTGAAGACATCGAGCAAAATAGTTCATCATCACATGAAATGATGAATTGATCCCCTCCTTTATGTTTACATTACCTTCAGTAGTGTAGAATTTCATCCCATTTTGTATTCACTATTTGATTAAGATAATCAAATTCAGCTACTCTCGTGGCTTGTGCGAGATTTCAGTTTTTTCAAAATGAATAAAAAGCATTATTATGCAAATGTCCAATTTTTCTATTTCAAATGCTTGCATAATAAAACTGTAATTCAAATGTAATATGATTTTATGATGAACAATGAATACTTTAGCAGCAAAATTTAAAATTTCTTGTACCTATCAATGATGAATTCAACTCAGCTCTACTTATTTGAGCTCGTAGTGAAAAATAGGTAACAGGTATGGGATAGGAAATGGTTGGAATTATTGGAAACAAGGAGGATGATTTTTTTTTATAGGGGATGACAGGAATTATAGTTTGATGGAGGGAAAGTGTTAATGTGATCTTGAAATATTCCCCTTACTTTTTTCCCCAAAATTCAACACACAAACCAACAACAAGTCACTGATTAGCATTAGCAACCAAATGCAAATCAATGTGGAAGTAACTCTAACCAAGAATGTTCACCAAGATCCCAATGTGGGCGAGGTGATAGCATATGGTCAGAGGATCGTTAGGAATAAACCGAACTAAAATTAGAATTCATCTGCTAATGCAGACATCCACAAGCAGTGGGGATTCTCCACTTATTCAGTGGGTGAGATTATTACAATTATTAAGGCGGCAAGCTAGCCATTTATATCCTCACTTCCACTTATTTCGTGGGGGGAATACATTCCACACAACCACTTATTATCGTGGGGGGAATACATTCCACACAACCACTTATTATCATGGGGGAAAACAACATGAATAAAGATGATTATTTAAAAACTCAACCACTCAATTGTGGGAGTATAAACAAATATAAATTGCAACAAATAAACTATCAGCTGTTAGTACTACTAACAAGCTTTACAATGAACTAAGTTGCAAATGAGAATGATATGCTTCCAAAAACACTCAATAGTTAGAGTAACACTTCCTCTAACATTTACAATGCCAAAATGATATAGAAAGAAACTCAGAACAACATTATAACAAAAACTAACAAGTCTGATCAGAAACAGAGAATACAAAAAATCAGACCAGTAAGTAAGAAAATCACCAAAATGGACATAAATCCTTCAATAGAGCTCCATAAAGCTTCAAACAACAGTCAAATGAAGCCTCCAAACATGGTGTCCAACCTCCAAATGAGAAATTATGTCAAACACAGCTAAAACAAATGACACAAATTCCAATGCAACTTGCTAGAGATGCTACGGCCTCCAAGAAGGGTCGACCTTCTCTAAAAAATTAGAAACTCAGTAATAAAATCTAATTCCTTGCACAAATGGGTGCCCTCCATAGAGAAACAGTTTGGGCCAGTACCCAGAATGATATAAAATTCAGAGGCGAAGCTATCAGTGGAAGTTTGCTTCAACCATCGACATCAGCAGTACAAATAGATTATAAATCAACAACCTGCCTGTAATTGAAATCAACATTCGAGCTCTATCCACACTCCTGAATGAAGCATGGTCTTTAGTAAACTTTCTAGGAAGCCATAGTTTCAGGCCCGAAGAAAGATGTGTTTTCCAAGCTACCCTTTAGCCAGGTTCTGAATTCAGTCCAATAGCATAACTTTGCTTTCCAAAACATAATATAATCAACTCCTCAAACAACAACAATATATAAGTTTCAAATGGCACACGAAACACTTCAAATTCCAAGAATTTTAATCACTTCAACTTCCAAGAGGGACGCAACCTTTAAGCATTTACTTTTTTGAAATATAAAAATATCATTCAACTTCCCCTTTAGGCGTCCATTTCCATATTGCAACAATAAAGCATCTATTAAATAATTAAATGCTCACATGACCCCTTAATTGTCCCCTCTTTAAAACAACATGAAGTTATCACTCCTAAGCGTGGGGTACAACTAAAAAACATGAAACTGACTAAGTATAAAACTCATTCTATGGAGATAACCAAAACTAAAGCCAAAATTGAAGTTGATGGATAGCAAGATGACTTGAGCTGAACTGTTGGTGATGCCACTGCCAAATTTAGACTTACTATAAATAGCCAATTGCTATAAATAGTAAATTCACATCAAAACCAACAGAAAGCCAAACTGAACAACTGAACTGCAAAGGATTGAACTGTTGCTAAACATATACTGCTAAAAGATAGACTTGCTAAAAATAGCGAACTACTATAAATAGTAAATCTACACAACATCCTTTGAACTCCAACTGAGCAGTGTCACGACTTACTATAAATAGTAAGTGTTTCCAAATATCATTTGAGCACAAACCAGGCAACCATCATGACTTACTATAAATAGTAAGCACCCAGAAAGATTGACATATTTAGATACATGTCACACCACCTTGGAGGTCTCTAAAAACCCAGAAAAACCCAAAAACCTTTTACATGCAAACCCTCAAAAAAGCTTCTGAAAGAGGAAACCCTAATTTTCTACTTCAGCTTAGCCTACAGATTTTTGGAAATAGGCTAAATCCAAATGAAGAGTGTAGGGCTAAAATGGGGACATTACAGGTCTCCAAGGACTGTCACAAAGGAATAAGATGCTCCATTCTAGATATGTCATGTATGATGAGGCACTAGGATGCTTAGGATAGGATGGAAGGTAGCATGATGGAAGAATAAGAGAGATAGATATATGGATAGATAGTAGTATGTGTTGATATTATGGATGCACAATCCCCGAAGCTCTGAAATCTTCAATGGAGGACCCTTGCCAGGAAAGATAATCAACCACACAGAAAGTGTTGCAACTAGGCATGCATAATAGAGATTCTATATTGATGATATGATTGATATATTACAAATGAACAAGTTGCCTAATTATATAGGCAAGAAGGAAAACCTAAGATGCATGAGATGTTTCCATGTGTCATGATCTAACAACATGTGACAACATGTGAACCCTATCTAGGAAATTATTAAATGTTGAGGTAAGTTCTAGAAGGACAACTCATCTTCTAGAAGGAATCTTATCCCTACAAACAAGGAGGGGGACATTACCCCATTATTAAATGATTTATTAAAATGCAACCTAGGAATAAATGATATATGACCTAAGTTAACTTATGCTAGTGTAATAATTAATTTAATTACACTAACACCCCCCATAAGTTCAACTTAGGGAGGAAAATGCAATGATTATGCAGAGACGATGATGATGATGGGTCCTGGCTACGACACCATGTTAGGTACCCATGTACATGAAGAAGATGCAAAAAATCTCCCACAACTGGAGAAAAGGGGAAAACCCAGTGGGAACAAAACCCCTCTCCAAAAAGGAGATGAAAAAGCAAAAATGTGAGATAGGATGGGAAGGATGGAGGACTCCCAAATACCCCCCAAGGACACCATCTGTCACATGGATACAATACAATATCCCCCCCATAGGAGGGAAAAATAAAGACTATGTAGCCCCCCTAGAAGATGTGATCACCTACAGAAATGGTAAGTGTCTAAAGACAGAACATGATCCAATGTTGACAAACAACTTGTCTCCCTTTCAGAAGAAACAAAACCAACTGCAAGTGTAGGGATGCTTCCCATTCTGGATAGGAAGTAAAAGAAGGAAGGATGAAGATGAATGCTGATGATGTCTTTGAACTCTGCTCAAATGTCTCCTTGCTTGAAGATGAAGATGCCACAATCAATGAAGAGGGTGAAAAACCAGGACGATGCAGAAACTGATGTTGAACAATATCCAAAGACAGTGTGATGGATATGATGGATGTGATGGAGACTTGATAGCCCCCCCTAAATGAAGTGTCCTCAAAACCATTGAAAGAAGTCTGAAGCAACAAATGTGTCCAAACCACAAGTCTCCCGCTAGGAAGAAACAAATCCAATGGTGGATGTTGAAGAAACCTCAAATCTTGAATAGAATGACAAGGAAGAAGTCTCATACATGAAATATCTGAAGAGAAATCAAGTGCCTCCAAAACAGTCTCTGGATTCCCAATCAAGGTTGAGACAAATGGATGAGGAGACTCAATAGAACTCTCTAAAGTGTGATTTGAATAGAGGAGTGATACCCCCTCAAGAATGTCCTTCAAACCTGTAGAAGTAGCCAAGTCAGTGATACCTGAAACGAAGCCATCCTTTGATGTCAAGTCTGGAAAATGGAATGTGTCCTGATGAATGATGATAGTGGAAGCCTTAATCAATGAATCTGGACAAGGAATCACTGAATGTGAAGGGATACCAATAGTCTCTAATGGAGAAGAAGCACCTGAAGGAACCTTGTCAACCTCTTCAAAATATTCAAGGCAATCAACTTCCTGTACAACAATATCAACATGGGGTACCTGATCTAAAGAATGACATTATGAATCATGACCATCAAGGAATGGTGAGGTATCTGAACCTCCATATATCTCCCAAAGCTTAGTCCAAAGGATGTGAGGACAATCACAATGATCAATAGCATTCAAAACATCACATCAACTTGCATCTCAATGATCTCCAAAACAGTGTATCAGTTGCAACTCCAAGCAAGTTCATGAATACCTTTACTTGGATGAGGAACTATACCATACAGATGTGGCAACAAATCAAGTGATTGGAGATGGTGGCAGATCCCATCCCACCATTGTTGATAGTTTCCCTTGTGCAACATAACCAAAGAAGGAGTATATGCAAGCCCCATAATGAACTTTCTCCAAAAAAACACAAAGACAAATGACCTTCAACAACAAAGAAAGACTTCCAAGGATGATGTGCAACTGACATGATGCTACCCGGGATGAAAAATCTTTTCCCAAGCTTCAGGATATCCAAGTTATTGAACAAATGCACCAAACTAAAAAAATCAATGCAAGAGTACCTGGAGTTGAAACTGATCAAGGGGTCTGGACTGATGAAAAAATCTCTAAAAAATCTTCCTGATGCCACTGGAATCACCAAAATCTGATGAATGGTTGCAAATATATTAGGCTTTGAGTCCAGATTAGGGTTTTATCTTCAGTTGGCTATAGAATTTTTTGCAAGAAAAATTTCATAGAACTGATGTCACCACTGGAAAGTGCTTAAAATTCCCTTTTTGACGGTATCTCATTTGTCAATTTTTTATACCCTGGTGAAAAGTTATGATAAAATGAAAAAAATGCCTATATTAGGCACTCTGCAGGCTAATGAGGGGCAAAAAATTAGCCCCCGGGTGCTAGAACATGGCCGTTGATATGACCGGCGCTGGGCAATTGGAAAAAACAATGCACCCTCCTGGAAGGACGGCGGGGCTGAGGAGGAGCGGCTAAGTGGTGGTTTGCTGGTCGGTGGTGTCGCTGGTAGATGATGGAACCGACAGCGGGCATAGGAGTATGTCGGTGGGAGCCGATGAGAGTTCCGGCGAGAACTGTGGTGGTCGGCGGCAAGACTACACCAGTGGAGCAAGGTCGGCAGGTGGTTAATGCCGGTGGTGATGGAGCCCACAAGTCTTGGGTTGTTGAACTCGGCGAACCGATGAGAATGGTGATAGACGTCAGCGTCAAAGAGAGTGGAGAACCTGGCCGAAAATGGTACCGTGTAGTGAGGTCAGCGATGAAAAAAGCAGCGTCATTGAACGAGGAACGTACTCAACTAACGATGGTGTACAGTGATGGAACATCTGTTGTCTACACTACACTTAATACAACTGACCAAAAGACTTTCCTGCAGTATATATTTTGAAAGGCCGACCAAAAGAGATGTTTAAAGATTTTTTAATGTTGCACTATGCAATTAAAAAATCAAAAGCATAAGCCCGATTATAATATAATCTGCAAAAAAGGAAAATGTTGATGATGAAAATTTGATGCCGACTGTTGAATAATATGCCTTGCAATTTAACAAATAATTTTTTTTTATGTCGACAGGATAATATAATTGTAGTCACTCGATTTATTTTTTCTGAGAACTATAGAAAAAATATAGCCCCAATATATATATATTTTTTTCCAAAAATAATATGAAAACAAGCCCTGATTTTTTTTTAAAACAAAAAATGGCCTGCAACTAAATTTTTTTTGCCTCAAAGGACAACTGACCAAGATGATTTTTTACTGCAAATTGTACGGATAGTATGATTGATTTTGCAAACCCAAAAATAACTTTGATGGCTCCCAGGTTGATGTATCCGATTTTGATGATTTGGCAAGCGATCCTAGGGTTTCAAGGCCTTCTGAAGACAATGGTGAGCTCGGATCTAACTCTATCTCCTTTAGAAACCAGCTTGGTCCCTGAGTGGAATCAAGTAGCCTTAAATGGAAACCTTCAAGCCTACAAAGAATCTCGCACACCAACTTTCTTGATCAAGGGTTGACGTTTCACTAAACAAGCTCTGATACCATGTTGATATTATGGATGCACAATCCTTGAAGCTCTGAAATCTTCATTGGAGGAACCTTGCCAAGAAAGATAATCAACCACCAGAAAGTGTTGCAACTAGGCATGGATAATAGAGATTCTATATTGATGATATGATTGATACATTACAAATGAACAAGTTGTCTGATTATATAGGCAAGAAGGAAAACCTAAGATGCATGAGATGTTGCCATGTGCCATTATCTAACAACATGTGACAACATGTGAACCCTATCTAAGAAATTATTAAATGTTGAGATAAGTTCTAGAAGGACAAAACATCTTCTAGAAGGAATCTTATCCCTACAAACAAGGAAGGGGACATTACCCCATTATTAAATGATTTATTAAAATGCAACCTAGGAATAAATGATATATGACCTAAGTTAACTTATGCTAGTGTAATAATTAATTTAGTTACACTAACAGTATGGAAAGTGTGTAATGGGGGAAGATATGCCAAGAGGTGTCCAAATCATGTATAAATATTGGCCCTAGTTTTATCAATATCTAAAGTGGGGTGGAAAGATTGAAATGGATAGGATATGGTGGATATGATAGGTAGGTGGGATGAAGGAGATAATAGAGAGGTAACTATAAGAAAATCTCTCAAATGTAGAGATAAATGAATGGGGGATTTACACATGACACCTATTTTCCAGGTTTTCATCATGGTACTTGCCCAAGGCACCTATTTGTTAGGTTTTCATGATTGGATGAATTTTTTCTCTTTACTTTTTGTTTGGATTTTTTTGCTTTTTTACTTTTTGTAATTAGCATGGATGGAGGTAGATTAGGAAATGGATAATTGGACATGGAAGATAATGGATAGGTGATAAGGACATGGGGGAAGGACACAAACATCTAGTTCCATACTGAGGTAATAGGATCCCATTTTGAAGTGATTGCTAGAGGTTGGTACAACCTTATTAGGATGGGTGAATTATTTAAAGACATGGGCTCAAGGGAGTTGATGGAGGAGATATATTGGATAATGGATGAGATGTTAAAAAGTGTATGGATGGAATGATGTGAGGGGAGTGTGATGGGGGGATGTTGTCAAGATCAACATTGCAACATATTGCGATGGATGTTGAATGATAGGATGAATGTATGGAGGATGTGGGGATGTTGGAGGAGCTAGGGTGGTGAAATTTGGAATATAGGGATGCAAAATGGATTTAGGAGATGGAGGATGGGGATGACAAGCTTTAGGATGAGAAACTTTGGATGTCATTATGAATGCTTCTTTTAGATGTGTTACATCTTTTTTCTTTGGGAACCACATGGTTTTTATTTTTGCTTTGGTGGGATTTTGTGGCCTTTGGGATTTAATATATTTTTTAATCATATTTTTATTTGTTTCATCATGTGTTTTTGAAGGGGCACGTTGATCTTTAGATTCATGCGGATATTTGATTGCATCCATTTATACTTTGTCATCCAAATTGCAAGCAATAGCAATAGTATGGGTGTGGGAAGAAGGGCGAGGTGGATGGAATATGAATGGAGTTATGGAGGGAGGATTTTGGATGATGTTCATAGAGGTGTGCCTTTGTTGATCCTAATTGGGGATTATGCAGTGAGATGTTTATGATGGGTGATAGGGATAGGGGATTGGTGGATGAGGGGATATGCAGGATGAGATTTTGCAATGTAAGTGCCCGAAATGGATTTAGTAGGTGGACAATATGTGATGGTTGATTATGGGAATTAAGGACCCAAAATGGATTTAGGTTGGTATAATGGAGGAGGGGAGATGGTGACAAATAGGAGATTGTGATTGGAGTTGGATGGTTTTGATAGGTTGGGTGGTGTTAGGAGTTAGAGGAGGAATGATAGGCATGGGATGGAAAAGGTCCTCATCACTGATGACCTTACATGGTTGAGTGAGGTGACAAGGTTCCACAACTTTAAGATACAAATTTTGTGATGATTTCTTTGCTAGGAGTCCTTGGAGGAATTTTGGAGTGATATATGTCTATTGTTTAGGCTTAGATGGATGGTTAGGATTAGATGGAGGATTATGACTAAATGGAGGATTAGGATTATGGCTTGGAGGGTTAGGATTAGATGAAGGATAAGGAGTAAATGGAGGATTATGATTATGGATTGGGGGATTAGGATTATGACTTGGAGGGTTAGGATTTGTAGTGACATAAATTGTCACCCTTAACAATTTCACATTATGTTTTTTCCCCCTATATTATTGGACCTAACTAAGTCCCTAATTTCCTAAATTATACATTCCAAATCCTAATTTTTATTATTTTTTGAAGGATTGCAAGCATTGAATAAATGCATACAATTAATGTTTTAATCATGTCAGATAATGTCCTAGCAGATAGGGCTAGGACGCATACGCCCATGGGCGTATGGGTCCTCATATCTCTTTGAGGAACAATTTTTCATATGTTGTTGGCAACATTTTAACATTTAAAATTCAAATTTCAAATGTCGGTTTTCGAGATCTAATTGTTGGGAAATTAGAACAATTGCATATAAATACCTAGTTATTTTATCATTTGAAATTCAACAAAAACTAGAACCATAGTTCATGAGAAAATACTATTGTCAAGAGAAATTCAAGAGCAACATTTCATAGCTTTATTATAGCAATTCAAAGTCCAACATCATGTCAAGTTCTATGCATGTTCATGTTATGGTTTTGTGAAGGCTAACATATTTTTGTAGGTCTCCAAAGAATTCAACCATTCAAGCAAGCAAGATACAAATCCTTGAGGTGATGTGCATGACTTCAATCCTTCAAGGAAGCCATTGAAGGGTGGTGAGTTGCAACATTGTGTGATTTCATCATTCCTTCCTTTTCGATTGTCATTCCTATCATTGACATTGCATTGTGGAAGTGGAAACACTTACACGTGGTTTGATTGAGGCAAGCCCCTAAAATAGCCCAACATATCTTCAGAATGTACAGAGATCTCAAATCAGAGAGATTGAAGACTAATCACAGTACATTTGTTGTGATGCCTCTGTGTTACTGACATGGAAACTCAATTAGAATTTATTGAGACATTTGAAGAACTTTAGAATAAAAAGGTCGACCAACATTAGAGGATTACAAAACTGTTTAACTCTATCATCAGGACCCATATGCCCCAGGTACCCAAAGTCTCTGTTGGGATCCAAATTCCCAGAAAACACATCATTTGATGATTTCGTGACCCACCAGAATGCACAATTCTGCCTTATTTTCAAAATATTGTATCACTATGTTAGGTCATAATTATTAGGTTAATCATTCAAATTCATTCTGTCCACTCCTTCTGTTCTAAGACTGAGATCCAGGTCATTAATCTTTATGGTTGATAGTCAAATTATTCAATTCATTGATAACACTCTTACTGTAACTTGAAAGGGTCCAAAACAACCATATAGGTTTACACCCCTCAAACTAAATACCGCACTTTTTCTAATTCATGGTAAACTTGACATTTTAATACAGGCTTTTCATGAGGATGTAGTCCCAAATTCTAGATTCAGTTTGTTTTGCATTATCTTTGTATTTTCATTTAGTATTTCATACTTCATAATAAAAACTCATAAAATCCAAAATAATAATCCTCATGCCATCATAAATATTAGGGTTTCTTTTAGTCATTTAGATTAGACTTACATTCAAAATTGCAATTAGAAAAGTGTCATTTTGTTCCAAAATTATCATACATTTTCATTTCCTTTACATTGAGAAATTCTAGAAAAATAGTCACTGTCAAACTTGTTTGCAGATAGGAACAACAAATTAGACATTCAGTTTTTCATTTTTCAAAACCTTGAACAAGGACTCAGATGCCCTTGGGAATTCCTTGTCCTTGTACAAGTGCATCAATAGTATTTTTCACACTGGTCTGTCTCTGTTTACTCAGTTTGTTTGTACTTGTAGATCTTAGCTTGAATCTCACAACTGCATATTCTAAGGCAATTTATATTTAGTTCATTTGGTGAAAAAAAAGTGCATTGTGTGTTCAAAATTTGTATTAAAAAATCACCATTTTAAGGTCTTTTGCATCTTAAAATCAGTCAAATATTATATTTTATATCTAAAATTTGCATTCGAATTTGTTCAAACATCTTCAACATCATTGCATACTTGCATTTTGCATCAAATTGGGACACATTAAGAAAATTCTAAAAACTTATTTATTGTTACAATTGTTTGCAAGTAGAATAAAAATCCTTAAGCAATGTAATACATAGTCAAACTTTGAACTTTCAAAACCCTTGACCAAGACTTAGATGCCCTTGGTCGACCTTGTCCTGCTAGTCTTGGCCAAACAAATTTTTTTTTGAGATCTTTGTTAATGTGTTTCCCATTTTCTTCTACTGTTTGATTCTTGTTTTTGGCTTTTTTTTTGTGTGTTTATCAATTTAGTGTTCATCTGGATACACTTAAGTGTTTTGGAACTTGAATGAGTTTCACAACCTTGTGTCCTATTTCCAATACTTCAGTGAGACATAGTTCTAGACTTATGGCATCTTACACTGGCTTTACACCTGCTATGGATCATGAGTCTTCTACTTCTTTCATGACGAGTGTTGTTAATAATCAACCCATTTTGGACTCTATTACTGATGTTACCATGCCAATGACAACCTTATAAACACCCGCATTTACAAATGTTGAAATTATGGTTGCCCATGTTCCCAAAGACAAATTGCAAAAAATGGACAAACATTTAGAGGGACTTCAATACTATGTAAGTTTTGAATCTATGGTTGGTATTGTTGTCCCTATGCTATTAAACATGAGGGAGTTGAATGGTGATGCCTAGGGATTAGAGGTTTTACGTGGCCTAGCTCATATAGTTGATAACAACATCCCTACTATAACTAGTTACACTCAAACACTGATGAACATTCAAAATCAAGGAGGAAGTAAAGTCTCCCTCCCTACAACCATAGCCTCTATTCCTACATACACAAATCCAACTGTTGCTTCAACAATACAACCAAGCATTGGCATAACTTTAACAATAGGTCTTTCCACTAGAAATCCTTATGGTTTTAGATCTTCACATGTCACACCTCAAGTTCCATCCCCACTCATAAATTTACAACATAGTAGCCCACCTAACATATACACACT
>VDFB02353493.1:387434347-387489402 GCA_007258455.2 Sequoia sempervirens | reverse complement strand
GAGAAATGCCACAAAGTGTTAAGCCACCCTTAATCAATGAATCAACAAATACCACAAGAGTCGTCGCTCCATACATCACCACTGCAACCACATTGGACATTTATTTGTGCATCAAACAGGCCTGTGGCTTCAATCATTACTTTCTGACTGAGTTTCTATTTAACCAAATTTGATCGGATCTTTTCCTTAGACCTGCTCTAATACCATGTTAGTTTTAGGATCAAATTTGCAATAAGCAGAAATACATCAACACATGAACAATAAACACAACACTTTTACCCTGCGAAAACCCTCCTACTTGAGGGAGAAAAACCCAGCCACAAATATATCACTTATATATTGAATAAAAGAGTGACAAATTGCTTTACAATTAGGCCACACACTAGGCCGAACTGATGCAATGATTATAGCACCTCTCTAAATGCAAATACACAAGCAATAATGAATATTGATCTTCTTGAATATATATCAATCTGTTGTAGATATGTAAACTCCTCTTGAAGAATGTGAATTCCTTGAGAATAATAATCGATCTGCTATAAAATGATGGTCTCCTTCTAGGCGTGCGAAGTTGTCTTGAAAAAAATGAATTGGATGCCAAATGAATGTGACTCACCTTGAATATATAGACACCAAGATGCCTTTCCATGAAGAGTCGACCTCTTTCACATAAGAGATGACTTTACACAAAATGATGCGACTTCTCATCAAGTCGACTTTAAGAAATAAATAAATTATCATGTTCACCTCAACATTTAATATTGTTTTATATTATTTTTTGAGTTCGAAGGAGAAATAAATGTCCCGCCACTACTATAACATCAACAGTTTTTAGAATTCCATATTGAAGATTAGGGAGACATCATCGATAGCATTCATATTCTCTTTGATGAAGATGCTCCTTCTTTAGTTGTTATGAGGGAACACTTTGACCCTCTTGTTCATTCTCTACACGATCATTCTTTGCAGTTTGGCATGACTGTGGATAATTTTGGACATCATTTGGAGGAGGCTTCTTTGTCTTTAGAGGGGATATCTTTGTCTTTGGATCATGTTCTACATTACTCTCTAGTAGATTTTGGATTGTCCTCTTCAGCAGTGTGGCCTAGAACGTCTGTTTGGAGTGTGTCAGCTTTCAACATTGACATGGAGACACTTGAGCATCATTAAGAGACATCATCATACATCATCCGTATTCCTGACATCCTGCATACATCCTTGGTTTTGTTTCTTCCTAAGGGGAGGAATGTTGTTCGAGGAGATTGGATCATCTTCAACATTCAATGTCGAGCTTCTACCATCATTGCAAGAGACTCAACATTGAGGGGGGGCTGCCTTGTCTCTCTTCTTCTTCTCTCTTATGGGGGGTCTTTTTCCTCGCATGGAGATTTTACCTTCTCATTCTTCATTGAGAGCATTATTTATTGTATTTCATCTCTCTTTTGGGGAGGATTTTTGTCCCACTAGGTTTTCTCCTTTTCTCTGTTTGTGAGAGATTTCATTTGCATTTGTACATGGGTACCTAACATGGCCTAGTAGTCGGGACCCATCATTATCTTTGTGTCATTTGCATAATAATCTGCTACTCCCTAAGTTGCACTTAAGGTGGGGTGTTGGTGTAAATGAAGTCTTGTACCTAGTTAATTCATTACTAGGGGACTTATTTGCACATGTTAAGTTTACTTAGGTCATAGGAAGGAATCTTTCTAGAAGGTGTTAGTTGTCATTAGTTGTTATCTTATCTTTTGACTTGTAACACATGTGAACCTAGGTAAGTGTGATTAGTTGTCTCATGTCATATGATTAAGACACTTGTCATAATCCTATGACATCTTGCATCTCACCTTGGCTATATAACCAAGGGGTCTCTAGTACATTACACGTCACATTATATCATTGAATCATATTGATAATAATACAATTTATTCTTGTCACATTCTCTCTCTTTTGTGCTTTCCATTTGGTCTCAAGATCTTGGTAGCCATAGCCAATTCTAACACAAAAGAAAGGGGTCATGACAATAAACCTTTACCTTCAAAATTTCTCACATTTAATTAAACATTGATCTAATCCCTAAGTGGTAGTAGTGCAAAATCTTACCATGCACAATCTTGAAAGAAAAACATATTTTGCTAAGTGTAGTTAATGGTTAACCTTTAGACTTAGTTCTTATGGGGTTTTAAAGTACAATGTTAAGATTTAGTGTGTTATTCACTCATATAAGGGTGGTGACATATGTAATTATTTTATCATTCTTTAAAGACTTATTTTTCTTAAATGAGACATTAATGAGGGGTTACATAGTACATATGAAATATCTTTCATTATTAGTAAGCATAAGATATAACTCACGCTTTATGGGGGAGCTCTTGGGAGTTACATATGTTAACTTGAATGGTGGAAGTCAAAGATGATTGTGTGGGGAGCTATATTCTATTTTGGAGTCCACTTTATGGGAGTGGGTCATAAGAATTCTTACCATGCTATTTTGGAATTTTATTTGAGCTTGTGGTATTACTTTTTAATATTTTTTGAGGCATCCTTAAGTCTATATATTCAAGGATTGGGATGAGGCATTATGCATTATTTTTTGTATAGTTGTACTAACAATTTTCCTCCAATATTAAAAAATATTGATCTCCAATATTAAAGCATTAGACTTTGAGATTATATTATAACCATCGATTGTTATTGAATAATACATTGGGTGTGTTATGGAGGTTGGATTTTTCTCAAAAGATTTTTCTCAAGGTATATCTATGCCACTCTTGCTCTATGATTGTTTTATTCTTCTCTTGTTATCGTTTCCTTTCTAAGTGTTGTTTATATGTTGGAATATTGTTAAAATGTCTATAGATTACTTACTGTGATATTATCCTTATAGGATTTATGTGAAGATACACACATGTTTAATACTTAAGCTTGATTTTGAATTTAATTGCTAAAGGGTTTGAGGGAATATTTCCTTACATACAATCAATAACCCTAGCAACTCAATTGAATAACTAATTCACATTCAAAGATTGGTTTGCATCATTTTTCCCCCAAATTTACCCTTGATTTCTTTGAGGGAGAATCACATCCAAAATCATAGTTAAATTTGATGTGTAAAGAAATTTTGGTCCAAATATTTGTCTTTATGCTTGGTCTTTTCTATCTTTTCATTTAATAGAAGTTAGTTAAGTGTCTTTGGCTTAAGGGAGTGAGATGTTGGGACATGTCCACCCATTTAGTGTGAGATTATGGCCCAATTCTATTAAACACACCCAATTTACCATAGGTTTACCTTGTTCCCTTAAGTTATAGACACCAAATACCAAATAAATTAAGAAGGATATCCTTTTGAGTCCAAGTGATCCCTCACCCCATTTTTTGATTTTGATTTGAACTTCAAGAGTTGTAAATTGGAAGTGAATTTGAACCCATATTTAAATCAAGTTAGTTGCATTTCAGGTCTACAAGAACAAAGGTCAACCAAAGAGAATGCTTTTAAGTCAAGTGTCAAGCAGGGGTTAAACCAAAGTTGGGTAAGAATTTGGAAGCTAATTTATTGAGTAGTTAGGTCTAAATTCTTGGTAGAAAAAAGTTATGCAATTTTATGGTAATGTTTAACCTTAGGGAAATTGATAAATATTAAAAATTATGTTAACCAAGTATACTTGCATCAGTGTATTAACTTGAGGCATAATTGTAAAGCATGGTGACATAGGAAGTGAGCTTGATTAAGAAGGGTGCAAATAAATTCATGATAAAGGTCAAGCAATGAAAGTGCATGAAGGAGGGTGGGTGGGTAAGGATCAAATAAATAACAAACAATAATGGTCCAAACCCTAAATTAATGAAGTACAAATGAAAAAAGTACACACCTAATCAAATATGAAATGAAATGTACTACAATAAAAAATATTTGCTATGAAAACCAAAGATATAAAGAACATCAAAATCTTAGAGGAGTTTGAATGTTGAGTTCATAAAATGTAAGAAAATAAAACAAATTTCTTTACTAAAATTAGGTTTAATGAATATAACAAGTAATACAATTCAATTAATCTAACTTAGAGTTGTGATTGATTATATGATAAAATTTAGAACCTATAAGTACCAATGTAATTTTGATGGTTGATAGATAGGTATTAGTTGTTTTGATCATAACTTTTAGATTGTAGCTCACAATCTATTAAACTTAGAAGTGTTAGCATTGGAGTGATGAAATATAATTTAGATTATTTTCATAATTTTTGTGAGATCATTTCTATGTTATAGATTTCACCTTTGATTTGTAGACATGGTCTTTTACTATAGATTCAACCTTGATATTTGCAAAAATGACCTTTTACTATAGATTCAACCTTGATATTTGCAAACCTTTTCTACCTACAAAATTGAGACTAGTAATTGGTAACTCGACAATGTTGATGAACACCATTTTGACCTCGTTATCAAATTAATGAATTTGGAAAGAGTTGGAAGACAACAAACAATATCAACAAATTATGTTCATGTGGATACAATGATGTTAGGTGTTTGACAATTTAGACTTGATGCAATGAAACATGATGCCATTGATATTGGAATGACAAAGTGCAAGAGCTTAGGTTTTGCCATGTGTTGATGTAGTTGGTATGGAAAGTTGAATAATGAAGGTGGTTTGATTGCTTGTGATAGATGGATGTGATGGGGTTGTCCTAATGAAAGGTAGATCCTATATGCTTCTTGGATTACTGATCCTCCTCGACACAAATTAGTTAGGGGCGGTGTTCTTTTATATTTGTCATAGGTGCACAATTTGAATGGTTTAATGTGGGAAAAGATGAATACTAGGTAGTTAAGAGGTGGTCAAATTGAATTCATTATGAAATTTGAATTTCGAAATCGTGAGTAATTTATGTTGGGGAATCAAAATGAATTAGATTTGCACTTACAAATTTAAACTCAAGAGAGAAATTTATGATTTGATGTGAAAAAATTATCTAAATAAAAATACTAATTATTATTTCTAATAGTCAATGCAAATTTAAGATCAATAAAAACATCAAATTAATCAAAAATACTTAAAACATCCTTAAAAAATAAAAAAAATAGAAGGTTGGGAGAACTTATATAACCTAACTAATAGATAAATCTAATAATATTAATGTATCTTTGAAAAAACTCTTAAAAAACGTTATTTGGCAATCCTTGATGTAAAGTTGTAGGCCCACGTGAATGACTTATCCACTTTCTATATATATAGAAAAATCAACTTTCAAATATACCTAGTTATTATTTTAGGGCTAGTCTATGGACCACAAAACTCGGTACTAGGTTTTAAGTCAAACCATACAGGGGCCTAATTAACTAACCATGGTAAAAGGGCGATTACTTTTCTTGTACTAAACCCTAAAAAAAGAAGAATTTCGATAAGCATTGAAGAGCAGGTACGTCCACACGCGTGAATCTCGAGCTGTTAAAAAAGATAACAAAGGAAAGAAATTCCAAATTTTGATAAGCTTCAACCTCAGTTACGGTCACACGTGTGAATGTGAAACTCCAGCTGTTAAAAAGGATACCGAAGTCCGGAGAAATCCCATGCGTCGGAAGGAGACAGTGGGAATCGCGACCGTCGACAGCTTCTCGGTTGTGGCCGTTGGATTAGATCAAAGAGGCAGATCGTGGCCGTCGGCTGGAGACGCGAGGGCCTCTATAAGGGTTTGATAGATCGCAGAACCATACGTAGGGAAGGTTTTCAGTCGAGGCTCTGCTTGTCTCGTCTGTTTTGATTTACGGGGTTTTCCGTTCTTTGCATAAGTGTTGTAGTAATGGCGGAGAAGCAGTCTGGAACGGTGAAGTGGTTCAACACGCAGAAGGGTTACGGTTTCATTACACCTGATGGCGGCGGCGAGGATCTGTTTGTTCATCAGTCGTCCCTTCACGCCGACGGCTTTCGTAGCTTAGCCGAGGGCGAATCGGTGGAGTTTGCTGTGGAGCAAAGCAATGACGGCCGTACCAAGGCCGTAGATGTCACTGGCCCTAACGGTGCTTACGTTCAGGGCAGCAGCGATGGCGGCAGTGGCGGCGGCGGCGGCGGCGGCGGCTATGGTGGTGGAGGCGGCAGTTATGGTGGTGGTGGTAGCTATGGCGGCGGTGGACGTGGTGGCGGGGGTTATGGCGGTGGCAACGGCAGTTATGGAGGTGGTGGTGGCGGTTACGGAGGTGGGGGATATGGTGGTGGTGGCAGCTATGGAGGAGGGGGCTATGGCGGCGGAGGCCGCGGTGGCCGTGGTGGAGGTGGCGGCGGTGGTGCGTGTTACAACTGCGGTGACTCTGGTCACATGGCGAGGGAGTGCCCTCAGCAGCGTGGCGGCGGCGGCGGTGGTGGTAGCGGCGGCGGGGCTTGCTACAAGTGCGGTGAACACGGTCACATGGCTCGTGACTGCACCAGCGGCTGAATGATAAGCGTACGATCACATGGAGGATATGTTTTTGGTGTTTGCGGGCTCTAGTTGTACTCCTCCTCCAATTTCCTTGCAAGCACGGCTGTTTTGAAAAGTTTTTGTCCGCTTCCTTCGTTATTGTAAACCGATAAATATTACTATTGACGTGGAAGGAAGCTTTGCGATGTTTGTTGTTTCGTAGTTTATTTTGATAATGTATGGGGTGACTGGACTGTACACGTGGCCAGATTTTTGAGCACCCTTGCGTTGTCCCTCTGAGAAAGGGGACACGTCAGCTCCAAGTCAAGGTCGTGGGTATGTGGTAGTAAGCTCTAATGGTCTTTTGGGAAGTATGTTTTTAATGATGTTTCTGGATTATCGTTAATAAAGTATGATACTCAATGTTTTTGGCAGAAAATTGTCTTGTGTTAGTCTTGCGAACCTAGTTACAGAAAATGTTATATCTTCTATACTTAATTGACTTATGGGTTTTTTTAAATTTTTTAATGATGCCTATATTTTAAATATCAATTATTCGTGGTATTATTCAGGGTGCCATAGGCTGTTTGGCCTCGTGTACTTTATTAAGTATCTTCATTTATGTGTTGTACTTGAGATTGATTATAGCTTGTTTCGTTGTTCATGGTTTCAGTTTTTTTATATGATTATATCGTAAATAATATTACGATTATTTCACTCTGAAATGGTAATGTTAATGATCATGTGATCTAGTTATTAAAACTATGTGATCTAGTTATTAAAACAATGAAAAGCGCTGGTTGTGGAATTATTCTTGTGATGTTGCCGGAATGTAAAATAATTTAAGGATGTGGGTTTTTGAAGAACTTGTCTAATATCAATTGGTATTTAGTTATAATTATAAAATTTGTCTCTGGACTTCTGCTTAAATAGTTAGATAAATATTTGGGCGCTGCTTGCGGAAATTATTCTTGTGATGTTGCCTGTATATGTATTTTAAGGCTGTGGGTTTTTGAAACTCGTCCAATATCAATTGGTATTTAGTTTTTATTATAAAATTTTTCTCTGGACGTCTGCTTAAATAGTTAGATAAATATCTGGCATTTCTGTCTGATCTGATTAAGACGAACAGAGTCTAGAATATGTATTAAGTCATGGGAGTCTAGAGTATGTGTCAAGTCGAGGGAATCTAGTCACGGTTCTCCTTTGATTAAGTTATTGTAGGGTTCTTTAATTAAGTTACTGCAAGGATAGGATAGGAATCCAGAATTTTCAGTGGAATTCACCAACTTTAAACCAGAATTTTCATTGGAGATTATTTAACTTTGAAACCATAGTTATAATCTGGTCCATAGAGGATTGTAATCTGGTCCATAGAGGATTTTAATCTGGTCCATTTGTACTGATTGAGAGGGTTCCAATCTGGCCATAATCTGGTCAACTCAACCAATTTATTAACGACGATCTCAATTTCAATTTATTGTGATGAGGGGAATCCAGAAATACTCAGTGGACTTTACAATCAATTTATTAGCTATAATCTGGTCAAGACCTATCAATTTATTGTAAGGAGGGCAATCCATGACTTCGTGGAATTCATCAACTTTCAATCATAGAGAGGATTCTGGAATTCATAAACTTTGAATCAATATATTAACTCAATTAATTTATTAGCCATGATCTCAATTTCAATCATTGAGAGGATTCTGGAATTCATTAACTTTGAATCAATTTGTCACTCAATCAATTTATTAGCGCCATGATCTCAATTTCAATTTATTGTGTTCCAATTTTTTGTGTGACGAGGGGAATCCAGAATACTTGGTGGAATTCACAAATAATTTATTAGCCATAATCTGGTCAAGACTTATCAATTTATAGTAAGGAGGGCATTCCATTACTCGGTGGAATTCATTAACTTTGAATCATAGAGAGGATTCTGGAATTCATTAACTTTGAATTATAGAGAGGATTCTGCTCTATTTATTAACTTTGAATCTCAGAGAGGATTCTGCTCTATTTATACTTTGAGAGAATTCAGGAACGACGTTCATAGAGGGGGAAATTCAGAATACAAAGTGGAACTGGTCTATTTGGTCTATTTGTTTGTACTGATTGAGAGAATTCAAAACTTTTGAACTTCCTCTTAGTTAATAATAGATAGGGGATGGTAATCTGATCTATTTGTAACTTTGAACTGTGCCTTAGTACATAAAGAGGGTGTTATAGTCCGATCTAATCGTTACTGATTTGAGAGACCTCTTTATAGTCTGATCTAATTGTTGTACTGACTGAGAGATTCATAAATGAAATTGCCTTAGTACATAAAGAGGGTATTATAATCTGATTTATTTGTACTGATTGAGAGAATTCAGGAACTTAGGTGTAGAACCCGTAACTAGTTCCTCATCAATTTATAAATGAAATTGCCTTAGTACATAAATGAAATTGCCTTAGTGCATAAAGAGGGTATTATAATCTGATCTATTTGTACTGATTGAGAGAATTCAGGAACTTAGGTGTAGAACCCGTAACTAGTTCCTCATCAATCATAGGCGAGCGCTACTGGCTAGACCAGACACTCTTCCCACACACATCTGAATGGATAAAATTCATCAATCATAGGGCGAGCGCTACTGGCTAGACCAGACTCTCTTACCACACACATCCGAATGGATAAGGGATGGCAGGTGCCGGGGCCAGAGCATTTTCCCCTTCTATCCCCTTCGGATTGATGGATGGCAGCCAAGCGTACTTGGGTAGCAGCCAAGCCCGGAACAGCAGCAGTATAATAACAAAAAGCTGATGAACACAGCTGCTTTTGATTCCCCCGTTTCTTCCTTCCTGGTTGTAAGCCCTGAGATTGATTGAGAGAATTTGGGAACTTTGAACTTCAGCCGAGTCCACAGAAAGGGGGTTATAATCTGATCTATTTGTACTGATTGAGAAAATTCAGGGACTTTGAACTTTGCCCTAGTCCAGAGTCCATAGAGACCATAGAGAGGGGATTATAATCTGGTCTATTTGTATTGATTGATCAGGAACTTTGAACTTCACTAGAGAGGATTATAATTTAATCTGGTCTATTCAATTGAGAGAATTCAGTAACTTTGAACGGATTATAATCTGGTCTATTTGTATTGATTGAGAGAATTCAGGAACTTTGAACTTTGTTAGAGAAGATTATAATCTAATCTGGTCTATTCGATTGAGAGAATTCAGGAACTTTGAACACATTATAAACTGGCCTATTTGTATTGATTGAGAGAATTCAGGAACTTTGAACGGATTATAATCTGGTCTATTTGTATTGATTGAGAGAATTCAGGAACTTTGAACTTCGCTACAGAGGATTATAATCTAATCTGGTCTACTCGATTGAGAGAATTCAGGAACTCTGAACTTCGCCCATAGAGAGGTGATTATAATCTTGTCTATTTGTAGTTTGTACTGATTGAGAGAATTCAAAAACTTTGAACTTTGCCTTAGTCCATAGAGAGAATTATAATCTGGTCTATTTGTACTGATTGAGAATTCAGGAACTTTGAACTTCACCTTAATACATAGAGAGGGATTATAATCTGATCCATTTGTATGTTGATTAAGAGAATTCGGGAACTCTGAACTTGACCTAAGACCATAGGTGAATCCAATCTACCGATAATCTGATCAACTCAATCAATTTAACAATCATCTGATCCATTTGTATTTTGATTGAGAGAATTTGATAACTCTGAACTTGGCCTAAGACCATAGGGAAGGATCCAATCTACCCATAATCTGATCAACTCAATCAATTTAACAACCATGGCCCCATTTGCGCAATCAATTTAGCTACAGCACCAACCCCGAAAAATTATTAATTGTGATGTTTTGCCTGAGACAAAATGTATTGTAGGTGTTACTGTATTTTTAAGCAATATTATTTTAGAAACCCTTTTATGTCGGTCATTTCCTATTTGGTTGGTTATCTGAGTTTATCCTGGGTGCCCATTATGTTTTTAAGATTCTGGTCAACCTAAGCTTTTTTAGCTTGATAAAACATTTCAAGCACGCATATTTGATAAGGGTGGTGGTGGGGGACAGCTTTCAATCATGTGGGGTCTAGTATGGATCTTAATTAGATAAACTTGTTTGAAGTGACATATACACTGTTAATAATTAGTAGGATATTAAAGAAACAGTAGGCAATAGTTTTTCTAGCTTTTTACTTATTTGATATTATCAGATTTAACTATAATTGGATTTGCTAATTAGTTAAATGTTTTTAATTAAATTTAACTATTATGTATCAATCCTTTACGGACTTTGGTTGCTGTAAGGGCTCGATGCTTGACCTAATACATAATCTCTTTACACGTTGTCTAAATGGTTAAGGTCAGAAGCCATGTATATTTGTCTAATTTTTTGGATACATTTAGAAACGAGGCTTGCTTCAACTCAAAAACGATATTGAAAAGGTTTGATCTTTCTTTCTATGCTGAAACCTTGACCGACTTGATTTGATGTACTGGATTTTTTAATTTATAGATTGTAGAGTATTTCATATTTGTGAAGCTGTATGTTTGTTGTAAGGAAATGTAATATAGAATTATTTTTAAGGAGTGGAGCAGACGAGTTAATTATTGTATTGATTGCCTGCCTCATCATAATGGCATAGATGTGAAAGTATGGACTTGTTGTTTTCTTTTGTCAGCTGGTGGGTATGGTTTTTATTAAACGTCACACTGGAGTGTTTTCTTTGTCAGCTGTTTGGCTATTGTTTTAAAAAAAAACTCAGTAGTTGTTTGGGGGTATTGTTATTAAACTCAGCTGTTCAGCTGTTTGGCTATTGTTTTTAAAAAAACTCAAGCTGTTGGGTATAGTTTTTATTAAACTTCAAACTAGAACTGGAGTTCTATTTTGCTGGGTATGGTTTTGCTTTTTGGTTTTTTTAGCTTTCAAACTAGAGTTGAAGCAGGGAGCTATTGTTTATTGTTTTCTTTTGTCAGCTGTGGTATTTATTTTCTTTTGTCAACTGTGGTGTTTATTGTTTTCATTTGTTTATGATTTTTTCTGGACTTTCAATTTGAGTTTAAAATGGTTATTAAACATATTATAGTTAATCAACATAAAAGTTTGAATATTGCTATGATTTATTCTAGACTTAAAATTTGAATTTATTATTTTTACTTGATTAATTCTACTAAATTTTGAATTAAAATGTATTATTTTCTGTCAGTTGTTTGATATTTTTTCTATTATACATAATTGATGGAGTTCCTGTGTTTTTTGAAATTTCAATCAGCTGTTGGTTTCTATAGTTCCTGTGTTTTTCAATCAGCTGTGAAGTTTTGGAGTTAGCATTCTCTTCAGGCAATGTAGGGTTTCTATGAAACTTCAAATTGAAGTTTATTATTTTCTATGTTTTCACTAATTTTGTTTTTACTAAGCTTGTGCTAAACTATGAAGAGAGAGATGGTTTTAAAAGGAGAGATAAAAAACAAGACTTTAGTTGGGTGGCGTATATGGGACATTGGGAAGTGCTTAGATCAAAGTTATTGGTATGGTTTTCATTAGGCTTCTAACACACACACGGGAGACAACTGGAAGAGAAATTTAGGCATCTCTAACACACATGGGAGACAACTGGAAGAGAAATGGTGTTTAAGAGAAACATAACAAATCTAGTTTGAAATGGTGTTTTAGGGAAAGATAACAAAACTTTGGTTGTGTAGGGTCTTTGATAAGTGTTTAGCTCAAAGCCATTTTACTAGACCTCACTGCATAGCAGCTTTTTAGTGGAGGTTGTTTGGTTGCTTTGAAAATAGACTTGTTCTTTTGTCATTCTGCATATGAGTTTAGTGTTAGTGTAAAGATGATAGATTGATGGACAGAAATGTCGAGTTCCTTCAATTTTCTCATGCCTTGAGGGTAAGGTTTTGGTGTCTATCTGTATATGAGTTTAGTGTTTTTGTATGGACCATAGATTGATATGGTGGACAGAAATGAAGATATTTAGTCAAATATTGTGAGATCTTATTCATTATTTTTAGGGTTTTATCTGTAATAAATTATCTTATCACATAGGCACAGTATTTGTCTTTTGAGATTGGTAATGGTTTGTTTTGTTCTTCACGGTTCGTCAAATTTTTGTATATGATTACCATCTGAATACTTCTTTTAGGGGTTAGTTCACTGTGAAATGGTAATGTTTTTAATTAAAAGAGGGGTAAAAATTTATTAAAACAAGAAGTACAGCGCAAGGCTTTATACAGTCCTATCAAGCTCAATTAAGTTGTCCAGCTCATGAGACAAATCCAGGGGTAATTGACCCCTTTCCACAATGTTCCAATTCTGCATATGATCAGAGGCCCACTTGACCAAACAATCTGCGACAGCGTTATGGTAATGTTAATGATCATGTGATCTAGTTATTAAAACTCGGAGGGCGCTGTTTGTGGAAAATATTCTTATGATGTTGCCAGACTCCTTATAATTAAAGAATGTGGGTCAGTGAAAATCTATTCTATATCATTTGATCTTTGGTTATTATTAGAATCTGGACTTTCTCTTTTTTATGGAAAGAGTTGGATAGATGTTATTATTGCTTTACAATATTCAGATTAGTATATATTAAGTCGGTCCTCTTTTTTATTTACTGTAAAGAGGGGAATCCAAAATTTTCAGAAATTCAGTAACTTCAAATTTTTTTTTATAAATTTTTTATTTATATTGAATAAATCAAATTATAAAGAATACGAATTATTAACAGGAAGATAATTTGAATTTGCCTAAATCCATAGAGAGGAGATCTGATCTAATCATAATCTGACAATTTGTACTGCACTCAATCAATTTAACAAAAAAACCATGAGACATTTACACTAATTCAATCAAATTAACCCTACAACCCCTGAAAAATTGTTGATTGTGATATTTTGCCTATGACAAAATATATTGTAAGTTTTATCCATTTTCTATTTGGTTGGTTATCTGAGTTTTCCTGGGTGCCAACTATGTTTTAAAATTCTGGTCAACGTAAGCTTTTTGGCTTGATAAAACATTTCAAACACGCATATTTGAGAAGGTTGGTGGGGGACAGCTTTCACAGACACGTGGGCTCTATCAGTGTGGGTCTTAATTCAATAAACTTATTTGAGTATGACATCTGCACTAACAGTGTGGCTCTCAATTCAATAAACTTGCACTGTTAATAATTATGGGGACATTAAAGAAACAGTGGACAGTAGTTTTTCTAGCTTTTTATTTACTTGATATGATCGGATTTAAATAAAGTTGGATTTGCCAATTAGTTAAATACTTTTAATTCAATTTAATTATTTTTATCAATCCTTTCCAAACTTTGGTAGCTGTAAGGGCCCAATGCTTGACCCATTACATCATCTCTTCAAACATTGTCTAAATGGATAAGGTCAGAGGGCCATATTTAAGTTATTTGTCTAATTCTTTAGTTGAATTTAGAAATGAGGCTTATTTCATCGCAACGAAAAGGATGGATCTTTCTTTTTATGCTTAGCATTTGGACTGACTTGATTTGATATACCGTATTTTTAATTTAAAGATTGTATAGTATTTCATACTTGTGAGGTTATATATCTGTTGTAAGGAAATGGTTTTTTTAAAGGTTTATAGTAATTGAGCTAATTGTATTAATGGAGCACTTAATCATAACAAGGGGGTTGCAAGCAGTGAAGTTCTTATTAAAGATTGTCGGACAATTTTTGGTTTTGTCTAGTTTGTTTGTGGGCACATAGCAAATTGTAGGTGCATTTGAGTGTATAAAGTTGATTAAATTGATGCAAATTGTAACTGCACTTTTTGGTGTATAGAATCGTAGTGAAGGTTGAGTTGATTGAGTTGATTAGCACTCTTCTTCTAGCATTTGAGTATGAAAATCAACTTTATCAATGGTGCTGATTATCTAGTAAATGGTCAAATTATTCCAATTCTCATTTGATTGGTGCCATTCGACTAGCATTTGCAAGGAAGTGTTGTGACCTTTTTCACACATCGCCCCATTGCAAATGGGGACCCCCTAATTTTGGCTTTGCTTTTGGGCCGTTTTGTCGTTGTCTCTCTTTTCTACTGTCTGTCTTTCCGAGATGTGCCCGCCGTTGAACCTTAACGTGAAATTTTGGCTAAGTCTAAAAATTAGGGTTTTGGACTTTCCAACCAATTTGTGGTCAAGTGAGGTGAATAACTTGAAATTTGAGACTAACATTGTTGTTAGTATGCTTCCATCAGGTTTCCACTGAAATTTCATCGGATTCCGACTACTTACTATTTTTAGTAAGTGTGAAATTTAGAGCAGTTTCTCGACACTTTCAAAGTTTTAACAGTCACACTGCGTCCAAAACATGTTAGGCTACTCACTAGCAAAATTTGAGCTGAAACGGAAAATTACTATTTTTAGCAGTTCAGCTTCTGGGGCAAATTTCAGTGGTTATATGAAGAATTTTTCAATGCATGTCTGGAGATTCCTTCTGGGTTTTCAGAGACCTTCGTGATGGTGTGACATGCAAAGCAAGATAACAACTTTCAGAATTCAGTCTTTCGAGGCTATTTTTAGGGTTTGCATGTCAGGATTTTCTTTGCATGTCTGCATATTCCTTGTGGGTTTTTCGAGAGTTTCGCGATGATATGACATGCAAACAGAGATAATCACTCCTTCGGCAACTTACTATTTTTAGCAGATACATTCCAGCGGCCACCTCCCAGCACTTCAGAATCACGAACTAATTGCAATGCAACAGAAACGAGGACAAATAGAGGTCATTTGATACGCATGCAAGACCAATTAGGGTTTCCAACTTCGGGACCCAAAAAGAGGCGTAAAAAGTCATAATTTTCGAAAACCGATGTATACCACCGCGATCAACATCTCTCAAGCTATCTGCTGATAAAATTTGAAGGCAAACGAAGCACTTACTATTTATAGTAAGTCATTTCAGAAACAGGCTAAAAATAGAAAGTCAGTAGCAGGCGCCGACGTTAACGGGCAGGTCATGTGGTGAGGAGCGCGTCATTCGAATTTCAAGTCAAATGGAGTTGTGGAAGTCTCAGAAGCAAGCAGTTACTATAAATAGTAAGCCACCTCCAGAAACATGCTATAAATAGCAGGTCAGCGTAAGGCATCAACAGGTACAGGTCAAGCAAGTGATGAAGTACAGGTTCAGATCAAATGGAGTTGTAGAGGATGGAAAATCGGACACTTACTATTTTTAGCAGGTTGGCACAGAGGAATTAGGGTTTCCTAAATTCAAGGGCAGGACAAGACAATCATGCAAAAGCAGCATCCAGCCACGACCACCACATTTCAGGCATTCAGCATGTGGGATTTGAAGACATTCTGAGCAGTTACTATTTTTAGTAAGCTGCTAAAATAGCAGGTACAGACAGATATCAGGCATCAGTAGCACAAACACATCCCGAGGTTCAAAACAAAGCAAAATCCAACCTTTTTGGGGCTTGAAATTAGCTTGAAGTGCAAAGTTGACAAACTTTCTAAAAATAACAAATTAGGGTTAGCATGATCGAGTTGTCCTAAATCAGGCAAAGAGCATAAAACTCACTGAAATTGATAAATTTTCAAGTCCAGCCAGTGAAAAATGCCTTTAAAAGTTGAAGGTTGATGAAAATTTTCTAAACATCTTGAATGCGCCCTCAAGCTTGAAGAGATGTGCCTTGAAATTTGTCTAAGTCTGCTAAATTGGAAGTAGAAGACCCCAAATGCACCTTAGTTGAAGAGTTGACCCTAAAAATTTCTAAGTCATGAAAATTTGAGGCTCCATGGGTAAAATGCGTCTTTGACTTGGAGGAGGCCATGAAGAAATTTTTCTAAGTGTAAAAGTTGGAAGCTCAAGTCCCCATTTGCGCCTAAGGAGAAGAAGGCACTTAAAAATCTTCAAGTGTTTCAAATTTGAAGAAGGGACCTTCATATGTGACCAAACTTGAGAAGGAGCTTAAAATGTTCTAAATGTTGTAAATTGAAAGCTCTGGGCTCAAAATGCGCCTAAGGAGAGGGAGAAGTGGTTGAAATTATTCTAAGTCTTTCAAACTTGAAGCAAGCTCCTTCAGATGCGCCTTACCTTGCATGGATACATGGAAATTTTTCTAAGTACTTCAAACTAGAAGTTCTACCTCTTAAATGCGCCCTTGCAGTTGAAGATTACTAAATTTTTTTTCTTAGTCTTCAAGATTTGAAGCTTGACACGCAAAATGCACCCAAGTGCCAAGGGGTAGCTTGAAAACTTCTAAGGCAAGTTAAAATGAAATTTCAAGGGGTGAAATGTGCCCCACTTGGAGGATAAAATTTTATCAAGTGTTCAAAATTTAAAGCCCCCTCCTATATGCGCCTGAACTTGCCTATGAAAGCTTTGAAAATGCTAAGTGCTGAAACTAGAAGTAGCCCCTTCCATGTGCGCCTAGGATGAAGATGCCATGGAGAAAATATTCTAAGTAGTTGAAATCTGAAGCTCCACCTTCCATTTGCGCCCCAGCTTCAAGAAAGAGATGAAAATTCTCTAAGTGGTTGAAAGTGAAAGTATAGGGGATGAAATGCGCCCCACCTTGCCAAGGTAGTATGCTAGCTAAAAGTGTTCTAAAGTGTTGAAAATTGGAAGTGGAAGGGCTTATTTGCGCCCAAGCTTGAAGAGGTTCCAAAAAATCTTCTAAGTATCCAAAATTGGAGGCTCACACTTCAAAATGCACCCTTGAGGGAGAATGGAAGATGAGAAGCTTGGAAAATTTTCTAAGTATAAAAAAATTTGAAGTAGAGAGGGTCAAATGCGCCCTGGCTCTGAGGTGACTCCAACAAAGTTTCTCTAAGTGTTGCAAAATGAAGGATTGATCTCTCATATGCACCCACCCAATGGAGTTAGATGAAAGTTCTCTAAGGCACTTAAAGTTGATGTTCACACACCCAAATGCGCCTTGCTTTGCATGGGGAACTTAGAGAAATATTTTAAGTATGGGTAATTGGAAGCTCCACCCTCCACATGCGCCTAAGTCATGGAGGTGAAGTTTGAAATTTTTCTAAGTGTCAAAACTTGAAGTAAGCCATGTGAAATGCGCCCAAACTTGAAAGAGGACTTAAAATTTTCTAAGGTGTAAAAAAAATTTCACCTCTAGAGGGAAGTATGCCCAAGCTTGCTGAAGGATGAAGAAATTTGCTAAGGCATAGGTAAATTGACAGGAAAGAGTCAAAATGTGCCAGCTTCATGGGATTGAAGAAAATTGTCAAGGCAGAGCAAATAAATTTTCACAGGAATGAAGAATGGGTTTAAATTTATGAAAATTATTTTTCTAAGGTTTGAAAATTAAAGAAAAATAAAAATTAAATGAACCCGTTCGCTGTATACCCATGAATTTGACGAGTTTTGAAGAAAATTTTCTTCTGGGTATTTAAGATCCTCGACAAGGAGTTGATTTTAAAGTCTTCTGTGCTTCGCCAAGGCCTTCAGGATGAAGAATTTAATCGGCACTTGAATTGTGAATTTTGCAAGGCAAAAGGGATAAAATGTGTTAAAAATGCCTTGGCGAATGAATTTGAAAATGATCGCCTAGATGATTTTTGATCGAGTTCCTGATGAAAGCATTTCTTCTCGAGTCTGAGTTGGATGAAATATCAGAGTCAAGTACGCCCAAGCAGTATACAAGATGGGTTGGAAATTTGACTAAGGCATGGAGAATTTGAGCAAAGTTGGCTAGAGAAAAACGATGAACCCTTGGAAGTTAGAGCGTGAAGATCCAGGTAAGTAAGCTGAGTTTTTTTTTTTTATGAAATGTTCTAATACTCTTCTCCTTGCTTGTTTTGCAGGAGAAATGTCGAGACCAAGCGGTGATGACTTAAGTGATCCAAGATGACATTTCAACCTCGAAGGAAGGAAAGTTGCAAGAAAATGGCTAAGTGTTGAGACTTAGTGACAGAGAAGAAATGTTTTCAAAACTCAAGATGGAGAAAAGAATGGAAGCTTGAGCAAAGTTGAAGAACAACGTCAAGAAGAAGATCAAGAGCAGTGTGAATGCGTTTCAAGGCTGGAATCTTCTAGAAGGATGACGGCCATTAATGGCTCATTTATTACCACACCCCTCTTGGTGGCAGTTTTTAGGGTGAATCTTGTTTAGGGCTGAGGTGGCACAATCTGGTCCATCCAACCGATTGTAATCTGAGCCGTCCGTTGGACTTGGCCAGCTATAAAAGGGGCATTCCCCTTCATTTGTACCATCATGAGACAATAGAATTAGAGTAGAAGTTAGAATAGAGAGACAAATTAGAAGTAGCTAGTATAGATTGATAGAGTAGTTGAAGAAGAAGGAAAGTTTTTTCTTAAAAAATTGTAAGAAATTGTTGTGAACACTCTCCCAATAAAAAGAATTTTCATTGATGATGAATTTCGTCTTTTGTTGTGAGTAGCTAGCAAGGTTTCTTCATCCTTCTGATTCGAGTAGTGACTTAAAGTAGAATAAGTTTCATTTCATGCAAGCAGTAGATAGTAATTGTGGAATGTGGTCTTCAATTTGAGCAAACTTCGTCTATCCATACCACTAGTGTGTTCGTTGATGGTGAATGTGCCTTGTGGTCAACTGGAATATCGTGTACTTAACTTCGATCATGATTTGTATGTTTATATGCGTCGTTGTGATGGTATTTTCATGCTAAGTTGTGATCTGAACACCTTGAGCTACTCCCTAAAGATTGCACCGATTCTGTGGAGGTTGTGGAGCGAGGCAAAGCAGAGCCTGGTTGAAGCTTGTGAGAATTGATCGCCATGTCCTACACCTTAGAGTAGATTAGAGCTTTCTTAACCCTGCAGCCACTTTAAATTTAGTACTTTCTGTTAGAATAGGAAACCCGTGCTTCATTGATAAATCTGTTGAATGGAGAAAACCCCTTCCTCTGCTATTGAACAATTCCATAAGTCCCCTTGAAATACCAACAAATCACATCGAGCCAACTGAGCCTATTTTCATTGAAGGAACCTTGGAGTTGAACGCACGAACTCTCTCGCAATCTTAGCGTGCTGGATACTTTGATCAAGAGAGGATAGGGTAGCCGTTGGCGACTTTATTCTGCGTTGGTGCGGTCACGAAAAACACATCAACAGGAAGTTGCAACCACTTGATTTGCTAGAGGTGCAGTTGGCATATGAAGAAGTTCCACAAATAAATTTTGAATTTGCAAGAACATGGGGTCACCCGACTTGCAATGCACAGGGAAGTTATCCTTGTTGGATCCACATTCTATCGACTTCTTCTCCGATGCTTAGGATTATTATTTTGGGCAATTGATAAAATGAAGATGAAAACAAGGGTTCTATAGCATTATTGCTCTAATTTTTGGGTTATTGGGATAAAATTGGATGATATCTTTTGCATCATTGAAAAATGTGTCAAAGTACAATATGTATTTGGAATTCTATCAACTTCTTCTCTGGCTCTTAGGATTATTATTTTGGGCAATTGACAAAATGAAGATGAAAACAAGGGTTCTATAACATTATTGCTCTAATTTTTGGGTTATTGGGATAAAATTGGATGACATCTTGAATAATTGAAAAATGTGTTGAAAGTACAGTATGTATTCAAAATTATTTGTCAGTTCTTCTGGTATTGAGAATCTTTTGTACCTCTGATTCTTTTTGCTTACTTTCTCTTTTTCGTTTTCAAAACTATTTAAAAAAAACATTATTTGCAAATCCTTTTTGTTGGAGGTTGGAGCTTTATTAAGAACTAATCGCAAGTTCTTTATGTTCTGAGAATCTTCCAACCTTTTGATTCTCTTTGCTTGATGTTGCCTTCTTTGTTTTTATGAATCATTATGACATCGTTTTTTATCAGGGGTAATCAAGTAACAAGAAACCCCACGAGGACTCTGTAGTAATATGAGAACTTGCAAATTGCCCAACCACTTTTATTTTTGCCTTTTTGATAATCAAAGTTGGAGTTAGAACCTATTGGAGGTTGGGGTGGTTTTGAAAACTTGAGTAACTTTTGACTTTCAAATAAGTTTTCTTTACAATCAGAATGAATACATAAATGAATTTTGTTGGGGGTTTCTTGGTTGTAAAAACTGACTAAACTTCAGTTGTTGTCATGGTTATTGGCGGTCAATTTAATGAAGAGAGTGATGATTGCATCACATAGATCATAATGGAGATCGTGCTTTTGATGTCTTTCAGAGATCTTGCAAGAACAAAAACAAATGAATGAGCATGCACTTGTCTTGGCATTTTTTTTAAATTTTCCATTTAAAAAATATGTCATTGAGAAACGATAAAAGTTACAATATCATGGATTGTGGAAATCTAATAACATTAATTCTAATTTGTCTCAATGAAAAATATTGTACTATTGTTTGTAATTTGAATATACATTTTAACACACAAAACAATTCTTTACTCAAATCTATAATGAAGAATGAAGAATAACAACATTTATTTTATTACAAATGAATTGTAATGTTACATCCCTTTTTAAAGATGAGTAGAGCATGCAAACTTTACATCTAACACAATTGATACCAAGTTGGTAGTGGTGTCATGGAATGGGTAAAATTGCCTGTCGGATTTCTCCAACTCGTTACAAAGGTAACATATTCATGAAATAGTTCGAGTTGTCGTTGAAGCATTGTCCATTCTCAAACCATGTGGTTTGTTGAATATGCTGAGGAAATTAGAGCTATGAATATTCATATTCTCAAACCATTGGGTTTTCCGAACATGTTGGAGAAATTGGAGCTGTGAATATAGACAATGCACTTTTCTTGGGTACCAACTAGAGTTATGTAGAAGATGCTAAAGAGGTATTAAATTTGCTACCCTAATCTTCGAGTAGCTCCAAGTCACTAGGAAAGATCATAATGACTTTGAAAGTCCATAGTTCCTCTTTGAGGGCCTCTATCAAAATAGAGTATGCAAAATTGATGGGTTTTCATGGGGAAAGATTAAAATCTACCCGTATTCTTGCACTCTTAGTGGCATCATTTATCTCGATTAGATCTTTTCAATTTGGTTCAAAATTGCGCACAATAGCCAAGTGAACCAAATCAACTTCTTTCCAATTCCACCCATTCTAAAGGCAATTGGTCTCTCTTTCCTCTGAAACTACATATCTAGATGCATGAGAATTTAGAGTATCCCCAATAATACCACTATATCATCTTTACTAATCTCACAAAATACTCATTACAATTCAAAATACTACACTCAAAAACATTTTATGGACTTAACAATGATTTCAGTTGAACTCAACATTCCTCTTTATAGTAAAATTGAGGTTAACCCAACATGATCATTAATTATAGTTGATAGAGAATGCAATTAAATCTTAGTAAACTTGGAATTTAATGACATTTACTCATGTGAAATATAAATTTTTTTGGAGGCATCCTCAACACGTGGGAGAGCCATTGCAAATGTTATTTATAATGATATCTAACTTTATGTAGACTATGCAAAACATTCAAAAGATATGGAATCTATTGCAAATGTCATTTATGTCATGCAATTTTCAATATCAACTCTCAATAAATTTTGCTCGCTTTCGATAAGAAGATGATATAATTGTTATTTTTTAAAGATCTCTCATCGACACACTGAATTAAGAAGATCAAGTTGGTGTCAAGTGAATTATATATACATTGAAGACATCAATGCTCACCCTTGAATATTTAATTCATTGCAAGAGTATATTTAATTCAACTTGAATAAACAATTAACACAAAATAATTCTATGTGATGTGAAGATGGTATGCCATACAATAGAAATTTGACACGTAATGCCACCTGCTACAATAGTGCATGGTTGCAAGTTTGCAAAGCTCAAACGTTTGTAACTCACTGCTTGTTTCACGTAAATATTACAAATGCAAAATATTTGTATGCTAGCTATGAAGAGAAATATTGCTTCAACATTTCAACCATTAATGGAGTTGCATTTGAAACTTGTATGTGTTTTCTAATGCAGGTCATTATGCCATGAATATTGTATGTAGCAAAAAAATTGTAGTCTGGTAATGCATTGTTTGTCAATTACATTTTCAAGTGAGTTTCTTGTAGAGAAATAACATCTGATGGTATTAAGTCTTTGTCATGTAAAATGTCTTGTTTACGGGGTTAGAAGTGACAAATGTTTAATCTGGATATGGTAATACATGATATGTGGTTTTGACGATTTATATAATTTTCAACTCTAAGTGGTAGTTGTTTGAAGCCATGCCATCTCTTGTATAATTGTTCATTTTACACTAAAGTTTTATGCTAGATTTAGTCATTTACTAGTCTCAGGTATTATCATAAATGAGGAGATCATTAAAAATTAGCTTGGATCGCTTGTGGAAAATTCACAAAACTCATTAAGAGAAATGAGTTATGTTTCTGCAGATGTTTTGAGCTTTACTGGAATGAATTTCCAATTTATCTTAAGAAATTATGGTTCCATTAAGACTTCCCATAGAAAGGATCATTCTAGTTTATCTTAATTTTTTTTCTGCAAAAATCAATTCATTTTTTCTATTTTTCTTCTCCATAATCCCACTCCTCTACCTTCTTTTTTCTGCAATCTACAACTCTTATCATTATTTCAATGCAATTTTCTTTTAAATGTATCATGGAGTTACATCACCCAGTAATAGCTCCCTCATGCCTAGGTGTGGCATTTTGTAACTCCTAGGATTTCATTAATTCTCACCTCCCAACACATTCATTTTGAATTAGAATTAAATTCAAATCCACACAAAATATTTTGCATTTGAGGATTTTTTCAAATAATTAGATTTCTTACTGCAAGATGACACCACAAACCAAAATAAAAAAAAATAGAAAAACTTAAATATTTTTGATGTGCAGTATTGCCTGTGCACCCAGATGCTCTTGCATTAGATACCAAAAGTAGAAAATTTTTGTGAGCTTGGTCTCACAAAATGGAGTTGAGTGGTAGTATCACCCTTTCAGATTGCAAGCAATCTTCAACAAACTCCATCATTGAAACTGGTACCTCTGATTTGTTCTTCCTTCTCTTCTTCCAACATTTAGTTGGAACAAGAAACCTCCTCCTATGACAACTCTACACTCCATTCTTCTCTCCTTTCATGGACTTGTATCCACCATGTACCATCCTCCTCCAAATAATCTCTCTACTCCTCTCCTTTTTCGTGGCTTTTGACCCACCACAAACTGACCACCTCCACCAAGTTCCTCCTACAGCTTCCTCTATAGCCTCTACCTACAAGTATACATCTGTTTACCACTCTGCATCTTCACAATCCTTTTTCTTCTCCAACTCTTTTCTCATATCATAGTGAAAATTCTTTACAAATTCAACATTATAAAACTCTTAAAACTTAGATTTTACCTTGATGAATTCTTTTGTCACAACATCTTCCTCATTGCTGAATGCTATTGTCTCTGTTGTTGTACTAAACAACTTCTCTATCTTTGCGATCTCTTCCTCAAAAAACTCTTGTTCTTCATTAGGTTCCTCATCGAACACTGGATCCTCATACATCACCACATACTTTGTTTTAACTGCAACATCCTCAACTGTTGCAACTTTACTCACAACAATCTCCTCAATGCTCACTTCTAAAACTCCTCCATCTTCAATCAATGCTACAACAAACTTCTCTTCACTTTTCCCATTTTTTTTCATGCTCTCACCAAGCATACTTCTACAACATCAATTTCCTCTTGGATTGCTGCACTTTCTTTTTTCTTCTCATCCTCCACTACAATCTCACCATCTTCCTTCACATTATCCTCAAAGCATACTTATGCAATGTTCTCTCCCTCATGTTCACCTGCATACACAACTATGAAAAACTTTTTGTCTTTCTTCTTTGTCATTTCATCAAACACTTGGCACATACTCAATATTCAACCTCTTAAGTATAGATTGCCTCACATTCGGTGATCGGTCTACACACCACACACATTCCACCCCTAGGTCCTGGTGGAAACTGCCTCACATCGACACTCTTGCCTGCACACTCAGGAACTCCCTCTTTGATACCATTGATGCAAATAAAACTGCTACTCATAAAACACAATGCAACATATCTCTGCTGCAACAAAGAGCAATTCATAAAACCCAAGGAATGCAAACACAATCAATTTGATTTTATTACATTAAATCAACTTGAGACAATTACATCATTTTCTCAATACAAAAAGGCTTCAAATCTGCCCCTCATGTAGTTTCTTTGCTGCCCAAAATTCTTCATACCATTCCTCCAAAATCTCTGCACACTTCTCTTGAACTTCACGCTGCCCTCTTCTTCTTCTTCTTGTCTCAGAGCTTCTAAAACCCGTCACATTCTGTCTATCACTACTCATTTTTTCGAATCTTCTAAACGGTTTTTGGGTTTTGTTTGTCCCCTTCTTAGCTTTCCAAAACATTTTGAAATTCCTGATTTTGATTTGAAATGAGAAAGTTATGGCCATTTTACTGAGACTAGGTCTCACAAATATGACCCCAAGCCATCGTCCTCTACCCAGAATGCCAATCAAACATCCCGATTGCTCATTATTCCTTCTTGGGTGTGGGTAACCTCCCTCAATAATTATTTTCTGCAAAAATCAATTCATTTTCCCCATTTTTCTTCTCCACAATCCACTCCACTACCTCTTTTTCTGGCACCTACAATTATAATTATTTCAATGCATTTTTTTTAAAAATGTATCATGGAGTTACATCACCCAATAATAGCTCCCTCAGGCCTGGGTGTGGAATTTTGTAACTCCCAGGATTTCATTAATTCTCACCTCCCAACACTTTCATTTTGAATTAGAATTAAATTCAAATCCACACAAAATATTTTGCATTTGAGGGTTGATAGGTCCAGATAATAACTCATTTTCTATTGTTTTTATACATATCTTGAGATACTTTTAGATACACTTCCCATACAATGCTCCTACATTATACTATCTTTTTATATCTATTATGTAGACTCGAACCTTAAATATGATGATGAAATTATGGTTATAATATATTAGTATTGTATGGTTCATATGAAGATATGTATGGAATGTTGATGGAATGCTATAATTTAATTATGATAGTTATCCTTGTGTACATGTTTTGCGAAATTAACTTGTTTGCAGCTAAAGAGGAACCATGGCGCAACAGTTGCGAGATGAACCTGTAGCAAAAGGAATGACTGGACATCAAAACAGGGGAGCTCCAGGTTAAGCTGAACGTGATGGTTTTTGATTAAAGGCACTTGATGAAGGTTGAACATGGCATTATTATAACCAATTAATAAACGCTGAAGAAGAGGTCTCCTTCACTTATGGGATTTTGACAAATGGTTGTATGTTTACATGCAATTATGTTTTGATAGAGTTTTAGTCCTATTAGGATTCCTTTTCTTTTTCAATTATATGTTGAATAAATCAGTCTTAACTCTACGCTCTAAATATTTGGGAGAGGAGTTAATGATTTTGGTTAATTTGTTGCTTTGAATAAGATTCCCTCAAGCTTGTATATAGCTGTTGGTTGAATCCGTAGGATAGTTGGATTTTTAGTTTTATGTTATCAGTTACCTTTCAATTTCAAGACATGAAATATTCATAATGATTGAATACAATATGTGAAAGATCTTGTGTAATCTTCATGAATATACAATGAATGGAGTTAATTTAATGAAATGTGTATAATCTATTAGCTAGATTTGGGTTTAGTTAAAGTGAGAATAGTTACTTGAGCATGCCACTCAAGGTATTGTTCCCCACTTAATTTTTCAGTTATTTTTTTTTTAATAGTTGTCTTTAGTTTATCACTACTTCATGAATCATATGCAAGTCAATTAGAATTTCATATCTTGCTTATTGTTAATAAATGCCTATGAAAATACATGCAATGGTTAACCAATAGTACTTTGGACCTATTAATTTAGTTGAGTCATTTGTTTTTATCAGTTTTGAGTCATTACAACATCATTTCATTGGTAATAGTTCATTTATAGTCTAAGCTGTAGGTACCCATAACAACTAGGTTTGGTTTATGCTTTTACTGTTTTTTAATTCTGTGAGTTTCCAGCGAGTAGAATAACTTAAGTAGGGTAGCTTAAGTAGTTTTGAGTCTTTGAAGGCATATACAATGCTACACCATCACAAGCTTACAAGCCTTGGGTTGATAATTTAATATAGTCTTGAGCAATGTGGAGTTGACTGTTTAGTTAGTTAAACCTCCGAATTGTGTAGGTTCTACCAAGTTTACAATAAATTAACTTAGAATCTACAAGGGTTTTTTTAAATAATTAGATTTCTCACCTGTAAGACAGAACCACAAACCAAAACAAAAATCAAAATAGCAAAACTTAAATATTTTTGATGTACAGGATTGTCCGTGCACTCAGATGCTCCTGCATCAGGCACCCAAGGTAGAAAATGATGCAGAGTTAGGAGGATTCAAAAACACATCACCCAAACCTTCAACAATGACTCAAAGAAACCCTTGTCTAACACATGCTATTAGGGATTTTGGAGACATTCTCTTAACCACTCAACATAAGAAACAACACAAATATTTATTTGCTTCTTAAACATATCAAAATTTAGACTTCTTTGTTTTGTAACAACACCAATCAATAGTGATTGTACCTTGCCTTTTGGCCCTTACAAAGCTTGTCAGCTTGTACATACAACATAAAAATGAAAACTTAGAGTTCTATCATGGCTTTAGTACCATACAAGTCATCCCAAACACCAACTCCCATTAGGAAACTCCCATCAATGAATCAAAACCATAAACTTTTACCATAACAATTCACTACTTGCATCATGAGGTTTATTGGAAAAGTGCCACCCAATCCTTCAATCTCCTTCCCAATGCTTCCAACATGTTCTAATGCACCTGCACACACTAAGGAAACCATATTCCATACATACTTCATGCTATCTTATCAAAACCCTGACTAGAACTTCCATTTGAGATTCAAAACCTTGATTACCATAACTCTATTTAAACAAGATAGTGAGTAAATGGAAACACAGACTTTGTGGTTTCTCTAAAATCCATCTACCAAGGCATCCAAAAATACATAACCCCTTTCAATTTTTAATACCCAAGAAATGCATCCCTCACACAAACTAAACGTTCAAACTGCATTGTAATCTACCCTTTACCAGTCTGCCAGAGAAAACACAGTCTTGACCATTTGAAAGAAACATGCTCCAAAATAGATTATTTGTCAAAACCCATACTATAAAAGGAATCCCATACACCTTGACCATGTTCTCAACACTTTCCTTCTTGGTTGACACTAATTTCAATAACAAAACATCAAATAAACTCACTGTGCACTATTATTTTCCCAATTTTTCTTCAAGATACAACCTAGGGCATCAATAAAACAAAATCAAATCAAATATTCACGGCCTGCAAACTTAGGATGTGAAAGAATAGATAGTAATGAGTCTTTTCACCAATTTTTAGCATGTTCCATTGGCTAGATTTAAAGATAGACAATTTTGAATAGCCATTGGTTACCCTAGGAGGGTTTCTGACCCGTTTTCACCAAACAAGTAATATCTCCCTCAAAACAGTGTGGATTTGAATGAAATAAAAAGAATATGGAAATATATTCATATATTTATCAAACCAAATTATTTCCCCCTCATTATTAGGCCGTACATGGCGGTACAGGAGCCAAGAACTCTATTTTACCAGTAAAAAACACATAAATTTTGAGTTTTATTCATGTTTTCTTCATTACAATGCAAAACTCTCCATTATTTTCATTCACACCCCCTTTTGCTCAAGATAATACATCATTTTAAAGGCTTCCACTCTATAACAAACTCCTAAAACTAACTCAACTAACCTCCTAACTTCCTGATTTGTTACTTTGACAATTTTGCTCTTTTACCTTAACCACAAGGTTTACAAGATTTTGCTCTTTTTGCATTCTTTGAATCCCTCCATGCCTCTAGATCCATAAATTGAATTATTAAATGATAAAAGGATCCTCCTTGACCTTATTCAAATGAAAAAACATCTAAAACCTACTGTGGACCTTACTTAACATATTTCCCATCTTTTTGCAAATTAGACAAAAATGACTACATAACTTATCCTAATTCCTATCAAATGACTCAAATGCATTATAATGGTCTTGAAAAATCTTATTAAATGAACCCCTGTCACTCCTTAAACACTTATTACATTTTGGCCTCATGGAGGCATGTAATCAAACATGTGCTCCTACACCAGAAAAATTTTGTGAGCTTGGTCTCACAAAATGTAGTTGAGTGGTAGTACCACCCTTTTAGATTGCAAGCAATCTTCGACAAAATCCATCATTGAAACTGATATCTCTAATTTTTTCTTCCTTCTCTTCTTCCAACACTTAGCTAGAACAAGAAACCTCCTCCTTTGACAACTCTGCACTCCATTCTTCTCTCCTCTCGTGGGCTTGTATCCACCATGTACCATCCTCCAAATAATCTCTCTACTCCTCTCCTCTTTCGTGGGTTTTGACCCACCACAAACTGACCACCTCCACCAAGTTCCTCCTATAGCTTCCTCTATAGCCTCTACTTGCAAGTATACATCTGTATACCACTCCACATCTTCACAATCCTTTTTCTTCTCTAACTCTTTTCTCATATCATAGTGAAAATCCTTTATAAATTCGATAGCACAAAACTCATAAAAACAAGATTTTACCTCGATGAATTCTTTTGTCACAACATCTTCCTCATTGCCGAATGCTACTATCTTTGTTGTTGTACTGAACAACTTCTCTATCTCTGTAATCTATTCTTCAAGAAACTCTTGGTCTTCATCAGGTTCCTCATTGAACACTGGATCCTCATACATCATCGCATACTTGTTTTAAATGCAACATCCTCAATTGCTGCAACTTTACTCACAACAATCTCCTCAATGCTCACTTCTGGAACTCCATCTTCAACCAATGCTACAACAAACTCCTCTTCTTCACTTTTCTCATTTTTTTCGATGCTCTCACCCAAGCATACTTCTGCCACAGCAATTTCCTCTTGGACTGCTGCACTTTCTTTTTTCTTCTCATTCTCCACTACAATCTCACCATCTTCCTTCACATTATCCTCAAAAAATACTTCTACAATGTTCTCTCCCTCATATTCACTTGCATACACAACTATGATTTTTTTTTGTTTTTCTTCTTTGTCATTTCATCAAACACTTGCTACACACTCTCAATATTCAACCTCTCAAGTATAGATTGTCTCAAATTCGGCGATTGGTCTACACACCACACACATTCCACTCCCAAGTCCTAGTGAAAACTGCCTCACATCGAAGCTCCTGCCTGCACACTCAAGAACTCTCGTTTTGATACCATTGATGCAAATAAAATTGCTGCTTATAAAACACAATGCAACATATCTTTGTTGCAACAAATAGCAATTCATAAAACCCAAGAAATGCAAATACAATGAATTTTATTTTATTACATTAAATCAACTTGAGACAATTACATCATTTTCTCGATACAAAAGGCTTCAAATCTACTCCACATGCTCCTCATGTAGCTTCTTTGTTGCCCAAAATTATTCATACCATTCCTCCAAAATCTTTGCACACTTCTCTTGAACTCCACACTGCCCTCTTCTTTTTTTGTCTCAGAGTTTCTAAAACCTGTCACATTCTATCTATCATTGATCCCTCATTTTTTCGAATCTTCTAAAATGGTTTCTATGTTTTGTGCATCCCCTTCTCAGCTTTCTAGAAAATTTTAAAAGTCTTGATTTTGATTTGAAATGAAAAAAGTTATGGCCGTTTTACTGAGACTGGGTCTCACAGATACGACCCAAAGCCATATTTCTCTACCTAGAATGATATTCAAACATCCTGATTGCTCATTATTCCTTCTTGGGTATGGGTAACCTCCCTCATTAATTTTTTTCTGCAAAAATGAATTCATTTTCCCTATTTTTTGTGAGATGATAAATCCTGATTTCACCTTAAATAGTAATAAAATCCAGATATATGCAATATTATTCCAAATCAATGAATTTCCAAATGATTATAGAACATATGGGACTTGTAGATTTAATCTCAAACATGAACATATATTAAATATGGAACTATAGACAGATTAGTTGATACCCAGTGACATCAGATCTGAAAGATGACAAATTCTCTGATCATCGATAATTCATAGCTCATATACAAACAGTTTGCCAAGGATACTGCCACCTAATTCGTCGGTCTCGAAAATGCTGGGGAAATAATACAAAATTCTGCAATAATTATAGCTACTACAATTCCTGATTGCCTGGGTATTGCCCAGATGTGTGTCGCCAGAGTGTGGACACACGGGGAAAGTGTCGACTCAGCCTGGGAGTGTTATACTCTGTCCAACAGATTATGCTAACTCTCGTAACTCACACACAGGCTATGCACGATATCAATCTATCAATAATTAACAACTCATATGTTCCCCAAATTACAGATGATATGTTCCTCTTTCATACAGTCCGTCGTCATGATTGCTCCCAACATCGACACTCAAGAGCTAGATCGTGTGTCCAATTCCAATTTCGGGACTTTGGATCTCACACCAACTGGGAATGTGTGGCTTTAGTGCGCTCAACCAAACTTCTAATTTAATCGACTAGTAAAATGAATCCTGATGAAGGCGTTGGAATGTTTGTCGGCCATAGCCAGAGGCTCGACCTAATCGGAATGAATGATCGCCTCATTCAGAGTCCTTGATTGCTGGAGTCTTGCACAATCCTTGGAAAATAAAAATAGATTCTAAAAATGAGTTTTGACAATACTAAACATGAATTTCCTAGAACTAAGACTACGTCCAGTACCTGGGTGCCAACACATGAGCGACTACGTCCTCATCGATTACTTGGCAAGATTTGCATCCAAATTCGTGGTGATCTCAGGAAAGGAAATCATTCAATATAAATACCTATCCTAAATGCCAACTTGAAAGAAGTCACCCAGAATAAACAAAAATTAAAATAATAATCCTGGGCACCAACTCAAGGGAGTCGACCACATTAGCAATTTAAAATTAATTTATTATTATTAGATAGTGTTAAAAACACTATTTTCCTCAATAATGTCAACCATTCAATTTGAAATATTTGGGACATTACAGTCCTCTCCTCCAAATTGTTGCTTGTCCTCAAGCAACCTCAAATTGGGATGCTCAAAGATCTCCACGCCTTCCCACCTTGCATCTTCAACGAGAATATTCTTCCACTTTACGAAGTACTCTGGAGTGGTCTTGTTCCTCAAATTTTTCTCTTTGACATCCAATACAGTCTCAGGTTCAAGTATTAGTTTTCCTTCATCATCAAGAGGTGGTAGCTCCAACGACTGTGTAATTTTCTGTCCCAATGCTCTTTTCAAACAAGATACATGGAAGATATTATGGATTCTGCTTCCCTGTGTAAACTCTAGCTCATATGAAACCTCCGCAATTCTTCTTGTGATTCAGAAAGGCCCATAGAATCTTGGCTTCAACTTTTCAGTACCATTTCCTTTGAAGGATGACTGTCTATAGGGATGCAATCTCAAGTAAACCATATCATTGACCCCAAAAACTTTCTTAGTTCTTCGCTGATCTGCATATAACTTTTACTGGTTTTGAGCACACTGTAGATTTTCCTTGAGAACATTCATGATATCCACATTTTGCTGCACCAGATCTCTAGCACTCGAAACTTTACTGTCTGCAAGGATTAGATTCATAAAGGAAGTGGCATCATACCCATAAATTTCTTTAAAGGGTGACATACCAATGGACATGTGATGTGTGGTGTTGTAGCAAAACTCCCCTAAATGTAGCCATTTCACCCAAGCTGATTGCTGCCCTGTCACATAGTTCCTTAGGTACCTCTCAATCCACTTGTTCACAATCTCTAATTGTCCATCCGTTTGAGGGTAGTAGCTAGTGTTTGGTGTCAACTATGTATGAGCCAAATGAAAGAGTTATTGCCAAAACAAGCTGATGAACCTGTTGTCCCTGTCACTCACAATATTCTTTGGCAGCCCATGGAGTCTAAATAACTCTCTAAAAAATAGATTAGCAAATTGAGGAGCCTTGAATTCTAAAGTAATGGCATAAAAATGAGCATATTTCGTTAACCTATCCACCACAACATAAATGAAATCTTTACCTTGCACCTTCGGTAGCCCAGTAATGAAATCCATGGATATGCTTTCCCATTTCTAATTTGGAATGGGTAGGGGCTGCAACAAACCAGCTGGTAGAACATGTTCGGTCTTATTTTGTTGGCACACCAAGAACTCTCTAACATGCTGCAATATATCATTTTTTAATCCCTTCCATGAAAAGTGTTCCCTTACTTGCTTGTATGTCTTGTAGAAGCCCAGATGACCAACAAGGGGGGTATTGTGCAAGCTCTCATAATCCTCCCCTTGACCTTGGAATGTGGCACAAGATACACCCGTTCCTTGTAGAGGATGAGGTCTTCGACCACCTTGTACCTGTCAGCAAGAACCTTCCCTTCCAAGATATCATTAGCAAACAAATCTTTGGCATACTTAGCTATTATAGCCACTCTCCAATCAGTAGATATATCAGTCATAGCACCGAGATAAGGCTTCCTAGAAAGTGCATCAGCCACCACATTGTTCTTTCCTTTCACATATTCAATATCAAAATCATAGGCTTGAAGTTTGCTTACCCATTTTTGTTGTCTATCACTCAAATCACGTTGATTGAGGAAGAATTTTAAGCTGTTATGATCCGTCTTCACCACAAATTTCCCACAAACCAAATACTATCTGAATTTTGCAAGGGCATGCATAATAGCTAACATCTCCTTATCATAAATGGAAAAGACCTTCTTTGAATCTCTAAGTTTTTTGCTCTCATATGCGACGGGGTATTGATTATGCATCAACACTGCTCCAATATGACCCTGAAGCATCACACTCAAGTACAAAAGGATATGAGAAATCTGGAATAGCCAAAATGGGCCATGAGCTTATTACCTCCTTAAGCTTGTCAAAAGCTTGCTGTGCTGTAGGACTCCAAGAGAAAGCTCCCTTCTTTTTCAAATTGGTTAATGGTACTGCAAGTTGGGAGAAACCCTTTACAAACCTTCTATAGTAGATGCAAAGGCCCACAAATCCTCTCAATTTTGTCAAATTCTTGGGTCTAGGCCAATCCTGAATTTCCTTGATCTTCTCTTCATCAACACTAACCCCCTGAGCACTAATCTTATGCCCTAAGTACAAAATTTTGATCATCCCAAACTCACATTTTGACATCTTGGCATAAAATGAGTGACTTTCGAGTATGCCAAGCACCTCTTCTAAATGCTTCAAATGATCCTCCCATGTCTTACTATAGATCAAGATGTCATCAAAGTGTTGGAGATGTCATTTAATTGCAATCCTAAACATTATTTATTTCATGTATCTCCTAAGTCCTTGGAGAGTGTTCCCCAACACTAGGATTAGAAAGAGATTAATATTGAATGAAATAATCATGTTAATTGACATTTGTACTTAATTCTAAATGTTAGGAGCATGTGAGGGCGTCCAATATGAGTTCCTAAATGATAGGGGCACATGGGGTGCCCACATGGAAGGTGACACTCACCTTAAGTTAAGCTATTTGGAGTAAAAGACAACACTTTTGAGTGCATGTAAAGATCCTAGGAGTTAGGGATTGATGTTTACATGCATGAAGTTTAGTTCAGTTTAGTTCAGATCAGTTCAGTTCAGTTCAGTTCAGTTCAGTTATGGTTCAGTTATCTTCAGTTAGTTTTAGTTGAATGCTAGTTGACTTCAGTTAACTTGGAATGCATGACTAATGACTTGAGTTGCATGACAGATAACAGGTGACTACCTTCAGTTAATAGGGGATGACCATTCTTGCATGAATGGTGGAGAGATATGTTTCAGTTAACAGAGAATGACTTGGACCCACCTTGGGCACCCAAGTTGGCTTCTTGGAGTTAACTCTTTTGCATACTAAGATATTTCAGAAGGCTGAGTTAAGTGGGCCCATTCTTGGGCACCTACTTTGAGAATAAGCCTTGAAGATATCTATGGAATCAAGGTTCAGTTGTGACTTCAGTTTGGGATGCCCAAATGGATGAAGCACATGTTTTGACATTGTTCTTCACGGTAGAACTCTACTTGCAAGAGATAGGCATACCTTTTGTGAGATAGGGATTGAGATTTGTAATTTTAACTCTTTGGAGTTTACAAAGTTGATTATTGCCTATTTATCTCAAGCAAGTTGAAGAGAGTTGTTATCAGTTTTATTGCAGGTTGTGAAGGAGATTTGGTGAAGGGAAAAGAAGCATTCTCAAGCAAGGATTGGAATTATTGTAATATACTTCAGAGATTAAATAATACATTGATTCTTGGTGGAGTTTTTTCTTGAAAGGGTTTCTCCACGGTATATGCTGTGTATCTTCTATTCTTTTGTCTAATTCTTCTACAACCTTCTGTCTTCATTCTACAAATGATAAAATGAATTAATCAGATAATCACCCACAAAGAATCTGTAACAAAGAATACATATTTAGATCAACAATCATAAAGTTTTACAAAGTATTAAGCTACATAAACACCTCAATTTTCAACATTTGGTATTAGAGTTGAGGTTGGGTAGAGTATTGGGATGCCTTTCTCTTAAAATATTGGAGGGTTTTTGGCTGTAGTGGGAGCTTTTACTATTTTTTGTTATTGTTGATTTTGGAAAATAAGTTTTTTACAATGAATTCTTGTTTAGATATTGAAAGGATCAATGGATATAATTATGAGATGTGGAAATTAAAAATGGAGGATCTCCTTGAAGAGAGAGATCAGTGGTTATCTATTGGTAATGAGACAAAGTCACCTACAACGATTTCAGATGAGGATTGGGATAAGCTTGATAAGAAGGCAAGAGGGACCATAAGATCATGTCTTGTTGATGTTGTTCTCTTGAATGTTTCAGAATAAATTACTGCATATAAGCTGTGGAAGAGAATAGGTTATATTTATCAAACTAAGAGTCTTACTAATAAGTTGTATCTGAAAAGACAATTGTATTATTTAAAGATGAAAGAAGGCGACTCTGTTGCAAATCATTTGAATTATTTTAATTTGATTCTAAGTCAGTTAGCATCCGTAGATGTAAAGCTAGAAGATGAAGATAAATGCATTTTGTTACTTTGTTCTTTACTAAAGTCTTGGGAAAATCTAATTGTTGCTATCAGTGGTAGTGGTGTAGATCCGAAGATGGACAATATAATTCCTACTCTCCTATCAGAGGAGATGAGGAGGAAGTCTAAAATGGAAATCCAAGATGCCTTGTTTGTAAAAGATAGACCTGAGAAAAAGGAACCTAAGGGAGACAAGGAAGGGAAGGGTAAGTCAGAAGGACAGAGTAAGGTAAAGTGTTGGAATTGTGGGAAACCAGGACATGCAAAGAAGGATTGTAAGAACAAGAAAGAGAGTTCTAATTCTTCTACAGAGGAATACTCGAATGATAGTAATGATGCATTGGTTATTTCAACTAATATTGTTTGTGATAACTCTTTGCTTCATGTTTCAGAGTGATCTTCATAGAGAGGATGGTAGTCACAATTCCATGTGTGACTCAGTACCACGGTTCAGTGGGAGTTGTTGGTAGTGTCGGGGATGCATCATTGGTAAGGTTATCTCCATGTGATTGGAGATATGGTTTCTTGGTTTAGAGTGTATTTTTTATGATGTCATGTTATACTCTTGATACTAGTTTAGAGTTTAGAATATTACACGTTCTCTTGAGACCAGGATGTATATATGTTATGGTGCATGTGATTTCCTAGGAGGAGATGGTTAGATAATGGATGTCATGCTCATGTTAAAGATTGGAGCTTTGATATTGATCTTGTGTAGTTCTCTTATGTATTGGGTACATTAATCATTTGCTTGATTACTTCATGATAGTGTTGTGTTGCATTTGGAGTTTGGCATAGATTGGTTGGTTATAGGTCCTCATGGAAACTTGGAGAAATAGGTGAGGCTTGAGTTCTCTTATGGTAAGAGATATATGTTGGAATGGTTACTTGTAAGAAAATATATTTTCAACAGTAAAGATCGAGAAGCCTACACCTTGGTTGAACGTGAGTTCAACACACTTGGCAGTTTCACATGCGTCCAAAGAGGCAGTTTGGATACAAAGACTTGGGAAAGGTATTGGTTTTAATTGCAAGTTAAACTTCAATGTGATAGTCAGAGTGCTATGTGTTTAGCCAAAAATCCTATGTATCATGCTCGTACTAAGCATGTTGATGTTGAGTATCACTTTGTGCGAGAAATGGTTGAGAGTGGGAAGGTATTAATTGAGAAATTTGACACTTTAATTAATGCTATAGATTATCTTATGAAACTAGTTCCTATAGATAAGTTCTCTTGGTTTTAATCATTTGCTTGGAGCTTCATGATTATGCAGGTTGCATTTGAAGTTGGCATGGATTGATTAGTTGGTGCAGAAAGGCCATTGGGCCTTGAGTCCTGTACCTGATTTATAATTATTATTCCTTGTTTAGAATAATTGCAATGCATAATTTCAAGTGGGAGAATGTTGGAAATAGGATGTCATTTAATTGCAATCCTAAACATTATTTATTTCATGTATCTCCTAAGTCCTTGGAAAGTGTTCCCCAACACTAGGATTAGAAAGAGATTAATATTGAATGAAATAATCATGTTAATTGACATTTGTAATTAATTATAAATGTTAGGAGCATGTGAGGGCGTCCAATATGAGTTCCTAAATAATAGGGGCACATGGGGCACCCACATGGAAGGTGACACTCACCTTAAGTTAAGTTAACTATTTGGAGTAAAAGATAACACTTTTGAATGCATGTAAAGATCCTAGGAGTTAGGGATTGATGTTTACATGCATGAAGTTTAGTTCAGTTTAGTTTAGTTATGGTTCAGTTATCTTCAGTTAGTTTTAGTTGAATGCTAGTTGACTTCAGTTAACTTGGAATGCATGACTAATGAATTGAGTTGCATGATAGATAATAGGTGACTACCTTCAGTTAACAGGGGATGACTATTCTTGCATGAATGGTGGAGAGATATGTTTCAGTTAACAGAGAATGACTTGGACCCACCTTGGGCGCCCAATTTGGCTTCTTGGAGTTAACTCTTTTGCATGCTAAGATATTTCAGAAGGCTGAGTTAAGTGGGCCCATTCTTGGGTGCCTACTTTGAGGATAAGCCTTGAAGATATCTATGAAATCAAGGTTTAGTTGTGACTTCAGTTTGGGATGCCCAAATGGATGAAGCACATGTTTTGGCATTGTTCTTCACGGTAGACTCTACTTGGAAGAGATAGGTGTACTTTTTGTGAGATAGGGATTGAGATTTGTAATTGTAACTCTTTGGAGTTTACAAAGTTGATTATTGCCTATTTATCTCAAGCAAGTTGAAGAGAGTTATTATCAGTTTTATTACAGGTTGTGAAGAATATTTGGTGAAGGAAAAAGAAGCATTCTCAAGCAAGGATTGGGATTATTGTAATCTACTTCAGAGATTAAATAATACATTGATTCTTAGTGGAGTTTTTTCTTGAAAGGGTTTCTCCACGGTATATGTTGTGTATCTTCTATTCTTATGTCTAATTATTCTACAACCTTCTGTCTTCATTCTACAAATGATAAAATGAATTAATTAGATAATCACCCACAAAGAATACATATTTAGATCAACAATCATAAAGTTTTACAAAATATTAAGTTACATAAACACCTCAATTTTCAACACAAAGAAGACCAAAATAAATTTCCTCAACTGAAGAATGAATACCTGATTGGAATGTAGCGGGGGTGTTGATTAACCCAAATGGAATTACCAAGAACTCATAATGCCCGTAGTGACAACTAAAAGTTGTCTTATGCATGTCCTCCTCCCTTACTCTAATCTGATGATACCTCGAATGTAAATCAATCTTGGAGAAGTATATTGCACCATGGAGCTCATCTATCAACTCATCAATCCTAGGAATGGGATAGCGGTTCTTGATTGTCTTCTTGTTGAGTGCTCTATAATCAATGCACATCCTGAGTGTCCCATCCTTCTTTATGACCAACACCACAAAAGAGGCAAAAGGGCTCGAGCTTGGACGAATATGCCCCATAACCAAAAATTCCTTGATTTCCTTCTCAATTTCTACCTTGTATATTCTAGGGTTCCGATATGGAGTGGTGATGACAGGTTTAGCTCCTTCCTCCAGCTCTATCACATGCTGAAATCCTCTATTAGGTGGCAACTCAGATGGAATCTCTCGGAACACCTTGCGCTTCTTGTCCAAGATAGCCTGAATGTTGATGGGGTAAGTTCTTCCCTCTTTTGGAGGACTAGTATCTGTGATCAAACACTCTGCTACCCAAGCCACTTCATCTCTTTGAAAAGACTACTCCATTCTTTTGGCTGAAACCACCATTGGACTGTTAGGGAAAAATAAATGGGGGCATCTCAGAGAAACCTCCAAGAACAGTAGTGCCTTCGGTACCTTTAATTTTGATTAGATTGCCTCAAAGACATGTACAACTATGTCCTAAAGCGGAAACAGACACAATTCATTTCCCACATTATTCCTTCTAAGAGAAGCACATGTAAATTCAACATCATGCAATAACAAATTCTAGAAGCAGAACCAACATAGATGAAAGATAAGACAAAAAACCAAAACACAAAGATTTACGTGGGGAAAACCCTTTTGGGTAAAAAACTCCACTCTCAAAAGTTTGAGCCATTGTATTATTCAACAACATAAAGTTACAATACAGTTTCAGGCTCATAGCCTTTTCAGAGATTACATCTTGTTCATTCTGGATACAACCTGGTAGCAACTGATCAACCCATCAGACCATACAACCTTCGCACTGATACAATGTAGTGTAGATCAACAAGAGAGAGATCAATCATGATCCATGATTAGAAGAGATTCCAGCAGAACCCTGCTTCTCTCTTCTTCTCCTTCAGCCTCATGGCCTCGACCTTTCAGCCAGCCACACAGCCCTCTTTGTTAGCTCTCTTGGTTCTTCTTTCTCCTCTTATTCACACTGGCTCTTTTTGTACTCCATCTTCAAAACATCCAATGCATACATATATGCATTCGTTCTCAAACAACCTCTGTGAATCGGTTTGCTTCCAACTGTCAGATCACAACTATCGAATCATCCAGCTCAGCATCGTAGATGTTTCCAATTCCTTGCATAGAAGATAATACGTCCAGGTCACACCACGTAGGACAGTCATTCAAATGGTCAACAACGATCAACTTGTGTCGCATGTCGGTGAGACACTAACCGTGCCTCCCAGATGCCACAGAGCCCATATCGTCATTATCGCCAAGAGTCTTCACTATCGGCAAGACATTATACCGAGTCCAGAAAGCTATCACTCAGGCTTCCCCTTGTCGCCAAGACATCTTACTGAAGTTCCCAAGTCACATCGACCTCAACATTCTCATCAGCGAGACAATCTCCATTCGATGAGACATCATATCAAAGTTCAAAGGTCACTCTGAAATGTCCAATAGTCGGCAAGACTATCGTCATTCGCCAAGAGTCATACTGACAAGAGACTACCTCATCGGCGAGACAATCACTCTTCGCTAAGATATCATACTGCCTTCAAGTCATATCGAAGAGTCCAACCGTCAGCCAGACATTCCACATTCGCTGAGACTTCATATCAAAGTCCTTGTGTTTCTCCAATGACTCCATTCACTAAGAGTCTCACCGAAAACACCTAATCACATGTGGCTTTGTCAGCCAGACTTACCACTGTCGATGAAACATAATACCGAGCTCAGGAGTCATATCGATGTCCAATGCACCTGTCGTCAAGACTTCCACATTCGGTAAGACTACATACCGAAACACGTGTTACACTGAAGTCTCACAACCATCGGTGAGAGAGCCAGCCTTCAGCAAGAGTTCTTACCGAACCCTTTGTGTTACTCCGATGACCTAGTCACCATGAGTCTCCCCGACATCCGCTAGACACCAACCCGTCGGCCAGAGGTCTTCACTCGGCAAAAGGGTTATAGCGAACACACCAAGTCACACCGATGACCCCATAAGACTTATCTTGTTGGCCAGACATCTCCCATCGCTAGGACACATTCTGATAGAAGCGAGTCATACCGATAGTTCCATCGTCCAAACAGACCAAAGGTCACGCTGATATCTGTCAAACTTCCTACTGTCACCGAGACATCATCCCAACTGTCCAAGGGTACGCTGAAGGTTGCCGATTATGCCGATCGCCAAGACATTCCAGAAGTCACAGCGATAGTCAGGATCAACTAGTAGGTCGGACAGACATCTCCACAGTCTCACCGAAATTTCTCACAAGAGGTTTCAACTTGTGGGATTGAGGCACACAATTCCAACAATCTCCCACTTAACGAAGATCACACAGGCACCTCAAAAGCAACCGGAAACTAAGATCACACTAGCTCCACCAGTTTAGACCCCGCAACACTCAAGACACCCAATCAACAGGATTCCACAAATTCAGTCCACCGGACAATCTACAACAAAGACCAGGCATCTAACTACAACTCACTATCCAATGAAGCAAACGAAATGCAACCAATCACAACCTTCCAAGAAACCACATAGATCTCAAACATGATCTCATGCTCCATCAAGACATCTGCACCAACATCCAAGATGTCCACCATTCAGGCAACAATCCTTGTCATCTTCCAATATGCCACCTGAGGAAGAAAGATACAAGCCAAGGTGAATAAGCACCATTCCAATGAACACAAGCAAAAGATCCCAATGATATCATCAATGACATACTGCTACCACTTCACTGTGCTCAAACACTATACAAAAGCAATATCAACTTCAAAGCTTCAATTAGAACACAATAGTGAAGTCATTCTCTAGAAACAAGATAAATAACACCAGTTAGAACAACAATCAGAATGACTGCTTCCATCCAACTGATAAACCCACGTGACTGAAAATAGCACCCATAGCTCGTGCTATTCCATCCAATCTCACATACCTCAAAGGTATTAGCATTAGTAGACTCATGCTGCTCCAAAACCAACCCATCGACAGTGAATGCAAGCTCCAAGTGCCAACCAATAGAAGAAGACAAAACACAACAGGAACTCCCACTATCCGAGTAATCCAAAGACATCACAAGTCTACCAATAACAACACATAGAAAATATAACCATGTAGTACCGAGGAAATATCCACAATGATATGCACATCCTACAACAAACTGTTACAAGAAACATTTCTCTCACCACAAGTCTTCACAGTTCTCCCAAGATCTCCACACGCAACAAACAATTGTAATGTGAAAACAAACATCTAGGAAGAAAACCAAGACTAAAGAGAGAAACCCTGCACATCATATTCCTGTAGAACATCCTCCTATAGACACTTCTAACTTCCAGCGGTGTCAAGAATGATCTTCTTCACAACCCAAAAGAAAAACCTTAACAACATCCATCCGTTCAATCACCAAGATCAAACCAATTTAAAAAACAACATGGATGTAAGCATCTCGAAGAAGATCAAGCTAGTTCATTCCCCATTTCAGGAAATCAGCCCAAACATCATCTCCTACCAATTCTCATCAGTAACAAGGAGATAAAACAAGCTGTACAAATTCCACTATGAATCCTCCAGAACCATTAGACAACAATTCAAGATCCATATCATGAAAGTGAACATAAAACACATCTGAAAAATATAATGGTCCAAATACCTTTCAGATAAACTGCCGAGCAGACCAAGAGTGGGAATGAGAATACTCCTTCAAAATATACAAGTCATCATGACTAATCCAAGAGCAATCTCCTCATAGGTCTCTTATTGAACTTATGTTCAACCAAGATGTAGCCTTCTCGGACTTTCAGACCATTGTCAAAGCTCCAATCATCTGAATCAAGAACTTATCATGACACCATGATCTACATATCCCCTTAGGAGATACCATGCTTCAAGTGACTTCACCATGGTCTCAAGTACAATGCACAATGCCAAAACTCCAGTGCACAACCAAGAGTATACCATGACATAAAGCAAATAGACTCAAAACCAACATCACCTGTCAAGCACCACCAACACCTTAGCCAAAGACTCCAAGCATCCTCCATGGTTCCAAGATGTTGCACATCTTCAAATAATGTCCATGCAAATGCGAAAGAACCCTTCTATGCAACAGGATCTAAGAGCTCTCCCAAGAAACATCTGCAACACTTAAAGAAGACCATTCACCACCATGTGATGAACCCACAGTCACTGCTAGAGCTCCCACTGAAACGTGACACCCAAGCTCTCCAAGCATCATGACCAACTGCTTCAGGTTCCCAGAACCGACTATTTAGGTACTCAAGAATATCCATCATCTCATCTCAAAACAGCCACACCAATGCACAAGTGACCACAGACAAGGCCAGCTAACAAGTCTGCACCAACAATGAATCAACCTCATGGATAAAGACAATCCACATCCAAGTTATCTCACTGCAGCCAATGGGTAGCTAATCCACCAACCGTATAACTTGTAGATCACAAACATCGAACATGCAAACCTATTATCGCATTGGAAACTGCAACACTGAGATATCAAAGAGGATAACCACGTAGACAACATGACTCAGACACCAGATCACACCAAACCTAATTTTCCAATCATGTCCACAACGAGCACCATAATCAAGGAACCCACAAGCACCACCACAAGAATGCTGAGTGACAAATCACATACCAAAACTCCCATGCAGAGAAGAAATCATACCTCCTCAAACCATGCATAAAGCATGCATGCAAAACTGCAACTATCTCATCCAGCAACACCCCAAAAGCCAGGGTCTAGAAAATAGCTTAACAACAACTCCACATAACCACAAGTTTTGCTTAACCGTGTAAAACCTACAAAAACCACAGAGCCATGCAAGTACAAAAAATCCTTAAAAGGAAACAACAGTTCAGGAAATCCATCCCCCTTTCAGGCCAAATCTAAACCACCAACATGTGCATGCATCCGAGAAAGAGAGAAAGGCTATTTCAGAAGCTTGCAAATCATCTAATGATTAACTTCATAGCCTTTATGTATTCGAGGTTAATAGGAAACAATGCCTTCCAACACCAGGAAACACCACCTAGCATAAGCACTCTCTTCCATGGCTGAGAAACAAACTAGGCTTCTCCATATCACCTTGGAGCCTGTCACACAGACGCCCAATATGAAAGCTTTACTGCTACATAGCCACAGAGAAGAGAAATCCACCTCATACTCCAATGTTATACCGCTATAGATCACAACATGATCAACTCCCTTTTTCCATCTCCATCATCCTTTAAGTTGCATGCTGTCTCCGAATACCACAAGACTTCCACTCACCAAAGGATCAATAAATCAGTCCATTCCTCTAGATTTCCTCCAACCCAACAAACTGAGAAATCTTCATAGGAGAAATACCTAGAACCAACAACCAAAAGAAGGCTCTAATACCACTTGCTAGGGAAAAATAACTAGGGGCATCTCAGAGAAACATCTAAGAACAGTAGTGCCTTCGGTACCTTTAATTTTGATTAGATTGCCTCAAAGACACGTACAACTATGTCCTAAAGCATAAACATATACAATTCATTTACCACATTAATCCTTCTAAGAGAAGCACATGTAAATTCAACATCATGCAATAACAAATTATAGAAGTAGAACCAACACAGATGAAAGATAAGACAGAAAACCAGAACACAAATATTTACGTGGGGAAAACCCTTTCAGGTAAAAAACCCCACTCTCAAAATTTTGAGCCATTGTATTATTTAGCAACAGAAAGTTACAATACAGTTTCAGGCTCATAGCCTTTTCAGAGATTACATCTTGTTCATTCTAGATACAACCTGGTAGCAACTGATCAATCCGTCAGACCATACAACCTTCGCATTGATACAATGCAGTGTAGATCAACAAGAGAGAGATCAATCATGATCCATGATCAGAAGAGATTCCAACAAAGCCCTGCTTCTCTCTTCTTCTCCTTTGGCCTCATGGCTTCAGCCTTTCATCCAGCCACACGACCCTCTCTGTTAGCTCTCTTGGTTCTTCTTTTTCCTCTTATTCACACTGGCTCTTTCTATACTCCATCTTCAAAATGTCCAATGCATACATATATGCATTCGTTCTTAAACAACCTCTGTGAATCGGTTTGCTTCCAACTGTCGGATCAAAACTATCGAATCATCCAGCTCAGCATCGTAGATGTTTCCACTTCCTTGCATAGAAGATAATATGTCCAGGTCACACCACGTAGGATAGTCATCCAAACGGTCAACAATGATCAACTTGTGTCGCATGTCGGTGAGACACTAACCGTGTCTCCCCGATGCCACAAAGCTCATATTGTCATTATCGCCAAGAGTCTTCACTATCGACAAGACATTATACCGAGTCCAAAAAGCTATCACTCAGGCTTCCCCTTGTTGCCAAGACATCTTACCGAAGTTCCCAAGTCACATCGACCTCAACATTCTCATCGGTGAGACAATTGCCATTCGATGAGACATCATATCGAAGTTCAAAGGTCACTCTGAAATGTCCAACAGTCGACAGACTATCGTCATTCACCAAGAGTCATACCGACAAGAGACTACCTCATCGGCGAGACAATCAATCTTCGCCAAGACATCATACCGATGCCTTCAAGTCATATCGAAGAGTCCAACCATCAGCCAGACATTCCACACTCGCTGAGACTTCATACCGAAGTCCTTGTGTTTCTTCGATGACTCCATTCGCTAGGAGTCTCACCGAAAACACCCGATCACATGTGGCTTTCTCGGCCAGACTTACTGCTGTCGATGAAACATCATACGGAGCTCAAGAGTCATATCGATGTCCAATGCACCTGTCGGCAAGACTTCCACATTCGATAAGACTACATACCGAAACACATGTGTTACATCGAAGTCTCACAACCATCGACGAGAGAGCCAGCCTTCGGCAAGAGTTCTTACTGAACCCTTTGTGTTACTCCAATGACCCACTCGCCATGAGTCTCCCTAAAATCTGCTAGACACCAACCTGTTGGCTAGAGGTCTTCACTCGGAAAAGGGTTACAACGAACACACCAAGTCACACCGATGACCCCATAAGACTTATCTTGTCGGCCAGATATCTCCCATCACCAGAACACATTCCGATAGAAGCAAGTCATACCGATAGTTTCATCGGCCAGACAGACCAAAGGTCATGCCGATATTGGCTAGACTTCCTACCGTCGCCGAGACATCATCTCGACTGTCCAAGGGTACGCCGAAGGTTGCCGATTATGCCAATTGCCAAGACATTCCAAAAGTCATAGCGATAGTCAGGATCAACTAGTAGGTCGGACAAACATCTCCACAGTCTCACCGAAATTGATCACAAGAGGTTTCAGCCTGTGGGATTGAGGCACATAAATTCCAACATGGACCATTTTTGGAAAGGCCTCAGAGGACAATCTCTTTTCCATCATGTTTGAACTTCAGCTCCATGGTTTGGTAGTTGGTAGTGTACTCTCCTAGTGAATGAATCCATTGTACTCCTAAGACCATGTCTGTGTCGCCAATGTCAACAACATAGAAATCATCTCTCATCCTGTGTCCTAGGATCAAATCCATCTGTTGAATTCGACTAGTGCAAGAAAGGATATTACTTCCTACGGCTGCAACATCGAATCCCTCAAAGTATTCTACTTCCAAACATAATTTGGCTACTGTCTTCTTGTCGATGAAATTATGAGTGACTCCACTATCTATCAACACTGTCACTTTTTGTCCTCGAAAGACCCCTCGAATGTGGAGAGAATTGTATCATGGTGCTCTTGAAAGTGATGGAAGAGTTCCCCCCAAAGATCCTCCTATAACCACATCTTGTCCTTCCTCATTAGTGGTTTCCTCATTACCACCTTCTTCAAATTCTACTTCATCATCGAAAACTACTTCAATGTAGTGAATCTATCCTCTCCCAAGACATCTGTGGCACTCATTCCATGGTTCTCTACAATGGTAGCACAAGCCCTTTTGACGAAGCTTGTTCCTAGACATGTTTGATCCATTTTTCCTTGGAGGGAAACCCTTAGGTGGAGGATTTTCCTTAGGGAAAGGTTTCCTTGGCTGCCCTGCTGGAGTGCTCTTGAAAATAGGTTTATTCTTCTTGGTGGAGTCCTCAAGACTTAAAGACCTTCGAATGGATTCCTCCAATGTTGTTGGCTCCAAAGCCCTTACCAAGCCACAAAAGGAATCTGATAGGCCTTCAATAAAAAAAATCCTTTTGTCTGAAACATCTGGTACCATCACAACAAGCCTTTGGAATTCTGAAATATACTCATCCATGGTGCCCAACTGTTTCAATCTTGTCAACTCCTAGAAGTACACTTTGGGATCCTTCCTATCAAACCTCTCCATCAGCTTTTGTGTGAAATCTGCATATGTAGTCACAAGTCCAAACCCTTGAGTCACAATACCATGGTGCCACCATTCATGATCCAAGTCTTCCAAGTGTAAAATGGAATATTTGATCGCTTCATCTTCGGTCATGGGGCTGAGAGAAAAATATGTATCCAATTTCTGAACCCATGCCTATGCAGTCACTTTTCTTGAACCATCAAATGTAGGGAGTGACAACTTGCTGACTTTGTTCTGAAGATCTTTGTTCACCCGTTGCAGATGTTGTCTCTCATCACTTCCAAATCCTCTTCTAGCATTGTTGAACTGATCAAAGGGGATTGCTGCTTGGGCTTCATCATCTAGTTTCATGTAATCCTGCACAATGCTGTTGAAGTTAAGTTGATCTTCTTCTTCATGAGATGCCTCTGTTCTATGTAAAAATGTGGGCTGGGTGGGTCTATGAGTTGATCCCTTCAAAGTCCTGCTATGTTCTCCCCCTCTTGATTGTTCCATATTTCCTTCTTCAACATTGTTGGGTCCCGATTTTTTGTTGTTCATGGCAACAGTGAGAGTCTGCATCATTTGCAGTAGCATTTGGTTCATCTGATCCTATTTTTCCATGAAAGCTTTGAACTCATTATTCTGATCCTCCATCTTCTTCTTACCTCTGCCTCCAATTCCCCTGTTGTTGTTTTGATTAGATGCTTCAAGTCTTTTTCTTTCTCTCTATGGCTCACAAATCTCTCTAGCTCAATTACATAAATGATCATCCACAGGCTGGAAGAATCATGACTCTGATACCACTACGAGATGTTGAATCTTGATTTCACCTTAAATATTAATAAAATCCAGATATGTGCAATATTATTCCAAATCAATGAATTTCCAAATGATTACAAAACATATGGGAGTTGCAGATTTAATCTCAAACATGAACATATATTAAATATGGAACTGTAGACAAATCAGTTGATACCCAGCGACATTAGATCTAAAAAATGACAGATTCTTTGATCATTGATAATTGATAGCTCATATACAAACAGTCTGCCAAGGATATTGCCACCTAATTCGTTGGTCTGGGCAACGCTAGGGAAATAATACAAATTTCTGTGATAATTGTAGCTACTACAATTCCCGACTGCCTAGGTATCACCCAGATGTATGTCACCAGAGTGTGGAGACGCGGGGATAGTGTCGACTCAACCTGAGAGTATTATACTTTGTCCAACGGATTGTGCTGACTCCTGTAACTCACACAAAAGCTATGCACAATAACCATATATCAATAATTAACAACTCTTGTGTTCCTAGATCATAGATAATATGTTCCTCTTTCATACGGTCCATTGTCGTGATTTCTCCCAACACCAAAACTCAAGAGCTAGCTCGTGCATCCAATTCCAATGTCGGGACTTCAGATCTCACACCAATTGGGAATGTGTGGCTTTAGTGCGCTCAACCAAACTTCCAATTTAATCGACTGGTAAAATGGATCCTGATGTAGGCGCTAGAATGTTTGCTGGCCCGAGCTAGAGGCTCGGCTTGATTGGAATGAATGATCGCCTCACTTAGAGTCCTTAATCGCTAGTCTTGCACAATCCTTGGCGAGTAAGAATAGATTCTAAAAATGAGATTCGACAATACTCAACATGAATTTCCCAGAACTGAGACTACGTCGAGTACCTAGGTGCCAACGCATGAGCGACTACATCCTCACCGATTACTTGGCAAGATTTGCATCCAAATTCGTGGTGATCTCATAAAAGGAAATCATTCAATATAAATACCTATCCTAAATGCAAACTTGAAAGTAGTCAGCCAGAATAAACAAAAATTTAAATAATAATTCTGGGCGCCAAGTCAAGGGAGTCGGCCACATTAGCAATTTAAAATTAATTTATTATTAATTTATTATAATTAGATAGTGTTAAAAACACTGTTTTCCTCAATGATGTCAGCCATTCAATTTGAAGGATTCGGAACATTACATTTTTCTTCTCCACAATCCCACTCTACTACCTCTTTTTCTGGCACCTACCACTCTTATCATTATTTCAATGCAATTTTTTTAAATGTATCATAGAGTTACATCACCCAATAATAGCTCTCTCATTCTTGGGTGTGGGATTTTGTAACTCCTAGGATTTCATTAATTCTCACCTCCCAACACTTTCATTTTGAATTAGAATTAAATTAAAATCCACACAAAATATTTTGCATTTGAGGATTTTTTTAAATAATTAGATTTCTCACTTGCGAGACAACACCACAAACCAAAAAAAAAATCAAAATAGAAAAACTTATATATTTTTGATGTGCAAGATTGCTTGTGCACCTGGATGCTGTTGCATCAAAAGGATAAAACAAAAATATTGGTTTTCGATCACCAAATTTCTATGATTGAACTTGGACATGCAACAAGAGAGTAGGAGATCTAGGAACTAAGGGAGATTGTAGAAGCGATTGCAACCAGAATGATGAAGGACAAGAAGAAAAATAAAGAATTGAAAGAATATTGAGCAATTAGAGGACTTCATTAGGGTGTTAGTGCAAACAAATCAAGCTATGAAGGAATCACCTCCCCATCCAATTTTGTTGTCAAAAGAGTATGTAGAAACTATGGATAATATCAAACATAAAGCTAGTGTGCTTAATAAATAGGTGGATGCCTTTATTTTGGAAGGAGAGGAGATGATAAAAATCACTATAGCTCGACATAAGGAGGTGGCTAAATGGAGATAAGATGACCAAATTAAATAATAATGTGAAGAGTGATTACTACAAAATGATAACATATTAAAAATAATGTTATATGTTGAGAAACTTGATGATAGCTATATGATAAAGGAGTGGATAGTAGTCAGAGAAGACATTCCCAAGTTGAAGAGATGGGAACTCCAATTGAAATTGGAGAAAGACAAGGTGCAAGAGTGCATGGATCATATAGAATATAAGGGATATGATTGGTGATATTTTAGAAAAGGACATCTCCATCATCGATGCACTTGCAAAGCAACTAAATGATATCAATGCTTTAGGTAAAAATGATGTTGAAATAAACAATTTTAAAGAATATTTTGCAAAAGTACTAAGTGATATGATAAGCTATATGAATGAAGAAATGTTAAGTGATATGGCGAAGATCAAGATGGTGATAAAGGAATATAATAAGGAAACTAGGAACCATAATGCACAAATATAGATTGTAACAAAGATCTATGCTAAGTGTAGATTTAATTGGAAGGTGTTGCAAGATTGGGCCGAGATGGAATAAACCGTTTTGATAGTTTTTAGAGATTATGTTAGAAGACAAGAGGAATTAGGAAACAAAGTAATTATAGAAGAAGATAATGTCTTTGAGTAAGTTTTGAGAATTTCCTTTTCATTTTTCTTCCAACCTACTTAAATATGTAAAAAGTGATTTTGGCCAGATTTAGAAAGTGATATTGAAGATTGAAAAGAGGTTGACTAGGTAAAGATAGTGAATCCTAATTAAAGGATTGGTATCTAAACCAAGTCAATGTGAATACTTCTAGTTTTCAACTAAAAGGGAGTTCGAAAGGTGCCAATTATAATTTTCAAACTTTATGATGTTTTTGCACTAGCTATCAACAAGATGATGTCAGACATGTGCTACTTGTTCCTATTGTTATCATTGATTTGATTCTTTGTAATTTGAGTTGTACATTCTTTGTAAATAATTTTGGTTATCCTTGTTCTATAAAATGACTCGAATCATTCTTAGTTAGAGATTAGGAATTGTTGACTCTTTTCAAACATAAGGTGGAGAATTGCCAAATTTAAGTTTGCTTCATGATTTCTATTCACATTCACTGAAATTGGTTGTATATTCTTGTACATGATATTGAATTGAAGACCAATATTTGGTCATTCTTAATTGTAAATCTTCTATGACTGTAAATTCATCAATTACCTTGAAATATCAAATTGTTGCTTTTGGGGAATATTTGAGAAGACAAAAAGCATTAGGAAAGAAGATGATAGCAGAAGAAGATGTTGCTTCAGAATGGACATAAGGTTATTTCTCAGTTGTATGAAATATGCATGAATTAGTCAAAGTTCAACAAAGTTTTGCTACATTTCCAAAATTACAGATATTTTATATGCACAGTTCACTGAAAAGGCAATTTTGAATTATAATTTTGAAAAGAGATGCTAGGAGGAGAAAAGTCTTGATTTTGTAAAGATAGTGAAGGATTTCAAAGAATTTCTATCTTAACCAAGTCAAAGCAAGTTCAAGATAATTCTCGTTCCTTGATATTTTTGCACCAATTGTCTATGCAATGAAATCAACCATGTGCTCTTCACCATCCTTGTTTTTGTTGATTTGTGCTAACTCATGTTGTACCATTTATACGGTAACTTTGGGCATCCTTGTTCTATAAAAGGGTTCGAGTTATTTAGTAAGAGAAGATTAAATTTTTTTGATACTCGCCAAGCTTAAGTTGGAGAATCACAAACACCAACTCTCCTACATTATTTTTCTTCTAATTCATCAAAATTACTTGTATATTCTTGTACAAAATGTTGAGTTGAAGGCCAATTGTAGGTCATTCTTTATTGTAAATCATACATTCTTGTAAATTTTTTTTATCTAATTTGAAATATCAAATTACTGCACAAATATTTTGGTTTGTTCTATTAATTTCTTAGTGTGAAAAATTTCATTTTAAAGTTTTGCATCTTTGATATAGCTATGAATAATTATAGTGAAATATAGATAGATTTGAGTCTCTGTTCTTTATTTTGCAACAATATTTGTGTCAAATTGATGGAAAAGATATTTCATTAGGACTTTCTCTCTCTATTTGTCTATCTTTTTTAGTTTTTCAATTCTTTCAAATAAATGCATGATTGATGATATCTAGGTGTTGGTAAATATATTTGTGCTATGATAATCCTTATAATAACCTTAAATTTGTCACATCCAAAACAACAAAAATCTGTGCCAATAGTTGGTAAAGTTTCCTTACCTTTGCGTTTAAGACGGGAAACTCTCTCATATGATAATGGTTTCAAATTTTTAAAATATGATACTCAAATTCTATTTAGAAAAAAAGAGAAAGAAGTATTGATTCAATAAACATACAACTATTAATTCAGACTTACATCAAAACTTCAATATATTTATAACATGCAACTAAGAAAGATGAATTCCACAACTTCCCACATTAGATGCTATTAAATATTTCAAACATACAACTTAATTTCTCATAGTCAAGAACTACAAGATATTGCAAAGAAACATCATTCACTAAACATAAGAGAAGTAAATGACACAATATGTATCTGAGAAAAAAACTTGTAGATATTCTCTTTAATTTCCTTGCACAAAATTTATACAACTGTGTTACTCACAAACTTTCCATTATGAATTTTTCCAAAAAGTCCCTTTCAAAGAGACAAACCCTTCCCTTTATAAACATCATTGCATAACTAATTTTATAACCGTTCTCAATAAATAAATTTTAAACATAGGATTATAATAAACAAAATAAAACTTTTGAGTCCAACATAAATTCTTAAAATAAATACAAATAAGTCCTATAAATGACTTAAATTTAAACTTAAAATTCTTTAAATTAAGAACTTCTTAAAGAAGAGACTTCTTTCATCAAATTATTTGTTACTCTTGAAGAATTCAAAGCATCTTCATCATTTTTGTACCATTTATCATGAGAGAAAAGTCCATTTCTAGGACCAATGCATTTTCCAACCATTGCTTCCATGTTGCCATAAGATCATCAACTTCTTTAATTCTTTTCTTGATTACCAATAGTTACTTCTTGAAGTCCTTTGCCACATAAGATAGTGTTGAAAATTTAGTCATGTCATTTACATTTGTATTTTGTGGGACAAATAATTCTTTATAAATTAAGTCTTTAAAATCTTGTTTAATTGATTGAGTGTCTTCTAACACTGTATTGTCCTCTTTGAAAATATTTATTTCCAAATCCATGTTCCCTGTCGCAATATCCGTTTTGATATTATCCATTTCTTTTGTGAGCTTCTTCAGTTCGTTAATAACTTGTCTAGTAGCAGAGATTCTCCATTCTATGCTTTTGATCCATGTAATGCTATTACATTCTTCAATATTTGTTACAATCCTTCCATTGAGCAATGTGTTTATATCAATCTTCATCATCTCTTCAATGTCTTTCTTTGCTAGATACCAGATAGCCTCTTCTTTCCTAATTGCTTGGAGATAATTTTTTAATCATATTCTTTTCTTCTACATGTTTATACAACAACATACATTTTTCTATTGAAAAGATGCCATCAAGGTTATTTGTTCAATCCAGGATTCAAAAGCCTTTCCAAAAGCTTAGCATTTATTAAATCTTTCCATTAGCTCTTTTTCAACACCTTGAATTTCATAATTATCAATACTTAGAGGTGCATCTATCACCTACGTCGAAAGATTTAGAAAAATTTTAATATAAGAAGTCGATATTTGTACCTATTCTTCTAGCTTCTCTATGGTCACTTTTTATTTTTTCAGTCATATGCACAAGCTTGGCAACTGAAACTTGGAAATTATGTATATCTCCCTCATGTGTTGAGGGGCCATATCAACCCTTGAAATTTGATAGTCATCTTTTGTGACTTCTTTGTTATCCTTGTTATTCAATGATCTAGAAATTTCTAAATATTGATCTCTAATGAATCCAACATTGATCTTGAGGAAATTTGAATCTTCTTTGGCTTAGCGGAAGGATTGTATAGTAGTTTGGAAACAACATTAAATTTTGGTTCAATAATTTCTTGGTATTTTCTCTTTTTGCAAACTGTTTCTCTTAACCATTAAGAAGATGAAGGGATTCTTGATGGGCTTAGAGTAAGGGTTGAAATAATCAATGGAAAAATACTTTGGACAAAGGACACTCAAAGGTGTCATCAGGAGAAGAGGGTGGAGAGGTGTGAATAGATTCATCTATGTCCATAAGATTTTCTTGTGGTGAAAGCAAGAGACCTCGCAAAGGGGATACATTTTGTTGTAGTGGATTCCTATCACTTTGCTAAGGATCTTCTTCAATATTGATGCTTTCCTAGGATATTTTCACTTGTACTTTAGTTTTTCTTCTAGGAATATCTTGAGCTTAGACACTTTTAATCTGTTCACCTCCTTCAAGTTCCTCGCCATCTCCTCCATCAACCTCTATTGAAGATGCTCTCATTTTTTAAATATTAATATTAACATTAATAAAAGAGGTTGTAGTAGACTTTTCAGATTGTCTAATTGTACGAGGAGTTTCCTCTAAAGGCCTGTAAGTAGTGTTTTATTTTCTCTTCATATCTAACCATCTTTTATTTTTTCTAAAAATAAAAAAAGATCTCTTTCTTGAATATCCTTTATTTCTTTCCTGCTCCAGTCAGTGGGATCAATATGTTAAAATTGAATTGATTCAAGATAGACTTGATCAATCATGCCCAAATTATTATATTGTATCTCTTCAACATCCTAGTATAAATGATAATCTTTAATTTTTTGAAAAAAAACTTGGACCAATCTCTTTTCCTCACCTCAAACTCATCTGCTCAATCTTCTCAATAACCTTCTAAATGAAGATGGAAAATTTTGTTTGCTAGGTACAAGTTATTTTTCACATAGTCTTTGCTGTCAAAAGTGTTGGAGTTGATAGTGAACCCCACAACTCCTAAAAATAAAAGGTAGCCAAAACACATATCACAAATGAGAAATCAAAGAAATTGAATGCAACCAAGAGAGAAAATATTGAAACCACACAAGTATCACACGAGCATCTGATATTGAGATTAACTTGTAATTGTAATGGAATTGAATTGAATGGAATGATTACAAAGTAAAAATGAATGCTCATAAAAGCAAATATAAAACCCTAGATGATGATTTGATTAGATTGAGACAAGTGTCATTATCTCATGCAATGAGACAAATTAACCTATAAATATGCCAATATAATAATAAAAAAATCACTCCTAAGTTTAGCTCAAGTGTATAAAGTAATAAAGGACCTAGTGGTGCTTATTCAAAATTTAGCCCTCTAAACTATTTTGATCCATTAAATTCCTAAAATATTATGTTTTACTAGGGTTTATTCATAATTTTGCATTAGGGCTTTGAAAAACCCTAAACCTTCATTAAAACCCTAGGTTCTACCCAAGGCCCTTGCACTTTTCTTATAATTGATCATTGACCGATGGTCCCCATTTCTTAGTCTTTTATGTTATACCTTTAAGGCCTTCATCTCAT